>OX467711.1:9344002-9690533 GCA_950111635.1 Agelastica alni
ACTGGTTTGTCTTTACTGTTTGCGAAATTGCGCTGACTGTGGAAATACTCAGAACACGCTCTCTGAGCGTACCTCCAGAGGTACCAAGGGCCCACCGCTATCTCGTTTAAATTCAAAATACAGAATTACGTGCCAAACATCTATGTCAAAAATTGAAACCTCATATTTATAATATTGATATGGCAACATCCCTTAAACGGTCCAGTCGTAGAAGTGTCTCTTGTAAAACGAAAGAATGCGATTAACAAGTATGACTTATCTGGACGAATGGATAAAAAAAAATTACCGTCGACGACGTGCATCGAAAATTTTGTAGCAAGCACGTAGGTACTCACGTAAAAAGTTAAAATGAAACAATTTATCGTATTCTGTTTAATTGTCAGACGGCACACGCGGGCGGCCTACACCCCATATGCAGTGCACGCCGCTACTGTCAGCCATCACGGAGCCGCCGACCGGCGAGCATGTTTCGTCAGCGGCTGGTAACCTTCTGGTAACCAGGCAACGGCAGGTCACGTGACCCGGTCGCGTCAGCTGCCTTCGACGCAGCCTCGATCAGTTTGGCAGCGTTCGAGAAGCGAGTCGACCGACGCGCGCGCGGGCTTTCGTCGTTAATATGAGCAGCTTGAAGTGGTCGGGCAATGAAATTATCGCGTTTCTGAATATATTTCGGAACTATCCGTGTTTGTGGGACGTAACGTCGGAGAATTACACGAACAGGAACGTGAAGGAGGAGTCGTACAATTATCTGTTGGAAGAGCTCGGATTCGCAGACATTCCCGGTACGTTGGAATCGGTTAAGAAGAAGATTAAGAGCTTAAGGGATACGTATCGAAAGGAATTAAAAAAAATTCGCTTGTCGAAGAAAAGCGGAGCCAGCGACGTTTATAAGCCGAAGCTCGTGTGGTTTTCGGCAGCAGAGACAATTTGGCACGGGACTGTCGTTGGCGGGGATTCTTTTTCAAATTTGGTAAGCACGAATGATTGTGTCTGATCGTAGAATTATTAAACTGGTCCTTAGTTACTCTTGGTCAAAAACATTTTGCGGCACCCTTTGGACAGATTTTTTTTCATGCAATGGCATCAAACGTTTTGTTTTGTTTATGACGCTGCCACGTCTTTTTCGTTCTCTAAAGAGTACTCTTCCAGTGGTCTCTCTACCGGCAAATTATGCCCGAGCTCAGCCGTAGAGGGTAGAAAAAATATATACAAAAGTGAGCCGCGCCACCGACTTAGACGGTTCAAGCCGGAAACCCCTAGGTCTTATAGGCACTAGCAGAGCCACACGATAAACAACTAAGATTATGGTGAACCAAATAAATAAAATTATAGCAAAAATATATTGGATACTTTACTCACACAATAAATTAAAATACACAGCTCAATAACAAAATTATAACACATATAATCAAAATTAACAGCCAACAATAAATCGAAACTTCAAAATTTACAACTTTATGAGACAACAATAAATCAAAAATCCAAAGTTTACGATTCCATAAAATAATTAAAACAAAGGTAAGAATGACAAACCTTATCAGGTTACCAAAAAAAACGTATACAAGTCAACTTTTTAACAATACTTCATCAACGTTCACGTACGGCTGCCAATTTAATCACTTTTTTTTTTCTTTTTCATTTACATAAAGATTTACACTGTTAAAACAATCGAGCCTATTTAAAAATATTTCTTTTTACGATGGCTGTCCTTCAAAATAGCAATATTGTAGGATATTTACAAATAAGTACGAAGAAAACGTTTTTACTTGGACACAAAGAACTATTGAGAATATTACTTTAATCAAAGTTCAGCCTTGGCATATTATCCAATGCAATAAATAGTTTTCAACAGTGTACCATATTAATAAATTAAAACAAAACTTAATCGCGGTATCAAAAACAATCACGTCGTTTAAATATTCTAAAATAAAACACTTGTAACCTTTGGGTATACGAATTCACTAATCCTGTGGCCTACTTCTAGGGCCTACTCTAGTGGCCGGTTTGATTATGGGACTGCACCTGATACTTAACAATGGCTTCCCTCCATCAGATCCCGCATGCGGATATTTTAACTCGACACCAAAATCCAAAATATCAACAACAAAGGTAAGATAGAATGGTCAAGTTAAAAATTAAATGGTTTTTCTTCAAAATCCAATTAAGATGGCCCAAATACAGCCAGATATGAAAGAAAAAACCGTAGAGGTTCTGCTCACGTGTTAATATCAAATCGTTCCAAAAACTCTCACCCGACTTCGACGACTGACACCAAGCGACTGTCCAAAACTACTGACTCCCAGGCCGGATATCAAGAAAAATGACACGGGACACGCGTCAGCCAACCATCTTCGCAAATCTATGTTTCAAACTCATAATCGCACTCTTCCGTGTTTATAGCCAGCCCATCCACACAGAAATGCAAACCAAACAATAATATAGCTGACAACACACGACAATCGAGGCCAAAAATCAAGGTAAAATCTAATAACAAAAACCCCCACTCCATCTCCATCGATTAACAAAAATGTCACAGCCATTAATAATTAAATCCTAACACTACAAGGTATGCAACACTATTTACAACGAGTGATAAATTTAAATTACAACATTTCGGTAAGCGAAACTATTTACGAGCACCTGAAAAATACCAGACTATCAGAGATCCAATTAATAATGGAACTATAGAAGGAAAAAAATAGGCAACGACAACGCTGTTCGGCGTTTGACGTATTAAAACTGATCACTATTGATCAACCACTAATTTAAGTTTGGTAAAATCTTAAAACTAAATACTTATATCTAATATATAAAATTCTCGTGTCACAATGTTAGTTACCATACTCCTCCGAAACGGCTTGACCGATTTTGATGAAATTTTTTGTGCTTATTCGGTATCTATGAGAATCGGCCAACATCTTTTTTTCATCCCCCTAAATGTTAGGGGTAGTCCACCCCTAAATTTTTTTTTTTATTTTTTAGACAAAATTTTTAATTTCTATTTTTTTATGATACAACATACAAAAATACATACAATCCTCAATTTTCACCCTTCTACGATCAACCCTTATTTTTTAATAGCCATTTTAGTAATTTAATCATTTTTCCTCTTCGGTCGAAAACTGATCAATCGTCATTTAATTAGTTATCCCCGCCAGATGTCTACAGGTGTCACTTCTGACCCAGTAAACAGCACGGAGTAGGGATGAGAACGAAGCCGGTCTCCTTTCTTTCTCACTCCCTACACAGTTGTCGGCCATCATTATTGTTTATGCATCAAGTGTAGTAGTAACGTTGACAATTATTATTTTTTTTACTATCTCAGTGTAACTCTCATATTAACTTTTAATCATTCCTATTTTATCAATAATAATTAAATTATCAATTTTGAGTGTATTTTGCACGATTAGTTAAAAAAAAGATTGATAGATTTGAGAACACCATGTTTTTCACACGGACAATTATACGTGGCATTCTCTCGAGTGGGTAAACCATCCAGATTGTTTGTGTTAGCTAAAGATGGACTAACAAAAAATATTGTTCACGCTATAGCATCAAGAGATTGATATTGTTTAATAGTGTTACTGTCGTAATTGTTTAATTAATGATATATAATTTTAAGGAATAAATTATAATAACTTAAAAATAGTGTTTGCCTTTTGTTATTTTTATATTTTTTATATTCCCTCATCGTTCACAGCGCTCCATGCTTATTTCACGCATATACCACATTCTTACATACATACATTATACACATTCTAACATACATACATACTTACAATAAGTAAGCTATTTTTTGTCTACACTAGAAATTACTAGGAAATTATTTATATGGCAAAATAACGTTTGCCGGGTCAGCTAGTATACTACTAAATTTCTTCCAACGATGTCCTTTAGGTTGTTCTGACTATAACATGTACACAAACTCGCGCACTATACTCTGCTTTTAAAAACACAGCTTTACATGTATTCGAATGGCTTGGTCCTCTTCAGTCCTCGAACTAGATGTTGATTGTCCAGCTTCTACATTTTCATGGAGGTGTAGCCTGGCTTCATGTTTACCAGCAGACCTTTTAATTTCATCTTTAACTATTGGGATACCGACGTCTCTATGTAGGTCACTGTTGCGTATATACCAAGGGGCGTTTGTCATGTTACGCAGCACTTTCTTCTGAAATATTTCAATAATCTTTATATTGCTATCTTTGGCACAACCCCATAGCTCGATACCATAAAGCCACACTGGTTTCAGAATTTGATTGTAGATAAGTTTCTTATTGTGCAATAACAACTTGGAATTTCTTCCAATAAGCCAATAATGTTGTCTATACTTTAGTCCGAGTTCGGTTCTTTTCTTTTGTACATGCGCTTTCCATCTGAGCTTAGTGTCAAGAGTCATGCCAAGATACTTAGCATTGTTACTATATGATACTAACTTATCACTGATATATAGGGGTGGTGGATTGACTAGTCTTTTTTTGGTAAATTTGACTGCAATTTTATACAGGACACGTCCTGATCTTGATCTACTGCAAGGAGTGCTGTATCGTCTGCAAATGTGGCAATTTTTACATCTTCCAGTCGTGGAATGTCGTTAGTGTACAATAAATAGAGAATAGGGCCCACCACACCCGCATTTATTTCTTTTAAGCTGGAAAACGCATCTTCCTGTTTAATTCTGAAGAATCTATCTGTGATATATGATATCAAAAGCTCTACGTATTGTTTCGGTAGTATTTTATGAAGTTTATGCACTAGACCTGCATGCCACATCTTGTCGAAGGCCTGCGAAACATCTATGAAGACTGCTGAACTGAACAGACCTGTTTTTCTTCAAGAGCTCGCTCAATTACATCAGTAATGCGATGCACCTGATCAATGGTTGAGTGGTTCTGTCTAAAACCGAACATCAAACGTAACAAAAATTTAAACTTTAGAAAATAAGCGCCTCTATAAAAGTTATATAGGGTCTTTTCTAATACGTTCCCGCATTTTAAATTTCTTTTCTGTAGCCAACGGCTGGACCGATTTTGATGATATTTTCAGCCAATCTTTAGATTAGCCCGGCGGGCGATCGTGTGATAATTGGTAGCAACCCCTCGTTGTCATTTTTTTTTCTATAGCCACCAAGTGTTCAACTTTATTCATTATTACTGAACTTGAGTCCAACTTAATTAATTGATTTGTCAAATTTAACAATAATAATAATTATTATGATATATTGTAGATTGTAGGGGGCATCGTGAAGGCAATGCAGTCTCTCGAGCACCTCGACCTTTCAGATCTTTTGTGCATTATTATGGGATATAGTTTTTTGTGGTGTTTTTTTTATACTAAAATTGGAACAATACAGAATTTATTAACATGGCCCCTGCGCAAAAATGACACATGTTAACACTAAAATATATTGTACTCTTTTATTAGGTGTTTTTATGTGAAAAAATGTGTTGAATGTTTTACAGTTTTGCGCAGGGGGCCTTGCTAATCTTCTATGTATCGTTATAATTTTGGGTTTTTTGTTTTAACGATATTTCTTGTAAATTGTAACGATACAGAGATTAGCAAGGCCCCTACGCAAGGATGTTACGCAAAACTGTAAAACATTCAACAAATTGTTTCACATAAATACACCTAATAAAAGAATACAATATATTTTAGTGTTAACATGTGTCATTCTTGCACAGAGGCCATCTTAAATTAAAAAAAAGATAAAGCAACAAACAACATTGTCAAATCAAAATTTATAATGATAAAAAAAAACAGTAAGGAATTGCTAGCTATTGCATTGTTTTTCATTTTTTTATCGTTTTAGTTTTACTCTTTGAGAGGAGGGAACCGAAATTCTCGAAAATAATATATTTTCCAAATGAGAGTACGCGATAATAGTATTTATTCGACATTTTGATTATGAATGTGACGATGAACCGATCCACGATGAAACTTTAAAGTTCAAAGTTGATTGTTTTTTTAATGCTCATAACATCAGATTCCAATTACTTACTTTCTTCTTACTCTAATAATTTCGCGTTTTTATGGAATATTGATAAAAATAAAAACTATTCTGAAAACGAACAATTAGAATTATGTCAAAAGGTTGAAAATTTATTAAATGACAAAACTCGCAATGAACGAGACATAACTGTCGTGGAATTTGTTAAAGAATTGCAATATTTACAAAATTTTGATAAAAAAGTTATTACGTCTCCAGAGAAACTTTAAATTATATAACAATTAACAACTTGGCGGATTCTTTTCCTAACACATACATACATATAGTCACGCCTTTTTCCCGTAGGGGTAGGCAGAGACCCCTTCCTTCCACTTCCGCTACGGTTCTTACACACAACTTTTGCTTCCTCGACTTTCATCAGTGCTCTCATACATGCTCGTCGGTTGTTGCTACTCTTGACAGCTGGCCTCGTAAACTTTGAACCCAAGTACACAAATTCATTTACTTGTTCCACTCTTTTTCCCTCAAAAGAAACTTGACAGTTTGTCGTGCTTTTTTCTCTTTCAAAAACCATTACTTTCGTTTTGCTTGTATTTATTTTCATCCCTTTGATTTTTAGCGCATCATGCATAACATTAACCATCGCCTGCAACTCATCTTCAGATGACGCTAATATGACTTGATCATCGGCGTAAAGAAGGCATTTGACGAGCAAATCATTCATTTTCAATCCACACGCACTCTCTTTCAAATCTTTTAAACAATGTACAAGTCAAATATCAATGGCGAAGCCACACATCCCTGTCTCACACCTTTTTCGATGTTAAACCAGTCCGTGCAAGCTCCGTTTATCCTGAGGAATCCTCATAAAGTGATTTTAGTGCTCGTATTAAACTACATTCGGAGTCGAACAAAAAACGAAAGAAACTTTTTGTGTCTCTTGAAAATTCGATATTCGTGATTCAACTGATTTAATGATTTGATTTATGTGTTCGCACTTTTCAGGATATGCAGCAATGCTCGACTCCCGAAGTCGATCGTGAGTCGTCAAACGATACCAGCAGTGACGATGACTGCAAGTCGGAACAGGAAGTACTACTAGTGGAAATGCCCGAATCCCCGCCTCTGGTGGAACCTCCACATTTTGCCTCTAACACTACATTGTCGAGAAAGCAGCGTCCGTGCCAACAAACGCCGCCGCCACCGCTGTCGCGACGGCCGAAAAGTAGATTTGAAAATAATTCGCAACCCGCCATGCACGCGGATACAGATGATCAGTACGAACGATTTGCCAAACATGTCGCTTCCCAGTTACGAGAGCTTCCTCTGAGAAGTTTTATCGTGCTCCAAAGCAAAATTCAAAACCTCGTTACCGAAGAGCGACTAGCTGCTTTATGAGCAAAGACAGTCGTCAAAACGACGCTGGAACTCTAAAAACCTATCGCGAATCTCATTCGACAGCACAAATGTTAACATTTTTGTAGAACGGCTTGGGGGTAGAATTTTCAGATATTTAAGTGAACCTGTACACTAGTCGTGTAAATAAAATACGAGGGAAAATAATTATCTTCTTAAAAAAAACATAGTAAACAAATATTTTCTGATTGATTTATTTTATTTCTCAACAAAGTCCCCTTTCAGTTCCATACGCTTTTTGTGGTAGACTGTTTAATTTTTGACCCCGAAAAATTATAAAAATAAATCAAGCAAGGAATTTAAATGAATAAGAAGTGGTGCGGGTCTTAATTAATAATAGTTGTCTTATTATACAATTTTGTCAATATATTTTGTCTTTTTTTTTAATTGAAATGTGTTGACATGGCAAAACTTATCTGTTTAACTTGTAGTTTTACTAAATAAAATTTTATTTGAGCTTTATTTTGTTGAATAGTAGTATTGATTTATAAAAAATAATTACTGACCGATAGCCCTGATTGTGGATTATGTGGAAAGGGGAAAACTAGCCGGACTAAGGCTGACTGCGCTGGGCTCAGCTTTACTTGGGCCCGAGCAGTTAAGGCAATTGATTAACGATCTGCTTCTTTTTTGGAGGAAGACGGGTGTAGCAGACTGTTAATGGCTGTCACGGGAAGATACAATGGACATTGTCTGAGTGCCGTTGGCTGGTTTCGGAAGGGTCCACCCCCCAGCTTATTATTATTAAGCCAAGTTCCCTCCTAGCGCTGCAAAAACCTTTCAGCAATGAACCACTCTACTGGAGTATTGCTCGCACATTTGGGGTTCAGCACCAAGGCATTCTCTTCGTCTTCTAGATTCCATTCAGAAAAGAGCCATTCGCTTGATAAACAGCTCAACTCTCACAGATACCCTTCACCCTCTAGAACATAGAAGAAGAGTTGCAGACCAGTCATTACTCTACAGATATTTCCATGGCAGATGCTTCAGAGAAATAAAAACTCTTGTACCACCATTGGCCACATTCGGCCGAAGAACTCGGCACGCTGATCAGTCTCACCCATTTACTCTCAAGATTGACACTACAAGGACCAATCTTCATCAAGAATCCTTCTTTTACAGGGCTGCTACGGAATGGAATAAGCTTTCAAAATCAGTTTTTCCAGAGAACTATGACCTGTAACTTTTTAAAAAGCGTGTCCACAATCATTTCCTTTCTATAATCCCTTCCCCTTCTAATAGTCGCAGTGAGGGCCGTACGCGGCCCACACGATAGGTCTACCCTTTTTGCGACTATCTTCGTAAAAAAAAGAAAAAAAAAAAAAACCTGTTGGTTGCCAATGCAGTATTTTTCTTGGCCACCTGTTATTTGCCATTCGTTCTACGTGTCCGTACCAGGTAAGTCGTTTTTTTTTCAATGTCCTGAACTATCGTACCTTCTACTCCCATTTGTTATTTTTTATGGTCGTTCCTTATTCTGTTTCTTTGTGATATTCGCATGGATCTTCTAATGGCATCTATTTTAACTGCTTTTGCTCTCTTTTTTGTCTGTTCTCCAAGTTTCTGCTCCATACAGAAGACTGTTTTTTACCATTTATATTTTTTACCATATTATATTCCAAAATTGGAAAAATACATTTTCCACTTTTTAATCAACCCAATTACAAGTATATACGTCTATGTAACAGCCCTCAGAAAATGATTTATTACTCCGTACCATTTAGAAATAGTGTATAGTATTTTTATGTCTTTTTTTTTTCTGTTTTGTTTATAGTTGGTGTATCTAGGGCGTAAGTAATGACTGGTCTGATCAAAGTCTTACAGAAATGTTTCTATATTTTTGGTATTTTTGTGAGAAAAATATGCTGTGATTTGAATAAATTTTGTCGAATTTGACTTGTCTTTATTTTTCACGTACAAAACCTCAATTTAGTTGAATGTTTCCAGCTCAGAATAGAATATCCCCAGATTATTTTCATGTTTGTGTGCAGTCGATTACGTTTGATACAGTTTAGCAAAACAAGTAAATTATAGTTCCAAGTCGGGATCAAAAAGGTTATTACATAGATTGTTTAAATTTTTACTGCATGGCGATAACATTTGTGGAACCAAAATCAGCGCTCGCATGAAAGTACTGACGAACCAATAACAGACCCGAAAATGAGTTACAAAATAAAAGTATTCTTCTCTATATTAGATACGACCTTATCATTTCTTAATGAAAGATTCAAGTGGTTGGAACAATTTAATAACATTTTTGGATTTATTTATCAAATGTTCGCCTTGAATGATGAAGAATTAAGAAACTCGTGTGAAAATTTATCATTTCATTTAAAAGATGAAGCACGTAAAGAATCAGATATTGATGCGAATGATTTATTTGATGAAATTATTTGTTTAAAATGCCACTTGCCAAAGCAAAATGAGTTAGATCCCCAGTTAATTCTTCAATAGAGAACACTTTAATTTCACCATTTTCAAATACTGCAGTGGCAATACGAATTTTTTTGACGCTACCAGTATCTGTAGCATCGGGAAAAATGTCTTTTTCAAAATTAAAATTAATTAAAACTTTTTTACGAACAACTATGGCTGAAAAGAGATTCGGCAATTCGGCAATTATGTCCATAGAAAGTGACCTTATGGATTGTATTACTTTAGACGAGTTGATTAAAGATTTTTCCGAAAAAAGGCAAAAAAAGAGTGCTTGCAATAAGTTATATTAGTTTTTTATTGTTTTGTCAGTTCTGTTATTGCTTGCTTTTTTTACATTCTTCGACTATACCTCGTAATGAAATGGGGTTTGCTTAGTAAAAAATTTTCGTAACGCTATCCGTATTCAATGTAAAGGGCGTTAAAGAAAAAAAATTTGGTTATTACTTCATAATTTTCAAATCAAAATATTCCGAAAATGGTACACAGTATCGACTTTTACCAAGAGTATCTTTTTGGTGTTAAATTGAATGATGTTTAAGTTCACTTGAAATTTTGATTAATAAATCTAACCTTAAAAAAGTTATGTTTAATACTTCTTGGCACGAACCGTGTAACTAGCGCCCTCTATGAGAGTCATATATGAAAACAAATTTATGGGATGTATCAGCTACTAAAACATATTCGTATAACATTTCATTACAATGTTTCCGGTAGTTTCGGCAAAATCGTAATATAGGAAGTTACATCCTACAGGCCTACTTAGAATAAAACAGGAAGAAGCATACTCTCATCTAACAGAAATCAAGGCAGGAGTACCTCAAGGTAGTGTACTAGGCCCTGAACTCTACTTACTGTACACCAGCGATATACAAAATCCTGAACATGATACCATTGCAACGTTTGCGGATGATACTGCCATTTTGGCCGTTGGAAAAAACCACGAAGAAGCCAATATAAAATTACAAACATCCATAGACCAGATTAACACTTGGACTAATTGATGGCGAACCAAGTTATACGAAAACAAATCTGCTCATCTTAACTTTACCAACAAACGAAATATCCAAATAACAATCAACAATGCTCAAATTCCTTATGCTGATACTGCAAAGTATTTGGGAATGACACTTGACGCTAGACTTCGCTGAAGAGTCCACGTTAAAAAGAAACGCGAAGAGCTTGGTATAAAATATAAAAAGATGTATTGGCTGCTAGGAAGAAACTCCAAATTGTCCATACACAACAAACTGCTTCTCAACAAACATATATTGAAACCTGTCTGGACATGGCATACAGCTTTGGGGCTGTGCCAGTAAAAGTAATATTCAAGTGATACAACGTTTTCAGAATAAAGTATTGAAGAACATCGTTGATGCACCTTGGTACTGCCGTAACAGTGATCTCCATAGGGACCTCGATGTAGAAACTGTTGACCAGATCATAGCCAAATTCGCCAGTAGCCATGAACAACGGTTAGTACAACATGGGAACGTTGAGGTTATCCAGCTCCTCGACAATACCAATCTAGTGAGAAGACTCAACAGGATCAAACCGTTTGAGTTAGTGAAGTAGTGACTGTGTTAGTTAAAAGCAAAACACGTTAACGGTAGTGTTGCTAAAAATATTAGACACTAAGGTATACTAATGAGTAGGACCATTGAACTTAAAAAATTTCCACCTTGGTTAAGTTAGGTTTGAAAAAAATCGCTTATTGATCTTCATGATCAGATTGTAATTACAGAAAAACGCCCTTTACCGTGAAAACGGATGGCGTTACGAAAATATTTTACTAAGCAAACCCTTATTATTTTTAAGTTTTCTACCTATCCTAGAGACGGGTTCGAGAGCATACACTACCAACACAAAACTACGTATCTTCAACACAAACGTAAAATCTGTTCTTCTGTACGGATGCGAAACATGAAAAACCACTAAAAGCTCATCCAGGGCTCTGCAAGTTTTTGTGAACAAATGTCTACGCAGGATATTACGTATTTTCTGGCCGGCCCGCTTTTCAAATGAAGAGCTCTGGAGAAGAACAAACCAGACTCCGACCGATACAGATATACGGAAGCGCAAATGAGGATGGCTGGGTCACACCCTTAGAAAACCTGAAAATAATATAGCCCGAATGGCCCTGGAGTGGAATCCCCAAGGTAGCCGCGCTAGGGGCCGCCCAAAGACAACCTGGAGAAGATCGATATTAAGTGAAATACGAAAAATGAATAAATCATGGCAAGAAGTCAAAATGCTTGCCAGAAATAGAGTCCGATGGAGAAACTTTGTTGAGGCCCTATGTTCCGCCGTGGAATGATGAGAATATATATATATAGACGGGGTAACCTTTTTTTGAAACACCCTGTACATTAAAAATAATAGTCTGAGCGAAATTTGTCGCTGGCTCCCGGACTATCTACTATCGAAATGTTTTTGGGTTTATATATTCGATTATTTAATGACAGTTAAATGTTCGTCATTAAAAACCACGACACGGAGCAGTAGTTATTAAAATAATCGCAATATTATCAGTATCAAACATTACTTACGTATCGAAACATGTATTTTTCCATATTTTTCGTTCTGTTGGGGAACGCGAGTGCTTACAAAATTTTGGGAGTGTTTACCTCCGCCTCGCCGAGTCATTATTTTTTGGGCAATGAGTTGATCAAAGGAATCGCGAGAGCTGGTCACGAAACCACCATATTGACCCTTTTCGAAGAAACGAATCCCCCGAAGGACAACTACGAGCAAATCATTTTGGACGGAGTATTGGAGATACAACAAAGAGGTACGACAAAATTGTTCGTATTATTATACAATAAACCGGTTTTTAATCGTACATAAACAAAAAGCGTGCTATATTTTACGATGGCGGTTTGATAAGTCAGTGACTTTTTGAATAAAACAAATTTTTTTCCGCAAATAAACATTTTATTTTTCTACATAATCACCTTTTAGCTCGATACATATTTAGTCCAGCGTTTTTCTAATTTTTTTATTCCCTCCAAATAATAGGTTTTTTCAAAGCTCTCAAAATACGCGTTTGTTTCGGTAATGACTTCTTCATTCGACTCAAATCTCTTACCGCCCAGCCATTTCTTTAGGTTTGGAAACAGAAAATAGTCGCAGGGGGCTAAATCTGGAGAATATGCTAGATGGGGTAGCAGTTCGTATCCCAATTCGTGGATTTTGGCCATCGTGAATAGACAAGTGTGCACACGTGCATTGTCTTGATGGAACAGCACTTTCTTCTTCTTAGCCAAATGCGGCCGCTTTTGCTTCAAATCAACGTCGAATCTGTTCAAAAGCTTTGAATAATATTCGCCGGTGATCGTTTTACCTTTCTTGAGGTAATCGATGTGAATGACACCGCGTACATCCCAAAAAACTGTGGCCATGATCTTGTTTCGCCTTCTTTGGTCCACGTTCACCCCGAGCAACCCACTGTTTCGATTGTTTCTTGGTCTCTGGCGTGTTGTGATGGATCCAAGTTTCATCCACAGTAACAAAACGGCGCAAAAATTCGTCCGGATTAAGGCTGAACAACGCTAACCACTCTTTTGAAGTGGTCACACGATTGCGCTTATGGTCGAGTGTGAGCAATCGCGGCACCCATCTCGCAGAGAGTTTTTTCATGTCCAAATATTCGTGTAAAATATGATGTACCCGTTCAGTTGAGATACCTACAGCATGAGCCAACTCACGCACTTTCATTCTCCGATCATCCAATATCATTTCATGGATTTTATCGACGATTTCCGGCGTGATCACTTCTTTTGGGCGACCTTGACGTTCGGCGTCACTAGTGCTGGTACGACCACAACGGAACTCTGTAAACCACTTCTTAACCATTGAAATTGATGGTGCCGAGTCCCCGTAGTATTTATCAAGTCTTTCCTTAGTTTCAGTGATGCATTTTTTACGTAAAAAGTAATGCTTAATCAGCACACGAAATTCACTTTTTTCCATTTTTTTTCATTTTCGTAAAAATTCACGAGGTTGTCTGCTTTGAACGGCTATCAAACACCAACTGCACGACGTAGCTTCCTCAAAATTAGAAAGTTGCCCACTGATAGATTATAGTTGACGGCAGCACTGTTGCATATGGAGTAACTGCGCGGGAAATTCAAAAAGTCACTGACTTATCAAACTGCCCTCGTATTAGTCTAAGATCCGAAGTAAAATCGACATTCACCCATCTGTTTAATGGATAAAAATTATTTTAAAATTTAGTATGTCAAAAATTATAAAAAAATGGGTTGTCTGAAAAATTCATGGCCAGGCTATAATTAATTAAAAATTCAAAAATCACTTTTTAATAACCGACGAGTACTGAGATCTGGATTTTCCGAAATACGAACTAAAACCTCTTCTTCATCATCGACGTTGATATTTTTTGGAGCACAATTTAAGCTTTTAGGACGAAAACACCCTTTTTTACGTAGGCGGGTATAAATACGTCTGAACAGTTTGTGATTGGGTTGTCTTCGATTTGGGTATGATTCTAAATACCTTTTAGCTGCACTATAATTTGACTGAGCAAAAACACAAATCATATCACGCATTTCACTGTTGGAAAATTCATTATGTCGTGGCATTTTCTTATTTTACTGCAAATAATACACTCTTACTTGGTGACAGTAAAATTTTCAAATATTTCTTTACACGAAAAACTGATAAGTTCTGACACAAGTCTACTTGAAAAAAAATCATTGTAATAACGGTGGCTTAGGAGTCTTTACGCTGGATGTTTAAAATACAAATAACTCAAAAACTGATAGAGTTACATGAAATAAACAAGAGTACCTACCTTTTTTTATTTAAAACTAAACTTCTTCTTCCTTAGGTGCCCTGTCTTCCTCGGACGTTGGCAATCATCAGCGCTATCTGAACCTTGTCTACAGCTCGGCGGAACAATGTGGTAGTGCTCACTCCATACCATTGTCTTAAGTTTTTTAGCCAGGATATCTTTCTTCTACCCGGGCCTCTTCGTCCTTCGATCTTCCCTTCTATAATAAGCTTTAAAGGTCGATACTTGTCATTCCTTAAGATGTGACCAAAATACTCCAGTTTGCGCTTTTTTATTGTAAACAGAACTTCCAGCTGCTTGTCGAGGCGTTGAAGTACCTCGGTGTTACGCACTCTTTCTACCCAGGAGATTCTTAATAGCCTTCTGTACGTACACATTTCAAAGGCTTCCAATTTTTTGCACATCGCATCTGTCAAAGTCCAAGCTTCCATTCCATAAAACAGTATGCTGAACACGTAACAGCGAAGCATTCGGACGCGCAGAGGCAAGCTTAAATTTCTGCTACAAAGTACCTTACGCATCTTCAGGAACGAAGCACGAGCTTGTTCTATTCTGGCACGAATCTCCCGCATGCCGTCCCACTTCTCATTTAGTTGACACCCAAGATATTTAAAAGTTTCTACTCGCTCAATTCGTTGACCGTTAATTGCCAGGTGTCCGTCCACGTTGTTTGATTTGCTAACTGCTAGCCACTTTGTCTTTCTCACGTTCAGACTAAGTCCGGCCTCTGAGCTTGGAGCCTTCACGCGGCTTACCAGTTCCTGCAGTCCTTCCAGGGAGTCGGCAACAAGTACCGTGTCATCCGCCTACCTCAGATTGTTGATATTAATCCCATTGACAAATATCCCCTCGTCACATTCATCCAACGCCTCTTGAAATATGCCTTTTAACTTTGAACTGCCTTTTAGATTTTCTAGTCATTTTAGCCATAACTCATTAGGCAAAAAAGATATGTTGTAATTTACCTAAGTAACAGGGTGTAACTAACGCCCTGTATGAATAGTGCTAAATTCAGCATGAAATTCGTAATTTTCATGCCAAAAAACATAAAGTTGCCAATTTTCAAGACGAAGCTGCTTAAAATCACAAAATTATTGAGAAATTTTAATTAAAATTCCAACTTTAAATACCCCGTATCTCGTAAACCTGCAACATTTGTATAAGACATGTTAAAGTCAATCGCCATATTTTGGTGTGTAGTATCTCCAGTTTAGATATTGCCCATTCTTAATGAATCACCTTGTATATATAGATTCTGTCACTAGGTTAGAATGAAAAATTCGATACGAGTGAAATATTCCGAGAGAGAGCGATAGCGAGCGCGAGGAACAACGAGTATCGAATTTTTTTATTCTAACCGTGTAACAGACGATATTTTTTCCGTGACCAAAGAATTTAAATAAAAAATACTTTATTGAAACATAGATATGTATTAATTGGTATGAATATTTATTGTGTTGGTACAGTTATTAAACTGACATACCGGTGCTTTTGAAATATTTTCTGTAAAGTTTTTTAAAACAGATTGATCGGATGAGGCAGATGTAACGTTCGTACTAATGTAGTGGCTGAGGTTCGACCGAAACAGTGCCTCATATAATCTTGTGGATTATTTAAATAAAGATTTGTGGCAATTTTTTTGGCATATGATCTTGTTTTGTACATTTATTATTTTGAAAATTTACGAAAAAATTATTAAAAAGGATCTTTGAAGATCTCAGAGCCCAAATTTTTTTCATAATATTATAAAAATATTCAGTGGTCATGAACTCTCTTGGTTTTTTTTGTTTTTGTATTGGGAATGACAATAATTGATAATGAGGATCCCAAATTTTTAATATCTTGCATTTTAATATTTCATTTTTACGGCACGCCCCCAAAACGCCAATGATAAGGGCAACCTAAAAGTTCAAATATTATCAAAATTGATACCTAATTAAAAATATTTATTACCTTTGTTGCTAAATATATTTCATCTGCAGCATATGATTAAAAATATAAAAAAATTAAAAATTTACCAAAAAATGCAATCGAAACGTTGTCTGAAAAGGATTCTGTTATAATATCTTTCATATTCCCGTTTTGATTTTTGAGGCAGTAGGTTTTCTGTTATGTTATAAGCGTAATTTGTAATCTTAGGAGATCTAAACTTGTATGGAATTGCATCGAATCCCTAGAGTACCTTGGTGCGAACAACAGGGTGACCCTGCTGTGGGTACCTGGGCACCAGGGGGTGGAGGATAACGAAAAAGCCGACACCCTTGCAAAACAGAAGGCCGAATCTGCGTTCACTGGACCAGAACCGATTTTTGGAGTCACCACAAGTGCCGCCAAACCAATTATTTCGGACTGGGCGGAGAGAAAAATACTCACGTACTGGTCCGATATACCAGGGTTAACTCACTCTAAGGCGTTTTTACCGTTACAACCCTCGAGAAACACAACTAAGCAGATCCTAGAATGGAGCAGAAATGACCTGCGTATTCTAACAGGACTGCTAACAGGACACTGTCGTCTAAGATACCACCTCGGAAGGATAGGTCTGAACCAACAAACGGACTGTCGGTTTTGCTGCGTGGAAGACGAAACTGCTGAACATATACTATGTAAATGCCCCGGCCTGGGAAGAATAAGGTTCAACATATTTGTTTACACCAACCTAGAACCTACCGATTTTAAAAAAATCTCACCCTATACAGCCATGAACTTCGTGAGAAGGGCTGGATTGTGCGGTGAACTGTAGCCTCTAGGGGTGAGCCACAATAGACCTACTTAGGGTCGCGGTGGAGGGGCGACCACGCCCCACTCACATTATACCTAACCTAACCTAATCTCAGGAGAAGTATTTTTAAATTCTAAATCTGATTTACTTAAATTTTGGCTCATTTGTATACAAAACTTTAAAAAGATAACTTAAGTACGATTTAATTTCATTTGAAACTGACTTTTTTAAGAGTTTATTTGACATCCAAGTGATGGAATGAAAATGTAATGTATTACTCCAAGTTTCTTACAAGTAAATAACGTGACCCAGCTGCTATGGACGTCTTGCCCCCCCCCCAAACTTTTCACCGACCGAACATGTTTATACATTACTTTTCCGAACCCAAGGGTAAAAAAGGAAAAGTATTGGTTTACCCCCAAAAATCTAAATCGCCAAAACCATGTGTGGTGCACGTTTCATGGCCCCACGCGTCGAATGGCACCATTTTCAGCGTGACGGTTGTTTCAAATTTTGTCTGTGTGTAGTGTGTGTGTGTGTGTAGGTGTTTTTTTTTTCGGACGAGGAGGAAAAATCTTTAAAGACACCGCCTTGAAAGAGATGGTCGGTTAGTGTGGGATTTCCACCCACTAAAAAACCCCCTCTGTTTCTAGCCTCTGATTCCCCCGTGGGACCACCGTTAGCCATTACTTCATGGGGCGGGAGACTTTAGCTAAAGCTTTTCCGTCTTTAATTCGAAGCCACTTTTTTTCCATTTAGTTGTGTTTATCCTTTGCTCGCTGCCTTTCTACCCGGCGGAGATCTTGAAGGACTTCTGTCGCGAATGTGCTTGTTGTATCCAACGATGCCTTCGATGGGAGCATCATTCCTACTATCGTCTATGGTCGAATTTTCTGTTTGAGGGCAGTTTCCAGAGTATTTCGCTGCGAGTTGAAAAAAATACGTGTTTCACATCTTCTATGATTCCTGGGCAGATCGGGCACTCCGGGGACTCTTCACGTTTGAACCTGTGTAAGTATTCCAGGAAACATCCGTGTCCTGAGAGCATTTGCGTTAGATGGTAGTTGACATCGCCATGTTTCCGGTTTAGCCAAGTGTCCACTTGTGGAATAAGTCGGTATGTCCACCTGCCCATCGTTGCGGCATCCCACAGCACTTGCCATCGGCGAATACTGTTTTGCCGTTCTTCAGTTCTATGTTCTTCAGGGCACAACGTAGTCGTTTTTCTGCGCCAGGAGAGAGCTTCTCGTTCCTCCGCAAGCAATTCAATTGACAGCCTCCCCGCACACCGCATCCTTTGACACCGTGCGGAAAGCACTGATGACTTTCAATGCACTTCTCCGATATATCGGGATGATCCGTCTACGTGACTCCTGCATCTTGAGTGGGTCAGCCCAGACACGAAAATTCCATATGTTAATACAGATGTTATCACTGACGTCAGTAGTGGTCTTCTCTTTTGTTTCGGGCCTCCTACGTTGGGCATAAGCCGTGATAGGGTCGCTGCTATCACCGACGGTTTAGCACCAACATGCTTCGCTTGCTGTTTGAAGTTGAGTCGGGCATCGATCATCACTCCCAAGTACTGAGAAATGGTTGAGATGTAATTTCATGGCTTCTCACCCTCAGGGTGATACTTCCCAGTTGTTTTCTGCTGGTAATAAGCACTGCTTAGGTCTTATGCTCTGCAAATTTCAGGTTGACATATTTATTTCCTTTAATCAACCATCCTTTCAAGCAGATTTTCTTTATAAAATAGTTTTAATGTTTCACATCTGCCAGGCTACCCGCGACGGCTTATTAATTTTTTTTTAAGTTTACTTAAAAACACTCTGTATACATTTGATTAAAATTGATCATCTCTTACGGATTTTTTTGAATGTATAAAATGAATCAACTTTGTTAATTTTAAAATGCGTAATTATTAATGCCATATTTTGTTATTAAATGTTTAAGATGTATGTAGACTTGAATTTTTAAAGAAAGATACATGTTAACGGCGCCCACCATAATCCCAAAGTCAGCAGATGTGCAGTGCCAATTCCCACCGAATTGGGAACCAGTGGCGTAACTAAAATGAAGTTAATTAGAAACAGTTTCTTAAATGTATTTACGGTAACTGTTCAAAGTGTGCTCCGTTATTTCGTAGGCAATATTATAATCTTTTTTTCCTAATTCTTCTCGAACTCTTTGCAAAGTTTCATTTGTAATTCGTCTACATTCTTCAGTTATTCTAAGCTTTAGTTCTTTAATGTTTTGCAAACTAATGAGGTCTTTCGACCCCGGCAACCTTCGTGTGTTTTTGACGTTTCATCCTACTCTGACTGACTTAACCAGTAGTCCCTAACAATAATAATTCAAGTCCACATTTTCTTTGTCTTAAGATCGTTTTATTGGCGATTAAAAAGCATTTACAATGACTACTTAACCCAAAACTAAAAATTTGGAGACATTTGATCGGCTCCCTTCGACTGAAGATACAATGTAATATTCTTTACTTACAAGACATTTTTCATTTCAGCCTTCTTCGGTACTATATCCAAGTCTACTAAACGCCAAGATGAAGCATCCAAACCCAACACATTCGTAACAATTTTCAATACGATCTCGAGATTCGATAGCATTTCTAAATTAATATCAGAAACTACGTTGAGTCACAATAAGACGCAAGAACTGATCAAATCAAAAGCAAAGTTCGACGTGGTGATAGTACCGCAATTTTTTCAAGAAGCGTTGAAAGCTCTGGCTCCACATTTCGACGCTCATCTGGTCGTCTTCCACAACCTCGCTCCGAACTCGTGGGTAAACAATTTCATAGGTAACGCGAAACTGCCGTCTCTAACAGCGGAATTAGCGTTGGGGTACACCGGGCGAATGACCTTCACGCAGAGGCTGCTCAACACTCTGTTCAGGATAACGCAGTATACTTACTTCAACAATTTCATGTATGCCGATCAAAAGGAGTTGGTGCACAAGTACATCTCGAAGGAATTGGACTTGGACGAGATTATGTACAACGTATCGTTAGTTTTGTCCAACTCTCACGTTAGTATTAACAAAGCGGAAGCGTTGGTGCCTTGCGTCAAACAAATAGCCGGGTTTCACGTTAAACCGCCCAAAAAATTACCGGAAGACCTGCAAAAGTACATGGACGACGCCGAAGAGGGAATCGTATATTTCAGTCTGGGTTCCAACGTCAAGAGCGCCGAACTACCGATGAAAACCAAAAATGCTCTGATGGCGGCGTTTTCCAAAAGGAAAGAGAAAATTTTGTGGAAATTCGAAGAAGATATGCCCGATCGGCCGGCCAATGTTATGATCCGAAAATGGTTGCCGCAATCGGATATATTAGGTAAAACTTTTTTGAAGTGATAACTTCTTATGGCACGCTGTGAAGTTTTTTTGTAATGGGTAAAAAATGTTAAACTCGCGTCAGGACACGTGGCCTGATCGAAAATTCGTAAGACGGATGTATTTCACTGGAGCAATATAAAATGCGACTTTTCTTGACTGGTAACTTGGCAACCTTATTCAACAAACTGACAAATTCAAGTACATTTTTTATGTCATTTTGACAAATTAATTTAGTAGCTAAATTCAAAATTTAAGTGCTTTTCATTAGTTTATTGATTAAGTTCTGCTTTTGCTGCATTAAAATCGTCCAAGAAGAGGTGTCGTTTTTAGCAGATGTTATGGACACCATAGCGTGTCTTAATGACTCTAATGGTTCTCCCCCCGACAAAATTTTAGATCAAATAATTTATCAGTGCAAGAAGCTGTTAAAAAATGCATCAATTTGTGTTAAAAAAGCATTTAAAACTGGACTGAAAGCTGGTTTGATCAAAGAGAACGGGGGAAGGTTTAAATTAGGTTTTGGTTTGCCGATAACGGAGGCTCGAAGACGAAGAAAAAATAGAAGCAGAAGCCGTAGACGACGTAGCCAAAAGCGACAAAACCGAAAACGAGGTAGCCGAAAACGAAAAAGTCGAGGTAGGAAGAAAAGCGCCATATTGAAAGAAGATCAAGCAAAAAGCGGAAGAAAGAAATCGAAAACATTCAAATCTGGTACTGATGTTTAATATATGATTTATAATAAAGCGTTAATCAAAATAATGCATTATTCATAAACTATGGAAATCTGGAGACAATATTTTTCAGATTAAAAATAATATTTTTTGAAGTGAAAACTTCTTTAGCGGCGTTGTACACTTTTTTTGTAATGGGTTAATGTTAATGTTAAATTCGCGTCAGGACACGTGACCTGATCGAAAATTCGTAAGACGGATGGAGAGTAGACAGCTGGCGTGGCGTAGGAGAGGGAGTATCCCCCTCTCTTTCTACGGCGCGGCGAAATTGTATGCCTGCGCCGGCTATTTCGTTTAGGCGGCGCAGGGCGCACAACGTTAATACTTAAGTTTTCACTTCTGCCGGCACTCCCAGAGTGCAACCCGTAAAATTTTTTTTTATTTAAAATTATGATGCTTTGTTAATAACTAAAACGCGTCAAAGAAATGGTGCAGTCCAACTCCACCAAAAATAATTTTTCACTGCATCATTCGCAATCTTCCAAAATGAAAACATTACGAAAGCAAAAATTTCACAAATAGTAATCCACTTTAACTCATTGATTTTTTTTTACTGAATAGTCGCAAAAAGGGTAGACCTATCGTGTGGGCCGAAGACGGGCCCGCACTGCGACTATTAGAAGGGGGAGTGATTATAGAAAGGAGATGATTTTGGACCCGCTTTTTGAAAAGTTGCAGGTCATAGTTCTCTGGAAAAACTGATTTTGGAAGCTTATTCCATTCTGTAGCAGCCCTGTAAAAGAAGGATTCTTGATGGAGATTGGTTTAATGAATCTACACTCTATTTAGAAATGGTACGGAGTAATAAATCATTTTCTGAGGGCTGTTACATAGGCGTACATAATTGGGTTAGTTAAAAAGTGGAAAATTAATTTTTTACCACACCTGACATTGATTTTCAGTGCCCATCTATTACTTTCTCCGTTATATCTCTGTTATTAATGGTGTCATTAAATAGGTTGTCGCAATCGGATATATTAGGTAAAACTTTAAAATTATGATGCTTTTTTAATAACTAAAACGCGTCAAAGAAATGGTGCAGTCCAACTCCACCAAAAATAATTTTTCACTGCATCATTCGCAATCTTCCAAAATGAAAACATTACGAAAGCAAAAATTTCACAAACAGTAATCTACTTTAACTCATTGATTTTTTTTTACTGAATAGTCGCAAAAAGGGTAGACCTATCGTGTGGGCCACGGACGGCCCGCACTGCAACTATTAGAAAGGGAAGGGATTATAGAAAGGAAATGATTGTGGACAGGCTTTTTAAAAAGTTGCAGGTCATAGTTCTCTGGAAAAACTGATTTTGGAAGCTTGTTCCATTCCGTAGCAGCCCTGTTAAAGAAGGATTCTTGATGGAGATTGGTTTAATGAATCTATACTCTATTTAGAAATGGTACGGAGTAATAAATCATTTTCTGAGGGCTGTTACATAGGCGTACATAATTGGGTTAGTTAAAAAGTGGAAAATTAATTTTTTACCACACCTGACATTGATTTTCAGTCCCCATCTATTACTTTCTCTGTTGTATTTCTATTGTTAATAGTGTCATTAAATAAAGCTCGCTCCACAGAGTATGTAGTTGACAAAATTGCACAAAGACGAAATGTTACTATTTCATATATGCCTCCGTATCACTGCCAATTAAATCCCATTAAACTCGTTTGGGCCCAAGTAAAAAATTTTGTAGCAAGGAGAAACATGACGTTTAAAATAAAAGATATTGAAATTCTTTTTTGAGAAATCTTTAATAAACATCGAGTCCAAAAAATGGCATAAGTGTGTTGAGCATGTAATAACTGTTGAAATGACGAGTTGAACTAGAAAGTTTAGTGCACCACGTCATGGATCCGTGGGTTTCTACCAAAAAAGAGGTCCCAAAGACATCGTGGTAAGGTAAAGGCTTTCCTTAAAGACGACCCCTCAAAACCTGTTCATTTAACTGCTTTTATTGGTTATAAAGCTGGTATGACTCATGTCGTAAGAGAGGCAGATCGTCCTGGTTCAAAAATCAACAAGAAAGAAATTGTGGAAGCTGTAACAATTTTTGAAACTCCCCCTATGGTAGTTGTTGGAGTAGTAGAATATATTGAAACTCCACATGGCCTTCGTGCATTAGCTACAGTATGGGCTGAACATCTTTCTGAAGATTGTCGTAGACGCTTTTACAAGAACTGGTACAAGAGCAAGAAGAAGGCTTTCACCAAAGCTTCCAAGAAATGGACTGATGATTTAGGTAAGAAGTCCATCGAAAAGGATTTCAAGAAGATTGTCAAGTACTGCAAAGTCGTGCGAGTTATCGCTCACACTCAGATGAAACTGTTAAAACAACGCCAAAAGAAAGCTCATATTATGAAATTTCAATAATAACAGATAAAGAAAAAATGTGGAAACTAGACCATTCCATTGACTTTACCGTAGATCCTTCATTTATATCACTGGAACACGAGGAACGCGGATTTTTCTGACGCCTGTAAGCATAACAAGCATTTTAAATTAAAATATTATTATTCTTAAATTTATAAGGTAATACTCGTAGTTACACCACTCCCGGTAAGAAATGACCCTTTTGCTGATAAACCTTTTTGTTTGCGGCAGGCTTCCAAATAAAAACAGAGTTGAGGAACAACAGCTGTTGAGGACCATTTAGAAATAATAAATGTTTCTTTGACCAATCTGTTTTGCATTTATAAGTAAAAATTTTTACCCCGTACCATTTCAAAATAGAGAATAATAAATTGGAAAGTCTTGATACATCCACCTTACATACCTGACGTATTTCAGAAGGTGACAATTTTCGGTAGCTGCAGAATAATTTGAAGAACGATTAATTTTTTTTTCAGCTCATCCTAATCTTAAGCTTTTCATCACTCACGGTGGATTTTTAAGTACGATTGAAACTATTCATTATGGAGTACCAATTATATCTGTACCAATTTTTGGAGATCAGTACATGAATGCCAACGTTGCCGAAAGTGATGGATACTCCAAAGTGCTAGATTTAAAAACAATTACTGAAGAATCTGTCTCGTCGGCCATTGAAGAAGTTTTATCCAATAAAAAGTAAGTGACAGGCTTTTTTCTTCATTTATACAACTGTTTGTAACCTTTTTCTAACTAAGAAGCTATACAGATTTATTAAATATCATAATTTTGAGTCATTAAATACTGCAGATGACTAAATGGCTCAATGAGGTAAATCTAGAGGCTAGGTCACTAAAACTTACAGGGTAGAAGTTTTGCCCGAAGGACAAAACCGAGTTCGATGGGCCATAACGGCACATTCCTTCAGGTAGCTGACGTACAAGGTGATCCTCAAATTTACCGCATTTTGTACGTTTTGTATTTCATAAGGAGAGCTAGGGCGATGAAACATTCAGGTTTTTTCGATAGCGAAGACTTCAGCCTGAAAGATTGTAGCAAGACTGGTAGATATTTCAATCTTTGGTTTCCTGCTGTAAACACCGGCCCCAACTTCATCTGGGGTTTTTGAGCCATCTGTGTACATTACGTATTCAGTCTCTGAGAAGATGATTTCTCCTCTCACCCATTCTTCTCTCTTCGGAAAGAGGACTTTGAACGACTTTTCTACGTGGCTAGCAAGTCAGGAACCATCTCGAGAATTTGGTTGTTTTTTGTTTCACTCAGTATCCCGGAGTGATCCCCGAGTTGCTCTCCATTAATTTGCCTTTCCAAAGACAGGAATCTGTAGGAGAATATTCTGGCCTCCCTTTCTAAGAGAATATCTAGTGGAGGAAGATGTAGGAGGTGTTCCATCGCTGCCGTTGGTGTGCTGGACATAGCTCCAGTTATGGCCAAGCATGCCAGCCGCTGAAGGCCAGCAAGCTTTAATCTAGCTGTCTGTTGTAACCCTTTGGTCCACCAGACTACTGAACCATACGTGACCATAGATATTATCATTGTTTGATAAATCCAGTAAATCTGTTTGGGGTTAATTTCCCAAGATTTGCCACATACTCTTCTGAGATTCCAGAGAGAATACCTGGCTTTGTTTATTGTTCTTTTCAGGTGGGCGTTCCAGGTGAGTCTTTTACCCAGAACTCCACCCAGGTATTTCACTTCCGCCGCTCTCTCCGTATAGGACAGGCTGCCGAAGCTTATCTAGCTTTTTCCTTTTCGTAAAAAGAATAATTACAGTTTTCCGGGGGTTGACAGACATCTGTTTCCTCTCGCATCATCTGTATACTGTGTTGAGGGCTTCTTGGAGGACGTTTGAGATCGTCGCTTAAAAATTCCCTTTAACTATTAGTGGGGGGAGTGGGGGAAAGTACCCTATCTTGTGGACACCTCTTTGCCGCCCTAAACCTAACCGACTCTTCATGCAGTGAGGATATTACATATCGATTTTTAATCATGTAATCTTTTTGTAGACCTAGTAGTTTAAAATCCCACTAGATCATGCAGAAAAGAAAGCAGCAAGAATACTCGAGATAAAAACGCAACGATATCGACCTTTTTTTTTATGAAAATAGTCACAAAAAGGGTAGACCTATCGTGCGGGCCGCGGACGGCCCACACTGCGACTATGATTGTGGGCACGCTTTTTAAAAAGTTGCAGGTCATAGTTCTCTGAAAAAACTGATTTTGGAAGCTTATTCCATTCCGTAGCAGCCCTGTAAAAGAAGGATTCTTGATGAAGATTGGTCCTTGTAGTGTCAATCTTGAGAGTAAATGGGTGAGACTGATCAGCTTGCCGAGTTCTTCGGCCGAATGTGGCCAATGGTGGTACAAGAGTTTTTATTTCTCTGGAGCATATGCCATGGAAATATATGTAGAGCAATGACTGGTCTGCAACTCTTCTTCTATGTTCTAGAGGGTGAAGGGTATCTGTGAGAGTTGAGCTGTTTATCAAGCGAATGGCTCTTTTCTGAATGGAATCTAGAAGAAGAAGAGAATGCCTTGGTGCTGAACCCCAAATGTGCGAGTAATACTCCAGTAGAGGTCGGATTTGAGCCTTGTACGTCGTCAACAGTTGATCAGGAGTAAAAAACTTTCTGGCTTTCCACAGAAAACCTAGCCTCTGGCTTGCCGACTTTGCGATGTTAGCAACATGGTCGTGCCAAGACATATTATTGGACACCGTGACTCCCAAAATCGAGATGGGACTTGGTACAAGGGTATTTTCGGACATTGTGATGGGATGATTTGAGGAATTCACTTTCTTGGAAAACGTGGCAATTTGTGTTTTTTTGGGCGTTGAACTGAACAAGATTGTTGGTTCCCCACTCGACGATTGATTTAAGATCTCTATTGATGAAATCAACCTGTTCCTGCCTAAGTCTATTTTTATCATTCACCGAAAGTGATCGATAGGATGTGAAAGTTGAGACAAGTGTGCTATCGTCTGCGAAACTGTAAATGGGGTTCGTGGTGGTTTTCAAGAGGTCGTTGATGTGTAAAAGAAATAAGGTGGGGGTCAAGATGGAACCCTGGGGGACCCGGCATTGGTTTTAAACGTATCAAAAGAAATACCGTCAACTGCCACATGTAAGGAGCGATCTTGCATGAAGCTCAAGAGCCATTGGCGCAGTTTGGTTGGGAGACCGTAGGCAGATAATTTACTTAACAATGCCTGATGCCAAACGCGGTCAAAGGCTTTAGATATATCCAAGGCTATTGCACGGGATTCACCAAACTTTTCAATAGTGTTTGACCAGAGCTGAGTGACATAAGCCAGCAAATCTCCAGTACCTATGGACATTATTTGGTATTTTCGTAAGA
This sequence comes from Agelastica alni, assembly GCA_950111635.1. Lineage (NCBI taxonomy): Eukaryota > Metazoa > Arthropoda > Insecta > Coleoptera > Chrysomelidae > Agelastica > Agelastica alni. The sequence continues at coordinate 9,371,169 of OX467711.1, forward strand.
AATGTTTAATTATTTTCAGATATAAAGAAAACGCCGAAGCCCGCTCGAAAATTTTCCACGAAAGACAAATCAAACCCATGGACGAGGCAGTTTACTGGATTAAATATATAGTCAAGTACAACGGTGCTCATCATCTTAAAGTCCATTATGTAGACATGCCGTGGTATCAATATTACCTATTGGATGTTTTCGCTTCCATATTTTTAATTTCGTTCGGAGTATTATTTATACTAAAAACCGCATTGGGTTTTGTTTTTCGTAAGTTATGCGACAGAAAAAATAAAGTTTATGCAAAAAAAGTTAAGAAACAATAAAGAATTTCGTCGCTGTTTTTCTTCTTACTCATACAGGTATGGAAAGTGCACTATTTAAGTTTTAACTCCCAATAAAGATTCAAAACATTGTTTTGAAGAAAGGCCAGGTCAAGAGTACCAACAACCGACGAGCATGTATGAGAGCACTGATGAAAGTAGAGGAAGCAAAAGATGTGTGTAAGAACCGTAGCGAAAGTGAAAGTAAGTGGTCTCTGCCTACCCCTATGGGATCGTATGAACTTCTCGAGGTGTGAACAACAAACTAACCTACATACATACATATAGTCACGTCTTTTTCCCGTAGGGGTAGGCAGAGACCACTTCCTTCCACTTCCGCTACGGTTCTTACACCCATCTTTTGCTTCCTCGACTTTCATCAGTGCTCTCATACATGCTTGTTGGTTTAACTGGGCTTTCTTCAAAAAAATGTTGATCTGATCGAGATCGATGTTCGCCGAGGTCGACCTTTACCGACTTCCGTCCATTCACACTCGCCTTATAAATTTGTTTAGTCAATCTTTCTTCATCCATCCTTTCTACGTGTCCAAACCATCTAAGCATTTCTTTATCTATCTTTGTAACCACATCTTCTTTTACACCACAGCGTTCTCACTATTCTTTAATTTATCCAACAGAGTCATTTCGGCTATACTTCTCAGACTACTCATCTCCACAACATTAATCCTATTTTTATGTTTCTTCTGTCAAACCCAACATTCACTACCATACATAAGTGTAGGAACTAACACACCTCTATGCACCGCCAGACGTGCCTTTTTTGACACTTTCTGGCTATTCATAAAGCTATGCAGTGCCCCATTCATTTGTTTTTCTACCAACACCCTTCGCTCAATGTCACTGTCATACTTCCCATCTCTCGTAAACGTTGAATCCAAGTATACAAACTCATTTACTTGTTCCACTCTTTCTCCCTCAATCGAAACTCCACAGTTTGTCAGGCTTTCTTCTCTTTCAAAAACCATTACTTTCGTTTTGCTCGCATTTATTTTCATCCCTTTGAATTTCAGCGGTGTACAGGTATCAAACTTGGGGCCGTATGATTATGGATCCAAGCGATCTAAATGAGAGGGCCAAAACTAGTGGACTGGAATTCTGATGCCCTAATGACACAGCGGTAGTCACAGAGGATCGAAAGATCTAGGTGACGCAGGTGCCTATACCAATGGCCCAACCGCAAGATTGTAATGTAATGTAAAGAAGATAAAACGTGGTTCGACACTCACGATGTCGCTCAATAAATAATTGAATAATTTTTGAAAATATATTTGATTTAAAAATAAAATTGATACGTCACTGGTCGGTTTCTTTTGAAGATTTTATGGCTTTTAATGAGATTTTTTTAAAATATTTTTAAACTGAGATTGGAAGAACTTTACTTTCTTGTCAACGTCGAAAACTTTTCAGACCACCCTCGTATGACTCGCACGCTCTAAGAAAAGCGAATTGAATCATCAAGATTCCAACTTTTGGAAAATCGCTGTTTTGCCGTCGTTGCCCCACGTGAGCCGCGTGTGCTTCAACGAACGCGAATCGCAAAACAATTTTTAATAAGTCGAAAATTTCACCATATTTCCTTATCTATTATCTGCCGAGTATGTGACAACCGCGCATTATTTATTTACCGACCTATCGCGTTATCTAGAATTTATAGTCGTACAGTCGCTGGCTCATCCTACTTTTAGAATGTTTACGAATTCCGAGGAAAAGATAGCGCGTAAGTAGAATTACTGAAAAACGTCGAAAAAATTTTTTAATCGGTAAACAAGTTCTACGTCCTCTAATGACACGAATTTCGAAAAGTTTAACAACATCATTTATGCATTTTCATTTTTTCGGTATCGCTTTTTAATTTTTATTTAAATTATTTAAATTTAAAATAATTTTTTTTGAATAACGACTATAAAGGTGGGTTTACACTGAGCGCGAGCGGCGATTAAGGTACAAATATGGTGGGGCGTCGACTGTAACGGGAGATTTTTAAACCGTACTGTATTTGCAATGGAGGCGGCACCGCCTCGCTTTTAGCTTCTCTGTGTAAGCTTCCATTTCAAATACAAAACGATATAAAAAACGCCAGCTACCGTCGCTGCTTAACCATGTTTATGCATGGTTTAAGACTTTTGTGCAAAGAGATTCCGCACATTTAAGTTGGTACGTACGGGTATGCTTTGTAAGAAGGGTTACGACAAATCCTGTCATTAGAATCACGTAGTAGGAAATTTAAATATAAATGATTATTTCCAAATTACCAAAGTTTTCTTAACATTAAAAGTTTTCGTTTATATTTTCGACGGTTTTATTATCGTTTTCATTGACAGTTACCCATAACTAAATTAAATTTAATCTTATTTACCATCGCACGTTATTTGGAGGTTGCGTTATAAGAACGGATACGACAAATCCTGTCACTTATTGACGTATTAGAATACTGTCCAATTAATGTATTAAACATTTTCAACAATCAAAGTTTTTTTTAAATTAAAAGTTTTGTATAGCAATCTCAACGACCTTATTGTCGTTTTCATTAACCGTTACCTATAAAATTTAATAAAAACTTACGAGGGGTTTGTTTTCTAAGAGGGGGTACGACAAATTCTGTCATTATAATCGCCTATTAGAAAATTTAAAATAAATGATTATTTCCAAACTACCAAAGTTTTATTAACATTAAAAGTTTTCGTTTATATTTTCGAGGATATTATTATCGTTCTCATTAACAGTTACCCATAACTAAATTAAATTTAATCTGATTTACCATTGCACGCTATTTGGAGGTTGTGTTATAAGAAGGGGTACGGCAAATCCTGTCGCTTATTAAAGTATTAAAATACTGTCCAATTGATGTGTTAAAAATTTTCAACCACCAAAGTTTTTTTAACATAAAAGTTTTCGTTTATATTTTTGACGATATTATTATTTTCTTAAAATTGAAAGTTTTGATTTGCAATTTACACGACAATATTGTCGTTTTCAGTAACCGTTAAACTAAATTTAATGGAAACTTACGAAGGGTTTGTTTGTTAAGCGGGGTACGACAAATCCAATCATTATAATAGCTTAATCATGAAATTTGCGTAATTTAAAAAATAATTATTTCAATCTACTACATTTTTCTTAAACATAAAACTTTTTATTAACATTGTAAATAACTGTATTATCGGTCTCATTAACAATTACCTCTAACTAGGAGGTGATACGACAAATATAAAATAGTAATGTATTTTGTAAAGTAAAAGTATGTTGTTTCATTTATATTTTTAATAATATTATATTTGTATTAATGAACAGTTAACTCTTAACTAAATAAAATTTAGTGCAAACTAAACATGGATTTGTTTTATCAAAGGGGATACGACAAATCCTCTCGTTATAAAGACATTAAAAAAATTGTGTGATTTAAATGTACATTAATGATTCCAAACTACCAAAGTTTTCTAGACAGTAAAAAGCTTTTTAATTTATATTTCCAACAATATCATTATCGCTTTCATTAACAGCTACCCATAACATTTAAATTAGTATGACGTACATTTACATCGAGTTTTTTTTTAAGAAGGGGTACGACAAATATAAACGTGTTGGAAAAATTGTACATGATTTAATTATAAATTATAAATTCCGCACTAATATAGTTTTCTTAAAAGTATTTATAAGTTTTATTCAGATTATTCACAATATTATCATTTTAACTAACATTTACTTACAATTCAACTACATTTATTGAAAATTTGCTAGCGGTTTGTTTATGATAGGAGGTACGACAAACCCTGTCAGGATAATAATAATTGAATGATTTAAATAAAAATTAATAATTCCCAACTACTAACATTAATTAAAGAAAGAAGTATTTATTTATAATTTCGACAAAATTATTGACATCTTCATTAACAAAAAACTTAAATTATACTAAATTTATAATTCTTGAAAGTAAAAGTTTTCCTCTATATTTTTAACAATATTATTATAGTTTTTGTTAACCGTCACATTAAACTAAACTAAATTTTCGGTAAATTAACACGGGGTTTGCTTTATGAGAGGGGGTACGACAAAGCCCGCCATTAAAATTGCGTGGTAAAAACAGAACTGAAACATTTAAGATGACGATAACCATCGACTGTCTGTGACACCTTGTTCGCTTTAAAAGAGCAACATCAAATGTTTTAATGGCAATTAAAGTGGTTTCTTTAATCGAAAACATTCCGAATGCGGGACTCGGTAGTATTTAATTTCGTATTTTAATTATCATGGTATCCCCTTCGAACGGTCAGACTTTCGAACTGTAAAATTTAAATCCGGCTACCGAATGGATCGAGAAAAAATGCGATAATAAGCAGTATCTCATTTTTTTTTAACTATCCTTTTACGATTATAGTTTAACTAGTTTCTGTTTACCTTTTTTGCCATTATTATTATTAAAAATATTCTCATCATAGTTTTCATACAAATATTCCTGACATGCAAAATTCATATTATCAGTTCCCGCAGTCATAAAAAAAAATCATATTCAAAAGATCTTAAAATTCTGTATTAAAAATAGTATAATTTATAAATTGCAAAATTCGGGTAGTTTACCCTTTTTTTTAGTTTTGTTATTCTCCGACGTCGATACCTTTTGTTGTTCAAGAGATAAATAAAATAAATAAATGAAAAATAATTTTGAAAGCTCACCATTTTTTTTCAGTTTTTTTATTCTCCATAAAAAACAGCTCGACCGATTTTGTTGCAAATCTATTCATTTCAAAGTTGCGTAATTATGCGTCGAATGCAATTGGTCCCACGTTGATATCTTTTGTTGTTTTCGAGATAATCGAGACGAAAAATAATTTTAAAAGATTACCATTTTTTTAGTTTTTTGATTCTCCATAAAAAACAGCTAAACCGATTTTGCTGAAAATCTATTCATTTCAAAGTTGCGTAATTATGCGTCGAATGCAATTGGTCCCACGTTGATATCTTTTGCTGTTCTCGAGATAATCGAGACAAAAAATAATTCCGAAAGCTCACCATTTTTTTTCAGTTTTTTTATTCTCCATAAAAAAGCTAGACCGATTTTGCTGAAAATCTATTCATTTCTAAGTTGCGCAATTATGCGTCGAATGCAATTGGTCCCACGTCGATATCTTTTGTTGTTTTCGAGATAATCAAGACGAAAAATAATTTTAAAAGTTTACCATTTTTTTCAGTTTTTTCATTCTCCATAAAAAACAGCTCAACCGATTTTGCTGAAAATCTATTTATTTCAAAGTTGCGTAATTATGCGTCGAATGCAATTGGTCCCACGTTGATATCTTTTGTTGTTCTCGAGATAATCGAGACGAAAAATAATTTTAAAAGCTAACCATTTTTTTTCAGTTTTTTTATTCTCCATAAAAAACAGCTAAACCGATTTTGCTAAAAATTTAAACAAATCTAAGTTGCGTAATTATGCGTCAAATGCAATTGGTCCAACGTCGATATATTTTTGTATTCTCGAGATAATCGAGACAAAAAATAATTCCGAAAGCTCAACATTTTTTTTCAGTTTTTTTCTCTCCATAAAACAGCTAAACCGATTTTGCTGAAAATCTATTCATTTCTAAGTTGCGTAATTATGCGTCGAATGCAATTGGTCCCACGTCGATATTTTTTGTTGTTCTCGAGATAATCAAGACGAAAAATAATTCCGACAGTTCACCATTTTTTTTAGTTTTTGCTTCTCTATAAAAAACAGCTCGACCGATTTTGCTGAAAATCTAAACAGTTCTAAGTTGCGTAATTATGCGTCAAATGCAATTGGTCCCACGTCGATATTATTTTTTGTTTTCGAGATAAAACAAAAATATTAGGGGCCTTAGACTTCATTTGCCTGATTGCGAAAACCTTTAGCTCGTCACGAAGTTCATACCTATAACCTGAGTATAACTTTCTGCTTGCAACCGAGTGAATTCCTCGTATGAAAGGGGTTCCCTATCAGCTTCAAGTAGATCAAGCACGTCACGTTCGTTCAAACCTTCAAAGCCGAGATCATGTGCTAGATCCAAAATGTTTTGCCTAATTTCAGGAAGGCAATTAACTTCTGCATCAGTACTTTTTACACATTCTGGCCATATTTTTTCCAAACAAGGTTCATCGTTGTGAATTTTAATTCCTTCCATGATTCACTGATGCTGTCAACAGCATCCTTGATGTTATAGTTTTTCAAAATGTTTTAATTAAAGATTTACCATCGGTTTCTCTTGTAAGTTGTTGGAAAGTTCGGCGTAGGTAATATGCCTTAAAAGTTGCTATTGCACCCTGATGCATTGGTTGAATCAAAGCTGTTGTATTTTTCGGAAGGTACTCAATCATGACATCTTCAGATAGTTCGGATAAATTAGTAGAATGTCCTGGTGCGTTATCCAAAATTAGCAAAGCCTTGTTGCGTAAGTTAATGTCTGGCAAATATTTTTTCGCTTCCGTACAAAAGTGAATTTTGAACAGTAGCTTTAGTCATCCAAGCTTGCTTGTTGGAAAAACCATTGTTAAAAATTTAGGTTGGAATTTAAAAAAAAAAAGAAATAACTGTGCCAATTTCGTCCAATTTACAATAATAATTGTCATAATGGAAGAAAAACAGAACTTTTTTCTTAGTTACACCAAGGTCGTTTAGCGACGTGTTTCCGAATAACATAAAATTATGTTTTATTATGTAAATGATACGAACGCCGAGTGTTTTTGTCGGCATTTTTAAAATTACAGTTCACGCGAAGAGTTTAATTTTAGGTTGGCATTTTTTCTCCGTGGGCGATTTGTTAAAAACATGTTGTTATCTACGCTCAAATTGTCAAAACGAAATAATTAAATTTCGTGGCTCGACTAATTACCAGCACAACCGATAAAAATTTAACACACCTAATGGCCAGGACACGCCTGTCGTGCATCCTTTCAATCCAGTATTGGCCATAATCCGAAACAAATCCTGCAAAACTACCAACAGGAATTTCTTTCCTAAACGTCTTGCTCCTGGAAAATCCACGCTGCAACTAGCATACAGGGTGGCCAACCGAAAACGAAACAGTGCCATTTGCAGAAACCTCGTCGACATTTTAGAAAAACGCTCAGACCCGCCGATTTTTGATTAAAGGGGGACGCACTCTTTTCCGGTATTTTTGACTCCTCTGCGTACTAGAGGTCGTAGAAGACGTTGTTTACCGTCTGTTAACACCAGAAAATGATCGTAGTGTTTAAAACCTCGTACCACCTACAATAAAACACGTTGAGAAAGATACACACGCACTGCTTGGCAGCGTACTTCAAATGGATTCATGGATCCATAATAAAATACTTCTTTAAACGTTAGATTAGATTGGATCGGGTAAAAATGTGCGAAACATTTTTGGAACGAAGTTCCTTAACGCGGCTTACGGGTAGAGCGATCTAGTAGGAATCACGTAACGAAATACATCGGTGGTTCAGTGGTAGAATGCTCGACTGCCACGCGGGCGGCCCGGGTTCGATTTCCGGCCGATGCATTCTTTTTTTGCTTTTACCATTTAATACATAATTTTTTTAAAAGAGTAAAACAAATCGTTTAAAAAAACTAACAAACACGCTTTTAGAATTAATCAAACTAAAAAGTAAAAAAAAATTCTTAACATAGGAATAAAATTACTGACGAGAAAACTAATGTCACTGTCGAAAAAAAAGTTAACGTCAATCAATGTCACTGCTTTGTATGACATTTTTAAACTAACATTAAACGCACATTTTTTTTCTACGGGCTTAACATGGGGAATTCAATTGCCCATTACTTTTTTTCCGTACCTTTTCGAGGTAAACCATGTTCATGAACAAACTCACAAAGCCATGCCCAATCGATTCTCGTGGAAACCGTCTCTATGAAGATGGTGGAACGTGTAGATGAACTTAAATTTTTTAATTTCCCTCTCCTATCCTACAACAGGTTTTAAACGATTCATAAAATGTTTTTGTGTACTGAAGTATCCTATTAAACACCCTGTATATCAATTACATTTACTCACAAAAGTAACACTACAATTTCATTTCACAGATAACATCCTCCCGAATACGGCTCTGTGCTTTAATATGTTCACGCTATGAAGATAGTGACGTCACAAAATAACCAAACCGTCTCTATGGAGATGGTGGTACGTGTCGACGAACTTGAATTTTTTAATTTCCCTCTCATATCCTACATCAGCTTTTAAACAATTGCTAAAATATTTTTGTGTACTGAAGTATCCTATTAAACACCCTGTATATAAATTACTTTTACTCACGAAAGTAACACTACAATTTCATTTCACAGATAACATCCTCCCGAATACGGCTCTGTGCTTTAATATGTTCACCCTATGAAGATAGTGACGTCACAAAATAACACAACGCGTCACTTAGTTATTTCAAATTTTCCAAGGCAGCCTTGAACGTTTTGCTGTTTTGATTTGTTGCATGTATATAATTTAGTTTCCCTCGACTTTGTTAAAAATTCTGATTACAAAAAATCGAGATATTTCTATAAATTGTAATGAAATTAAAATAATGTTAGCGGTTTGTGCAGTCGGGTTTTCCGAAGTGTCAATTAAATCATTTGCATTTTGCGAACAGGACGAATTTTCGATTTTAGTCTATAGCGACAATCACATGGAATTTGTCAAATTTATTTTAGTGGTATCCGATGATAAATTGCTCTATACCCGATTCATTTTCGAATTGAAATATCTACTACTTACAAAGATTTAACTTTTATTTTTCTTTCGCTTCGTTAGCAATAATTTCACACGTTAAACGTAATTAACAAAAACGACCGTATCCACTTTTTGCAAATAAATAATCGTCTCGTTAAACAGCATATAACCGGCTTTCCCTTAGCAGGACAGCAGGAAAAAAGCAACACGTGTTTCCTTCCAGACTCGAGCGAATCGTTTCCGGTTCCAACCTCCTTTCGGACCAACGTTCAATAAAACGAAACAAAAAAGAGCCCATATCGAGCAATTAAAGATTGAAGAACGAGAAACACTTGAAGGCGACGTTTATTTTTTCCGCCATACAGTTCATTTCCCTCTAACAACCGATAAGTAAATACAATACACCAACCATCATAAAATTTCGATTCTCCTCGTCGTATCCTGCATGCTGGAATGCGCATATCCCCTTCAAGAGTTGCCGCTGCCTGTCTCGTAACGACATATCTCCTTTAAGCTGTTCACGGAGTACGTTTTTATTCCGACGTTGCCATGTTTTTCTCTCGATTTTACCTTCCTTAAAAATTAAAAACAAAACCACTTGAAATAAAACAATTTACGCAGTTGGTAAAGCCGAACTAAAATAAAATAATAAACAAATATTAATATGTAAAGTAAAAATAGCATTAAGTAATGATTATAGAAGATTTTTACATAATATTCTTAACCAATCGGTGGAATCAATTGATAATTATTATCTTAAAAATAAGCCAAAAGTTCAGTGTTAGTTCTCAATATTACTCCCAACTATGGACACTTTTTTGCTTCTCCAATATAAGTAATTAATAAATGTTAGAATCAAGGTTTTCTTGGTAATACTTAAATCGCTTACTAGCCAGTTTGAGTATTAGAAAAAAAGATAGGGTCATGTTGCAATTAAATTAATTTATGCATCAATAATAAGGATGATTTTATTGTCATTTAATAGAAGTTTTAAAACCAATATAAACAATTAACAAGATTTTTGTATAGTGATTTTGGGCAAGGAGACTCTTCACAGCACCATCACTTCAAGTAAGTTATCGATCTCAATGAAGAACACTAAACATTAAGAATTAGGATTGGTATCAATGTATAGCTTCCTATTTTTCTTATTAAACAATGGAGATCACAGGGTAAATTCATTTTTTCTTACTGAATATTCCGTGCATCCTTTTCTATTAAGTTTGGCAACGTTTGTGATTTGATGTTGACAATGTTGTTAAAATCAACATTTATCTTAGAATATACGAAATAACACAAGCATTATGTTTTTCTTTGAGGGGACTATTTTTAAGGCTGCCTCGATATAATTCAGCGGCGTGGCAACACGGTCGTCGACCGCCTCTGCTAGGCCTAGACTGAAATCTCAAAAAGCAACTTGTCAAGTGTCAAAGGATAGAAGGAGACGAGTTGCGGCGGTAATCGCGTATTGAAGAAGGAAAGGTTTTTCATATAGAAACAGAAGTAGTCGAAGCTGGCGATCGGAGGCAAGGCAGAATGCAGGTACAAGTCGTCTAAGTCGGCGTACGTTAATGTGAATGGAGCCAGGTAGACAGAAAAATGGGAAAATTGGACGACAACGAAAATTAAACGTTAGAATTTTTACGGAGACCAACTAAGCCAACTCATAAATTGATGTTTTAAAATGGCTTTGAGTAATATCTCGATAACACGGAATTAGATTTTACTTGTAACGTCTACATATTTTGTAATATTAACATATACTGATCTAAAGTTTTTGCGTCAAAATTATAATTTTCAATAATAAACTTCAAATTGTAGCTAATATTTCACATATGGGCGAAAAGTGATGAGGTAGCGTTGTTATTCATAAACGCTCTAGTGTATTGACAGAAATAAACTTTTTTGCAAATTTACAATTGAATTTTAAGCCCTGCGTCATTAATATAAATGATAAAATGCACGACGGTACTGACGATATAACTATTTCACTCTGTAAAACTTTGAACCTGATGCGCATGCGTGACTATGTGTCTTTTAAGCAAAGAATAACGTTATTTTAATGATCGATTATCATTGAAAACAGTAAAAAGAGATAACCATACAAGTCTCAGTGTTTTAACTATGAATAATTTGACTCTCTCTTGACTAGAGCAGTATCATCTATCACGTCATTGTTGTTTGTCATTGGGGCATTCTTTTACTGAAATTTATTATCTTCTATGTGTTTTGCAGTCAAATATATGACAAGAATACGTGTTAAAAGTCTTTTGGCATTTTTAATTTCCTAGTAAGTACAATCATCATGTTTAAACTCTATTATTTAAATTTCCTAACCGTACATTTTTTGACACTTATGATTGGTTGTGCCTACGAATTCGCACAACCGGAATATTTACGGTTAGCAATTATTCCTGTTTAAAAATTCTAGTAGGGAAAAACAATATTAAAATAAAATAATGACATAATAAACGAATACGAAGCCGGAAATATTTTTTTAAATAATTTTTCTTACAATATACAGGATAGTCAATTTGATAACTTAATGATCTACTGATAATAATACTTTAGTTATCGAAATTCACATTATAGGTGTTGAGTGTGGTAAAGAATTTTACATTTTAATCAAATTCTCACACAATACTTATCTAAACGTAAGAGTAACGAAAAGTACGTATGATTGTATGTGCGTTCGGAATTATTTTTCGACTCGATTATCTCGAGAACAAAAAATGATATCGACGTGGGATTAGATTTTCAGCAAAATCGGTCGAGCTGTTTTTTATGGAGAATTAAAAAACTGAAAAAATGGGAATTGAATTTTGCAATTTATAAATTATACTATTTTTAATACAGAATTTTAAGATCTTTTGAATAATATGATTATTGCATGTTAGAAATATTTGTATGAAAAATATGATGAAAATATTTCATAAAAAGAGATAGTTTTAAAAAACAAAAATAGGAATTGGAAAACTTGAGTCAGTATCGAGAGAATAGCATTGAAGACGCTATAACAGTGAAAATTATTGTTAGTAAAGCATTGTTTATAACAATTGAATATTGTTACTAACAAATGATTATTGATCATAACAATTAAAAAAAAATTTCAATTGTTATAAACAATTTGAAATCGTTTTTTATAATAATTTTAATAATAATAATAATTATAACAACAAAACAAATGGTATTTTTTCATTCTTTCCACTGGGAAGTTAGTCGTGTGGACCTCTCGGGTCGCACCCAAATTGTTTCTATTAATTACCCGTTGCTCGAAAACTTAGCCACGTTGCTTTTACTCTCAATTGAGACTTTGTTTCGATAAAAATTTCACGGGTTATTCCATATGCATATAAATGACGCATCGACGCACGGAGAAGTGTAAAGGGAATTTAAAACCAAGTTCTTTTAAATTTTTTATCATAGAAAAAGTAAGAAATTAGATGTACCTAGTAGTTCTCAGAAAATTATTTGGTATGGTTTAGGAAAGTTTGGTAATTTTAAACGTTGTTTGATCACAAAGCTTAAGATTAATTTCGTTTCTCGTAAAGTGATGTTGACAAGGCGTCTGTTGCATGTCTGAACGCCCCTCCTAAATTTGTATCAAGACGGACACACATTACGATGTTTCCTAGTAAAATCACAGTAGTGTATGGCAATCTTACGGGAACTTGGTTTTTGGATAAATTAGATTATTTAAATAATTGAATTATTGCAAGTGACTCTATTAAATCTGGCTTATCAACATTTTCATCCCCTTAATGGAATAAAAATTACGATATTCTGAGTGACAAAAAAGAGTTGAAATTTATGTATTAAGAATTAGTAATATTGTATCTCTATGGCAGTGGCGTAGCTCGAGTTCTAGTCTTTAAATTAAATTATCAAATAATAAGCATTCTACCACTGAACTACCGATGAGATAAAATGTATTAATATTTGTTCTGCGCGCATGCGTAGTTCACGTACTAGTTCTATCTCTCTTACCCTCATGCAAAGGATCCCTGAAGAAATTTATGAATCCTGGCGAAACTAATCAGGATAATCGGATATTTTGATCGAATTATTGCATTGTTATCGGTTTTTGACAAGTGTGCAAAGTTTAAATTAAATCTGATCGCTTAAAATAGGGCAAAATCAAGGCCAAAAAGTCAGTTAAAAACAAACATACACACACATACATACATATAGTCACGCCTTTTTCCCGTAGTGGTAGGAAGAGACCACTTCCTTCCACTTGCTACGATTCTTACGCACATATTTTGCTTGCTCTACTTTCATCAGTGCTCTCATACATGCTCGTCGGTTGTTGGTGCTCTTGACCTGGCCTTTCTTCAAAACAATGTGTAGACGTGCCTTTTTTGACACTTTCTGGCTGTTCATAAAGCTATGCAGTGCCTCATTCATTTGTTTTCCTGCTAACACCCTTCGCTCAATGTCACACTTTCCATCTCTCGTAAACTTTAAACTCAAGTATACAAACTTATTTACTTTTTCCTCTCTAATTTGACTTGATCATCGGCGTTTGACGATCAAATCATTCATTTTCAATCCATACGCATTCTCTTTCAAATCTTTTAAACATACAGGTGAAACTAATATAAGCGTGTTAAAAAACGAAGGAAATCTTGTAATTAGAATATTATTCTTCTTTCTTTCGAAACATAAGAATTATTTTTAAACTGTTTCAAAAAGATTTGTTTTTCGACAATTTTAAATAGCATAAGTACATGAATAATTATTAAATTTTTTTTAAATAACTAATATTTTATAGACAGGACAAGCCCGCCACATTCTGAGAATGGGAATCGTCAAAATGGGGCCATTCATTCGTTTTCCATTTCGTATGTAAAATGTCAAAAAAAGTATCGCCTTACCTATTTCTATTTTCCAAATAAATCATATGAGGGGGGTGACAAAAAAAATTGCCTTTCTAAAAATTTCTGAAAATGTGGGCATACACAGCTCGCCGAATTGAAACGGTCAGAGGTGGATCCGGACCATTTTGTTATAGTCCAGAAGCTGGTTTGTATGTGAGTGCCAACAAGTCTGCAAAATGTTTATTATTTATTTATCAGAAAATTTTATTTTTAATTAAAGTTGGTGCGATGTGTAAAACTTAAATTGACACCGATAAATTTTTAAATATCCAAATGATATACAGGGGATAACAAAAAATAGGCCATTTTTTTTTTATTTAAAATTTCAATGGGAATTTTTTTTAACGAACAATATTATGTATGAAGGGAAAATAAAGGAATGTTGACATTCAAAAAGTGAAAAAGTGAGGACAATCTTGAAAAACTTGTAATTCAAGGAAAAGTCGAAAGAGTGAGACCCCGGAAACGCTGGTTGGACCAAGTGAAGCATTTCACAGTGAAACCTCTACAAGCAAGCATAAGATGAGTTCCAGATAGGGACAAATGGAAAGTAATTACAAACACCATAACGCGAATGACAAACATAAGGTCACGACACTTCAGGATATGAAGTGAACGACTAAAGAGAAAGAGAAAGATTTATCATATAATAATATGTTAGTTTAGGTTAGGTTAAAACGGCGGTTTGGAGTGAACCCACTTGGGCCTTTTGGCCCGTTGTAATACCGTGATGGACGGCGGTGTCTTCTCCCTCTACCGTGAGAGGTTGCCCTAGTATAGAAAGCCGTTTCTGCCTAGAGCAGGGCAGTGGCAGAGAAGATGTACTATTGTTTCCTCCTCTTCCTCATCGTGACAGCTTCCAGAGAAGTCGTGTTGTAGCTCTGCGATTCCCATCCGCCGTGCATGGGATCCACCTGCCCATTGTGGTCGCGATCGCGTTTCCAATGGACTCCCTGGATTTTTTTTTTATGAAAATAGTCGCAAAAAGGGTAGACCTATCGTGTGGGCCGCGGACGGCCCGTACTGCGACTATTAGAAGGGGAAGGGATTATAGAAAGGAAATGATTGTGGATACGCTTTTTAAAAAGTTGCAGGTCATAGTTCTCTGGAAAAACTGATTTTGAAAGCTTATTCCATTCCGTAGCAGCCCTGTAAAAGAAGGATTCTTGATGAAGATTGGTCCTTGTAGTGTCAATCTTGAGAGTAAATGGGTGAGACTGATCAGCGTGCCGAGTTCTACGGCCGAAAGTGGCCAATGGCGGTACAAGAGTTTTTATTTCTCTGGAGCATCTGCCATGGAAATATCTGTAGAGCAATGACTGGTCTGCAACTCTTCTTCTATGTTCTAGAGGGTGAGGGTATCTGTGAGAGTTGAGCTGTTTATCAAGCGAATGGCCCTTTTCTGAATGGAATCTAGAAGACGAAGAGAATGCCTTGGTGCTGAACCCCAAATGTGCGAGCAATACTCCAGTAGAGATCGGATTTGAGCCTTGTACGTCGTCAACAGTTGATCAGGAGTTAAAAAATTTTCTGGCTTTCCACAGAAAACCTAGTCTCTTGCTTGCCGACTTTGCGATGTTAGCAACATGGTCATGCCAAGACATATTATTGGACACCGTGACTCCCAAAATCGAGATGGAGGGACTTGGTTCAAGGGTATTTCCGGACATTGTGATGGGATGATTTGAGGAATTCACTTTCTTGGAAAACGTGGCACATTGTGTTTTTTGGGCGTTGAACTGAACAATATTTTTGGTTCCCCACTCGACGATTGCTTTAAGATCTCTATTGATGGAATCAACCTGTTAGATAGAGTTAAAACATTATTAGTTCGACGTAGATCTAGTTTAGACCAAATCTGTTCCGATGATGTGCATGTGGGTTCATTTTGCCACCACTAGTTGCCTTTTTAAACTACTTTGCTGCGCTGGAGGAGCCGGCAGTTTGCAATTGGTACTCCTGGCTGAGATGAGACAGATACAGCTGGGAGGGTGGTGCCCTCTCTTGCTAGCTCGTCCGCCTTACAGTTGCTTGGTATGTACCTGAGGCCGGTTACCCAGAGAATGTGAACTCTAAATTTTGCTCATGTTTTAAATTTTGACAAATATATTTATAATGACGTTTTTATAAATTTTAATTGAGCCGAGTAGTTACGGGGCTGCCCTAAGGCACCAACAGTCGTTGTTACCCCCCAAGTGCACCATTAGACGATTCACATAAAAAAAACCCAGCGATTTATGATTTTCAACCAGTCCACTAATTATCGAAGTAGAGTATAATTCCTCGTGCGTACGAGAAAGGAAATTAATTTCCGATTTGTACATTCTTATTTAATTTCATTAATTCGGCTCCCGCACTATGATAACTGGTTTTTCACACGATGTGTCCGCAGACCGTCGTCGGCATTTTTGGTATTTTCAACCTGCCCATGCCCGTTCCGTTTCTGTCCCCCAAAAAGCTGCGTACCGACCGACCGACCGACCGGCCAGCAAACTCGTCGTAAAAATAAAAGATTCTGAGTCTGAATAGCTCACTTGTGTGTGCTGCCGGCCGGGAACCTGCTACACTTTTTACAAAGCCAGTGACGTTCGATTTCTACTGAATCTTTAATCATTTTGTCCGTTATTTTTCTTAAAAAAGAAATAAAAGAAAAAGGTTCCTTAGGGGCACACTGACAAATTAAACGTAAGAAATAATAAAAACGTTTTCTAATCAAAAACTATATTTATCGTAAAGCGTATTCAAAACTATCCCTCGATAACGAAAATGCCAGGTCTATCTATTGTCGTCCCTTCATGAAGACTACCCCAGCCACCGTATACCGCAGCCCCTCTTGTCCTTTTTCTTTAGATACCTGATCTCCAGATGTGTTCGTGTACTCAAAAAGCTCTCCTTGCATACAGGGTGGATCCAAATATATCTTGCATAAATGTCTCTTATTTGTTCATTTTATCAATTGAAGATGTCCATTTCTATAAATAAAGCACAATTTCAATTAAACTATATACTAAATACTATAAATGTAAATATTAAAGGGTTGTAAATTCAAGAGCTTTTAGCTCGAGGGAGTTATTCTTTGATTATTAATGTTCATGTGGTCGAATCGAATTGTCTCGAAATACAAGTTGGTCGAGATAAAATTATAACGAAAATAATAGTCGGCTATTTGTTATAGTTAAGTGATATTCAGGAAGATTATTTCATGAACACCATGAATTATTCCGGTCATATTCCTCACATTCGCTATAGTGAAAGCAAGCCAATTATTCATAAACGTTCATCAACATTTAATTCCATCTATTTTTTACTTAATTCATAATTCTTCAGCTGACAAAAAGACATAAATTGTCTCCAGACAGACTTCTTATTCTTTTTGGTATTTTCTGGGATGGATTTGCTTATATTTTTGCTGATTTTCCTTGTGGGACATGAACCAAACCGAGACATTTTCAATTAAATGAATGTTACGTCAAATTTTGACACTCATCCATACCACTCTTATACAATCAAAATAAATAGCCTCTTATATTTCTTTATTTATCTGACTACTCGATCATATTGCATATCATGTGACTACATTCTTGACTTTTTATTATGGCAAATTCTTCTCTATGTTGGGCTCGATGAATCAGGGTATTACCATCCATGTTTGTCCAGTCTCTTATGTTTCTTAGCCAGGACTTTTTCTTTTTTCCTATGCCTCGTTTACCTTTAATTTTTCCTTTCAGTATTACTTGTAGTTGTTCATACTTCTTGTGCCACATTAGATGTCCCAGATAGGCTGTTTGTCTTATCTTCATAATATTTGTTAATTGAGGGAGGGTATTCACTCTGGTTAAAACTTCTGCATTTGTTGTCCTGGTGGTCCATGCTATAAGGAGCATTCGCCTGTATAACCACATTTCAAAGGCGTCCAATTTCCGGAGTTCTTCCTGCTTCACCGTTTATGTCTCACAGCCGTATAAGAGCAGGGACCACACATAGTACTTTACTGTTCTTGTAGATTGTAGATTGTAGGGTGGGTCGTGAAGGCCATGCTGCCTCTCAAGCACTTCGACCTATCGGATCTTTTGTGCATAACCCTTAATCTATTCGAGGCCCGGTATTCCGAGACTCAGTTTCCTGCGGGCTAAGTTTTTGACATCGAATGGCTTTAGGAGCCGTCAGCAGTTTTAAGTCTTTCTTGTCCAACTCGAGAAGCTGTTTAGCTTTCCTTGGCGAAAGACTTACTAGCCTTTTCGCTTGCTTTTGTCCTGGCACTTTATGCCAGTGAGATTTTATTTCATCTGTTTCACAACGTCGAACCTCTTCTTTTAAGTGAGCTTTGAAAAGTCCACAGAAGGGTTCTGGGCCGGAAAATTTTGTATTTGCCCCTTCCTTGGCAAGGCAGTCTGCTTCTTCGTTGCCTTTAACTCCCTTGTGACCTGGAACCAACATCAGACTAACCTGATTGTTTGCTGCCTGTTCTCTCAGTCAGGGACTGTTTACAGTCCCAAGTCAGCTTAGACTCACACGTGTATGACTTCAGAGCTTTTAGTGCTGCTTGGCTATCTGATAAAATATAGAATTCTGCCCTTCGGGTGTTTTTTTCGATGCACTCCTGGGCACATGTCTCTATGGCATGTAATTCTGCTTGAAAGATGGTTGGGGTGTTACCAAGGGGTTTTGAAAGCCTAAAATTCGGCCCTATAGGGCCCACTCCAGCCCCTTCATCCATCTTGGATCCATCAGTGCACCACAATAAAGCATCCCTTCCTAGTTGAGGTCCGTTCTCTGTGCAAACTTGGTGGTTGTTTATAACCACTTCAAACTGCATTTCGAAGTCGTACCTAACTGGCATAATATCTGTCGGCTTAGACATGGATTCTAGGAAAATATTTTCCAAAATCTTCAAATGTCCATTTCGATTTCTTGCTCCAAGATTTATTGTCTGGCTCTTCTTAGTCTCACCTGGAGAGATAAACCTGGATTACGCAGTTTATTTCGCATTTTCAGAAAACCTGCTCTGGCTATTTCTATTCTTTTAATCTCTATAAGTAGCTGTGAACATACTGGGAACATACTAGGGATGTAACTACTGGAAATTTTCATATCGCTGTGCTAATTTTGTCCAGGAGTTTATGTAAAGTCGTCTTGATGATTACCATTATACGTTTTAGCGGAGGGGGGGGGTAGAAGGTGGTCAGTTGTGTCTCGCGTCAATTTAGAAGCGTTTTCGAAAACTTTGTCCTTCATTCGCGAGTTCATTCGAGCAAAACAATGTATTACTCCACGTCGCGTCTGATTATTTCTTTCTCATTTTGTGGCAATCGCCATTTCGAAAATGTCGTAAAAAATACAAACACACAATCGGCAACACAACCATTGCGAGCTAACGCGTAATCGAAAGCGCAACTTTTACCTAAAATATTTTACGGACGGCGGCGGCGATTTTGAAATTTTTTTTTTTCGAATTGTGCGTGTGTCGTAACCTCGCGGTCACTTATCGCCGATATACATTTGCGCAATAACTTGCAACCGTAAATCGGTTTCCAGTATGCTCTGATATTGCGATTAAAGCTTCGCTAATTTATTACCTTTCAAGGTATAATTATAAAATAATGTACCTTACCAGAGCTCGAAATAGTAATTTACGTAACCGAGCCCGGAAGATACCGTTTTTTTTTTTTTGAGAAATAGACAAGCACGTACGAGCCAAAAAACATGAGTTAGGGAGGTTCCTTGGTCAGAGCGGGTTGAAGAAGCGGGACGCGAAGGGGTCCTATGCTGAACATGTTAAATAATCAGCGCTGCCATTTTTTTTTTATTGATTTGTTTATATTAACAATCAGAACAACTTATATACAATTTTTTTTTTTATGAAAATAGTCGCAAAAAGGGTAGATCTATCGTGTGGGCCGCGGACGGCCCGCACTGCGACTATTAGAAGGGGGAGTGATTATAGAAAGGAAATGATTGTGGACACGCTTTTTAAAAAGTTGCAGGTCATAGTTCTCTGGAAAAACTGATTTTGGAAGCTTATTTCATTCCATAGGAGCCCTGTAAAAGAAGGATTCTTGATGAAGATTGGTCCTTGTAGTGTCAAGCTTAAGAGTAAATGTGTGAGACTGATCAGCGTGCCGAGTTCTTCGGCCGAATGTGGCCAATGGTGATTCAAGTGTTTTTATTTCTCTGAAGCATCTGCCATTGAAATATCTGTATAGCAATGACTGGTCTGCAACTCTTCTTCTATGTTCTAGAGGGTAAAGGGTATCTGTGAGAGTTGACCTGTTTATCAAGCGAATGGCTCTTTTCTGAATGGAATCTAGAAGACGAAGAGAATGCCTTGGTGTTGAACCCCAAATGTGCGAGCAATACTCCAGTAGAGGTCGGATTTGAGCCTTGTACGTCGTCAACAGTGAATCAGGAGTAAAAAACTTTCTGGATTTCCACAGAAAATCTAGCCTCTGGCTTGCCGACTTTGCGATGTTAGCAACATGGTCATGCCAAGACATATTATTGGACACCGTGACTCCCAAAATCGAGATGGAGGGACTTGGTTCAAGGGTATTTCCGGACATTGTGATGGGATGATTTGAGGAATTCACTTTCTTGGAAAACGTGGCACTTTGTGTTTTTTGGGCGTTGAACTGAACAAGATTGTTGGTTCCCCACTCGACGATTGCTTTAAGATCTCTATTGATGGAATCAACCTGTTCCTGCCTGAGTCTTTTTGTATCATTCACCGAAAGTGATCGATAGGATGTGAAAGTTGAGACAAGTGTGCTATCGTCTGCGAAACTGTAAATGGGGTTCGTGGTGGTTTTCAAGAGGTCGTTGATGTGTAAAAGAAATAAGGTGGGGGACAGGATGGAACCCTGGGGGACCCCGGCATTGGTTTTAAATGCATCAGAAGAAATACCGTAAGGAGCGATCTTGCATGAAGCTCAAGATCCATTGGCGCAGTTTGGTTGGGAGACCGTAGGCAGATAATTTACTTAACAATGCCTGGTGCCAAACGCGGTCAAAGGCTTTAGATACGTCGTATGAGCTAATTTGATGGCTTCTTGTCTGGAAAGGTATCACATCCATTGACGTAATAATGTTGGGTTTGGCAGAAGAAGCATGACAATAGGATTAATGCTGTGGAGATGAGTAGTCTGAGAAGTAAAGCCGGAATGACTCGGTTGGATAAAGTAAAGAATAGTAATATAAGGAAACGCTGTGGTGTAAAATAAGATGTGATTACAAAGATAGATAAAGGAATGCTTAGATGGTTTGGACACGTAGAAAGGATGGATGAAAAAAGATTGACGAAACAAATGTATAAGCGTAAATGGACAAGTCGGTAGAGGTCGACCTCGGAGAACATATCTTGATCAGATCAACATTGTTTTGAAGAAAGGCCAGGTCAAGAGTACCAACAACCGACGAGCATGTATGAGAGCACTGATGAAAGTAGAGGAAGCAAAAGATGTGTGTAAGAACCGTAGCGGTAGTGGAAGGAAGTGGTCTCTGCCGACTCCTATGGGAAAAAGGCGTGACTTTATGTATGTATGTATGTATGACGTAATCCTCTTAACTATACCTGCAGAAGATCAATTGGCCATTTCCTTTTGAGTCTTTTTGGGTTTACAATATTTATCAAATTTGATGCCAGTTCATTGGGATGGTGTTCAAGCCTTTCGAAGTTGTTTTTGGGTTCTTTTTTTGCATTCTTCTTCAATAAAGGGTATGTCAAGGTATACGTGCAGTGTTAGATACATACCATGGAGCATTGGCGATTATTCTTAATGACTTTGATTGGAAACGTTGAATAATATTTATAATCGATTTGCTGGAACATTCACATAGTTCTATTTCGTATGTCCATATTGGTTTGATTTTAGCTTTGTACAATAACATTTTGTTCTCTATGGATAAAAATGACTTTTGCCAAACAACCAGTACATGTTTTTCATTTTGAGATCCATGGCTTTCCTTTTTTTAAATATGTGCTTCTTCCATGATAGTTTACTGTCCATGTGTAGTCTCAAATACTTAGTCTCGTCTGCTCTGGGAATTTCTATTTCATTAATATATAATGAGAGACACCGTGAACGTTTTAACGTGTACGTAACATGGGTGCTTTTTTTTTCGATTATCTTTATTTTCCATTTGCTTAACCATCTTGTTAGTGCATCTAAGTGCAGTTGTAGTTTCCCGGTTGCTATCTTCGCATTCTTATGGTGACATAATATAACAGTACCGTCCGCAAATGTTCCTAATTCTGTATCTGGTCTCGTTGGAATATCAGCTGTAAACAAATTATACAATAGGGGACCAAGGACGCTCCCCTGTGGCACTCCAGAATTAATAGGATAGGTAGCTGAGTACTCATTTCCATAAGTAACGTGAAAGTATCTGTTCGTAAGATATGATTTAAGAAGCAGGTATTACTCTCACTTGGTAGAAGTGCCTTGTTTTGTAAAGTAGTCCCGGGTGCCAGCCTTTGTCAAACGCCTGTTGGACATCGAGAAATACTGCCGGACAGAATTCTTTAGCATTGAGAGCTTTGTTTATTATTGATGTTATACGGTGGCAACTTCAAATAAAAAATATACTGATTTTTCTAATTGAAATTGGCAGACACTTAAAAAAATCATTATAAAACTAATCATGATTTCATAAAATATATGGTTTTTATTCAAATATGATGAAAATTGAGTCCCAATTCATGTGTGTAGTTGTAAAAAACAGCGCAAATAGTTACTTTTATTAGCAGCAGTCGACAGCTAATAACATAACCTCAAACGTTTAAAACTATCTTATTAGTAAAAAAGATGTAGATGGTAAGGCAACATTGATTAAGAAAAATACTATTATAGAAAAAGTTTTACAACATTTATCATCCTTGTATGATAGCAAAAGTGTTGAAGAATTATGATTAAAAATTGAAAAAACACTATTATAGCTTATTATATTTATTTAAAGTACAGTAAACTTTACACTAATATTAAATGTATATATAACATTATATATTATTACTTACATTACACTAAATTTATTAACTTTTCACTTTCACTAATCATTATTTCTTGTTTAGTGCACAACACACAGGTTATGTGTATCTGTTAGAATGTTGAATTTATCGCAGTGGCAAAAACTCATTAATATCATGTCCCAGATATTAAAATACAAACTAGAACACAATTAATCGAACAGAGAAAACTCTTTTTACTAATAAAAATAATGATTCCAAAATTTGCAACTTTTATACTTTTCATATCATATCTGACATCACATTATTTTAACAAGTGTGACAGCAGTGTCAATTTTTTCTTTTTTAATATTGTAATAATAACAATATTTACATGGGTGACTTGAGACTTGGTCGTCTGCACGAATGCGCCGTTGCATTCTTCTTTGTCGCTCACGTTCACTTACGCCGTAAATCAAATTTTTTCATCGTTAAAAATAAAATATTTCAAAAACTAGACGGTCGATAATACTTTTTAAGCACCCAAACTCTTCGTTATTAAATTTTTTTCATCGAATTTTGCATTTTTTACAATGTTTTTGTTTATTTTTATATCAAAAACTCGTGATTTCTCATAAGAACCAATGTTAATTGAGCGAAAAAAAAATTTACATTTTCCAATAACTTTTATCAGTGAAAAATTATAATTTAATATAAAGAACTATAACAACCAAGTTTAAAGGCTTTTATATGTGTTTTTCTGTTACCCCCGAACCTCCTTAACTCATATAACTTAGTCAGACTTGATGGTTGAGATAATTTTAGAGTGAACTGTCAAAAGAAAACATTCGGCAAAGGTTCCAAAACAAGGTCCTGCGTGCCATCGTCGATGCGTCTTATTACGTCTCCAACGAGGTTATTCAACACGACATCCTCCTCAAGGAAGATTGACGAAACAAATTTATAAGGCGAGTGTGAATGGGCAAATCGGTAGAGGTCGACCTCGGAGAACATCGATCTCGATCAGATCAACATTGTTTTGAAGAAAAGCCAGGTCAGGAGTACCAACAACCGAAGAGCATGTATGAGAGCACTGATGAAAGTAGAGGAAGCAAAAGATGTGTGTACGAACCGTAGCAAGTGGAAGGAAGGGGTTTCTGCCTACCCCTATGGGAAAAAGGCGTGACTCTATGTATGTACGTATGTACATCCTCCTAGAATCTGTCAAGGATACAATATATCGTTTTAGTGCGAGATACAGTGAACAAGTGATGGTGCATCCCATTGTGCTATCAATATCAATATCGATATCAATGAAGTGCTGCCATCCGACCTGCCTACTTCTTCACGTGCCATGTCCTCCTAGGACGTCGGCGATCATCATTATGATTTTTATTTTATTAGCAGCGGCACGAAGCAGGCTTGTAGAATTAACACCATACCACTCTCTCAGGTTTTTCAGCCAGGACGTGCGTCTTCTTCCTAGACATCTTCTTCCTTGGATTTTGCCTTGCAAAGATACGGTACTTCTCCCCTCTCATAACATGTCCAAAATATTCCAACTTACGTTTTTTGATGGTAAACAAGACTTCTACTTGCTTCTGGAGACGGGTAAGCACCTCCGTGTTTCGGACTCTGTCTACCCATGATATTCGCAGCAGGCGACCGTAGCACCACATCTCAAATGCTTCTCTTCGGTTACACATTGCCTTTGTTAAAGTCCACCCTTCCATTCCATAGTACAGAACCTGCCTACAGGACTCCGATAAGTGATTATGCTTAAATTCACATAGACTAATAAACTCTAGATTTAGGATTTAGATAAATTTTAAGGAGATCACTCATTGGGGTAGTACTCTAAGCGTCATTATCTACTAATGATAACAAATGCCTATTGCCAACCAGGCAGATTGCAGTATCCACTAGGAGTTTAAAAAAAAAAAGAAATGAAATCACTTCCCAATCTGTTTGCCTTGAAATCATTTTGTATTTTTTCTTTTGTTTGTTTCATTTATTCAAAGGTAGTTTACAGGCGTGTTGCGCAGAAGATATTCGTGTGAATTTATACTCGAAATGAATGATTGTCCGGCCTATCGAAATCGAAGATGCGGGCATGCAACTTCAAACTCGGACATACTGTCACGAAATCGGCGTGGGAGAAAAAAAAATGTTGCCATTACCTACTGCAATGACAATGAAGCATTAAGTGGAGCATTCTTTTTGCAATTCCGAAAGTAGTACGCGATATCTCTCGAAAAAATCAAGTACAGTAGCTGCATAAAAATGTACCTAACATTAGAAGCGCGGAGTTACGAAAATGGAAAACGATTGAAAAAGAATTGCGTAAACATTTTCGATAATATTAAGAGCACTTTTTTTAAAAATGACGAATCGTTCTATCATAGAATTAGTAGCATAAGCGAATGAGAAATTGACGCGGAGATGGAGGAGAGAAGAAATTTTTCGTTCGTCAAAATTACGACGGGTGCGCCCTCTGGTGTTTAGTTTTTGAATCGTTACCAAGGTTAACAATAAAAATAAATGGGATTGTCGGCATATTATTAATAACTCTTCGAAGTAAGGAGTTGAAAAGTTTTATTATAAATGAAGAGCATAATTTCGATCCTAACTCTGACCTCGAAATTCTACACATCTGTGATAAAGGCAAAACACTCAAATCCCTTAGGAACCCTGGAAATTAACAAGGCAATTAAAAACTCCAATTTACAATGAACTAAACTTGAAAAATAAGCTTTTAATTTATAAAGCCATCCTAAAACCAATATGGAGTTACGGGATCCAGCCGTGGGGAACGGCATCACTCTCCAACATAGAAATTTTAGAACGTTTACTACGATAAGAGTACGACATTCGTTTAAATAAGCATCCAAACAGATTAGCTCGAAACCTAACGCATAGACCAACTATGATACGAAGACTCTCAGGCGTTATATGCCCCGTGGGATTTAAAAGATAGATTTTTATAGTGTACTCCCAAATTTTAAACTTACCTATTAACTTTTGTTTTAAGTAATAATTTATAGGAAATTGTCACAAGACACTTTTCCTGCATGAAAAATTTATAAACAAACTATTTGCTTATTGTTAAAACAGATTGCAAATAAAGTGGATAAATAATGAAAAAAAAAAAAAAAATTTACAATGTATCAATGGACAAATTAATTTTGATAGCCTAAAACTTTTCATCTCCTTATTGCTTAGGCCGTCTGGGGTATTCTCATTATAGGTATCCATAATAGCATTAAATTCATCTAAAGTAAGTGCTCCTGAACTGTTCTTCCTCTTTTGAGGACAACTTTGCAGATTTCGCCTTTTTGCATTACATGCGTCTCTGGCACGTTGGATTTCGATATCTTCAAATGGATTTACCTTTCGATTATGTTTAGCGGAGTATAATTCCTGGAGATTTCGCTGTTGTATTTTAATTGTATACTCTTTATATTCCTCCCCATTTTCTTTACGCATATTACATGCTCAATCTTTGAGTATTTCGGCTATCACGGAAATTGGGGTAGTCACACAAACTTCATAATTCTTCTGCTGACAAAAAGACATAAATTGTCTCCGGACAGACTTACTCTTTTTAGTATTTTCTGGGATGGATTTGCTTATATTTTTTCTGATTTCCCTAGTGAAACATGAAACAAAACGTGACATTTTCAATTGTATAAATGTTACGTCAAATTTTGACACTCATCCATGTTACTCTTACAAACTTCAGTATTGATTGGTATTAATTTGTGGAGCAAACATGGTGAAGTAAGTTATATCTTATAAGAATGAAATGTTTTTTTAACCTCAAATTTACTTCCAGGGATAATTTGGTTTGTCAAGATGCTATTAATTTAAAAAAAAAGCGTGAAGTATATTATTCAGATTTTATAACTTGTTATTCAATTATTTAGGTAGTAAACTGTTAATTTATAGATAGAAATTAACGAAATTGTTAATTACATCACTAACTTAGATGACAAAAACTTGGAAGAAGTAAAGGATATGCTAAGGAAGCATAAAAATGACACTAATACATGTAAAAGAAGAAAAGTAGAAAGACTGTTATATTTACCAAACAACAAATAAAATTGCAAAGGTTTGTTTACAAAAAAAAAAACACTTTTTGCTTCTTATTTTTTTCTCTTTCTTCTACAAATATTTTAATTAATTTTGTCTCTTTCAGGTTTTAAATTATTCATTTTAGGTACAACGTTCTTAACTAACATTTTCAACTAACATTCCTAACTAACATTCCTTATCCCATTTCCTTGGCGAAGGATAAGCTCTAACCTCTTCGTGGTCTTCGCTGTGCAGTGACGATATAAAATATTAATGATCAAGAGAGTAAGGGTTGGAGAGACAATAAATGTTTCTACTCCGAAATCGTTCCATACCACTTTTTTACAAACAATATGCAGTGCCCCATTCATTTGTTTTCCTGCCAACAACCTTTGCTCAATGTCACTGTCATACTTTCCATCTCTCGTACACTTTGAACCCAAGTACACAAATTCATTTACTTGTTCCACTCTTCCTCCTGTAATTAGAACCTCACAGTTTGTCATGCTTTCTTCTCTTTCAAATACCATTACTTTTGTTTTGCTTACATTAATTTTCATCCTTTTGATTTTCAGGGCATCATGCATAACATTAACCGTCTCCTGCAACTCCTTTTCAGATGACGATAATATGACTTAATCATCGGCGTAAAGAAGTCATTTGACGATCAAATCATTCATTTTCAGCCACACATCCCTATTTCACTCCTTTTTCAATGTTAAACCAGTCCGTGTAAGCTCCGTTTATTCTGATACAAGCAGTGGAATCCTCGTAAAGTGATTTCAGTGGTCGTATTAAACTACCGCTCACCCCTTACATAGACAATGTCGACCACAATTCACTCCTCACCACTTTGTTATAGGCCTTTTCCAAGTCTATAACAGCGTAGTAGACTTTCTGACATCTAGCCAAGAATTTTTCGACTATACCTCGTAATGAAAAGACCTAAACCATACATATCTTTCTCTTCTAAATTCTGCTTGCACATCCCATATCATCTTTTCAGTTTCATTCGTCACTCTTTTAATCATATCTTTGCATACAGTTTTCTGACTATGCTGAGTAAACTAATACCTCGGTAGTTCTTACAGTCCTGCTGCGAACCTTTTATCTTGTAAAGCGGCACGATAACGGTTTTGCACGAGTCGTCTGGTACGCTACCACTCCTTCAACAAAGGTTAAAAAGGCGGTACTGCAGATTAGTTAACACGTTTTGTCCGGCCAACAGAATTTCAACCGTTATCCTGAGCAGCTTTACCCAATTTCATACTGTTCATCGCTTCTACAATTTCTTTCGTACTAATTTCACTTTCATTGCAACTTTCACTCATGTATACCTAATGGCAATCAAATTTGGAAATCCACAAGAAGCAATTTATTTTTACGATTTTTGTCCACCATCTGAAAATCAAACGAGTTTGAAGGGTAGCATGGACCTTCAAACAAACTAATAATTTTAAAACGTTGTCGAGAAACAGTTTTGGCAATACTTGGTTCATCAATTAAACGACCAAGGAAGGTGACCGACCAAATTTTAAACTTCGTCGTGCGAACTTTTTTAACAAGCGTCTTCGGTCATCGATTTTTTTCTTGTTAATTTTTTTTATTTTCTCGCGGACCCATAATTGCAGGACATGCGGTAATCTTACCGTACGGTACTTGAGGTACTTCTTCGAGTACCGCCATCTGCTCCATACGGCCGCTCAATGAATAATCAAATTTTTTTTTGTAAAACGCCGTCTGTAACTTTATCAAACACCTGCCGATTCTCGTTCGGGTAAATTGTGTAGACGCTGGTTGCAACAAAGTGTGTTCGTATTTGTTGCAAGAACTTTTACTGGCTTCCAATTAATTCAACATTATTTTTTGTAACCATTAAATTCCAGATTACAATGTTGAATCGTATTTTTATTTTTTTTTGCCAGCTTGGTTTATTGTCAGTAGTAATATCTCTAGGACATTGATAAAAGACGAGATTATCAGCATACATTAAAGGGTGCATTCATGCCGACCAAACCAGTGCGACACAATCTGCGCATGCTCCATGTTTGGTTTGGCTCCTGCTTCCCGCGTTTTAAATTCAGTGTTTTCATGCTGCTGATGTCAATTACTGTTTCTGAAGAAAGTACTGAGGGTTTTGAAATATCTGAAGGAAGGGTATCTAGAACGATTAGAAAACCTAAAATCGGTTCGGAATCAACATCGACTACTAGAAATTCAACAATTTCCCTGGATTTTTTTATGTTACAATTCAATTTAGCAATACCCAAAGGTTTGATTTTTGACGTAGTATTTCCAAATCCTAGAATCATAATATTTGTTGGTTGCATATTTACACCTTGAAGTTTCGAAAAAATTTTCAACGGTAAACAAATTATTTCTGCACCACTATCTAATTTTATTTTGATTTTCAAACCATTGATGATGATATTTTCATACCAGACTTGTTGACGCTCAGTTTGTGTATTCCTTACTTCATTCACATATAACTCGAGAGAATTATGTTCATTGGGATCCTCCCTGCAATCTGGATCGTCAGGCTCGGACTCATCTTCCTGTATTTCGTAAATATTTTTCTTGTTTTTCTTGACAAAATGTCCCTTCTTCTTACAAAACCCGCATTCTTTACCAAACGCTGGACAATTCCTGATTTTATGAGAGTAACCGCAAAATTTACAATCATCTATGACGTCTTTTTTGATTGATTTCGTTTTTACTACATTGAAGACTTTCAGACCCTCTTCACCAATGGCACTGAGAAAAATTGCTACTTTAACGTCTTCTTTTACATTAGTTTCATTTTTGCCTGAAGCTTTCATGAACAAATTGAACTGCTGCTTCCATAAGATCCAGTTTTCAGCCAAATTTCCTTCAAACGTGAGATGTTTCGGTGGGCGAAAAATTGATTCCATATTGAACCTTTATTCAACTTTGTACATTGGTACTTGTTTGACTAATCATCTGACAGTTCTATCAATAACAACCCCCTAAGCTAACATGATTCATCAGATACTTCACACTGTTTGCTTTTGTGAATTGCGATATTTTATTATAATTTGGCGAGTTAACCTTTTTTTTGTGCTACAAACATAAGTATTAATTAATAATAATTTGTGGAGCAAACATGGTGAAGTAAGTTATGTCTTATAAGAATGAAAAGTTTTTTTAACCTCAAATTTATTTACAGCAATAATTTGGTCGGTCATGCTTGCAACAAAGAATTTAGCAGTGTATCGACTAAAAATCGACATATTAAAAATGTAACATGTTGAAAAGAAGAGATGATTTCAAATTAAACGTCCATTATGACCCGAGAAACACAAATTAACGTTTATGAGGATTTAATGAAAGAGTTGTTCATCAAATATTTTAAAATATATTACTTATTAAAAAATAAAAATGGTTTTTTTTGTAACAGATAACATTTTTTAAAAACTTAAATTTGTATGCAAAAGGAAGAGAATAATAAGATAAAAGTTTAAAAATATTTATTTAAAAATAAATAAAACATGAATATATAAAAAATATGTAATTTAAAATTGTAATTGAATGTATTGGAATTGAAATTGAACAAAAGAAGAGATCATTAAGGGTTGCTCTTTTTGCCAGTGAAAAAATAAAAAAAAAATTATGAAAAGCCAGAAAGTGTCAAAAAAGGCACGTCTGGCTGGGCATAGAGAAGTGTTGGTTCCTACACTTATGTGTGGTAGTAAGTGTTAGGTTTGGCAAAAAAACATGAAAATAGGATTAATGCAGCAGAGATGAGTAGTCTGAGAAGTATAAATTTATCAGGCGAGTCTGAATGGACGGAAGTCGGTAGAGGTCGAACTTGGCGAACATCGATCTCGATCAGATCAACATTGTTTTGAAGAAAGGCCAGCTGTCAAGAGTACCAACAACCGACGAGCATGTATGAGAGCGCTCCACCACGGGTCTATTTAGGGCCGCAGTTGATAAAATAATTATGGCCAGAATGATCGCTAACGTCCGGTAACGGACATGCACTGGAAGAAGAAGAAGAAGAAGTGATTTTAATTCAAATATAAATAAATATAATTTTATTCAATACGTAATTCTAATATTTTAGGAAATAAACTAATAAATTAATGTTTAACTTATTAAACGTGATTTTTTAATACTTTGCTACCATCGCGGAATAAAAGACTCTGGACTCGTCACAGAACACTCACCATACCAATTTGATCTACCGTTACACCATTCAAGTCGATCAGCACGAGGTTGAAGTGTCAGTGAGAGACATAAAAATGCCCTATACAAACAAAGCGATATATCGACGCTACCAAGTAATCTCAAGGGGCTTGCCAGTGAGAAAAACGCTGATTGATAGGCAAAGTGACATGAATCTGGTCGATCGATGATGAAGATGATCTTCAGATACAAAAGACCAGAATTTTGTATCAGACGCTGTGGCTTTGTGATGTGTATCTGTTAAAATCTGCAATAACTCATATTCAACAAAACAAGAGTCCATGTTAAATTGACTTACTATTTCAGTAGTTAATTACTCAATGAATCTAAAGCTGCGACGTCACATGCACGTCACCCATACCACCAATGTCAAGCTGTGACGTCACGTGCACGAGGCGCTGAATTACATAGATTTTCTTGTCGTGACATTTGTTAGTGACGAATGACAGATAATCGATAATTCGATTATCGAAATGGCTCAGAATCATTAGAATGATAAGATCTCCCGAATACTCTGCCCGGTGAAGTGGTACGAGAGTGAAAGACGATTGTGGGACGTTCTGTACAGCCGTTGGCAAGTAAGTAGGTAAAAGAAGTTCATAAAGTATGCAGGATACAGCGTTGTATGCGTGCACGATGAATTCAACAGCCGACGTATGTACATACGTCGTTTTATAGACACGACACTAACAAAAGCGGGATGGGCATAAATAATTTAGAGTCCTACTTCCTGTGTTCGATTCGTGCGTGAATAATAAGAAAAATTAGTCGGTACCAGCTAAAGCCCGACGCGGAAAATCGAAAATTATCGAAGTGAGAGGGGGAGGGGGCGGTTGGCGTCTTTACGCGTGGTCGATAATTTCGGGGGTTACGACGGATGACTTCGTGGCGCGAAAATTTGAAAAAAGTTCATGGCAAAAAGTCTTACTCGACGTATTTGATAATAACCGGATAAAAATGTCTTATCGACTAAGAATTTTAACGAAAAACCTTACTACATTGTCCCAAAAAATACATGAAAACGCAAAATTGGTTAAAAATATTTGTTTTAGTGATGAATCAACGTTTTATATAAATGACTGTTAAGAAACATATTTGTAGATACTGGGATGACGAAAATCTTCACGTGTTTCGAAAGGATAATACTCAGTTTCCAGCGAAGATCAATGTATGTGCTGGTATTCTAGGAAATGAGATAAGCTGGAAAATAATTAGTAGTTTATCCAAATTAATTATTTAACAGAAAAAAAAAACAAAAATATTGTAAATGTAATTTATAATACTACAAAAAACACATGGTATTTTTTTAAACAAATACTAAATTTTAATTTAAGAAAAAAATTACTTTTTGTTATTTCTATCATCAGTAATCCCACACATATAGTCACGCCTTTTCCTGTAGTGGTAAGCAGAGACTTCTTTTCACTTGCTACGGTTCTTACACACGTCTTTCGCTTCTTGTACTTTCATTAGCATTTTCATACATACTTGTTGGTTGCTGGTACTCTTGACCTGGCCTTTCTTCAAAACAATGTTGATCTGATCGAGATACGTTCGTCTAGGTCGACCTCTACCGACTTGCCCATTTACTTACTTACTTACTCTGTAGCACTACAGCCCCTGATGGGCCTTGGCTGAGGCAACAATTTGCCTCCATCTGTCTCGGTCTTCCATAACTTCTAGACCATTCCCGATGCCCATTTTCCGTAGGTCCGATGTTATATTATCACGCCACCTTATTCTCGGTCTTCCAAATGGTCGTCTTCCTTCTGGTGCTCTGTCCCATATTAAGCGGACCATTCTATCCTCTGGCTGTCTTCGTACGTGCCCTGCCCATCTCAACCTTTGTGCCTTTATGAGGTTAATCAGTTCTGGCTGATTGTATATTTGTTTTAAATCGGTAACTCCGCATATCCTGGTTTTGGTGGCTCCGAAAATTTTCCTCAGCACTCGATTCTTCGAATGAGTTCCCCATTTTGCACCATAAAAGTCCAGGTTTTGCAGCCGTACATTAGCACGGGTCTTACCATGGTCTGGTACGTTTTGATTTTCGTTCTCCTAGTCACGTATTTGGACTCTAGTATATCCTTTAGGGCGTATAAACAGCTGTTGGCCGACTTTAGGCGTTCTCTGATTTCTTCACTCATATCGTTGTCGCATGTGATTGTGGACCCTAAATATTCTAGCTAGCTCTGCCTGGTCTTGAGACATGCATATATTTTGTTATGGCCTCGGCTACTTTAAACCCCATATATATCTCTTTTTTTTCGATTTTGTAAAATAGTTGTTTTACTTTCATGACGCTTATGCTCACCGCGTCTACATCGTCGGCATATGCTAGCAGCAAGTTTGATCCACTGGCCCCGAATAGCTGAGTTTCGATTTTGGCTTTTCTTACTACTTTCTCGAATGCGATATTAAAAAGCGTGGGTGATAGTGCGTCTCCCTAACCTGTGCTCACCTAAAAAAACACATCTGAGAGGTCATCACCAATCTTTACCCTGCACCTAGAACCCTCAACACAAGTTCTGGTTGCCCATTTACACTCGCCTAATAAATCCGTTCGTCAATCTTCTTTCATCCATCCTCTCTACGTGTCCGAACCATCCAAGTTTATCTAGTGTTACCACATCTTTCACACAACAGCGTTCCTTATCACACTACTCCTCACTTTATCCATCATAGTCACTCCGGTTTTACCAACGAGTATAAGATAGGAAGGCTCCCATTACGAGTAATGTTAAAAAATGGTATACGAGTTATAGCGTCTCTAGTGATTGTGTCCAGTCTTAAAAACGAAAAACGCTGTAGAATCTTAGAATACGTTCAATTTAATTTGAATAAATTAATTTTGGATATTTTTAAAACGCAGTTAAAGCTTGTCATCATTCCTGTAATGCATGATGGAATGGCTTTTTGTTTGTCATCTTTTTGTTCTACGCTGTATTACGCATAAATATATTACAAATCGCCATGACAGTAGTTCAGTACTCGAGCACAACTAACAGATGGCATGTGTGTCGATTATACGTGACCTTCCCTTCTATTTTATACCCTTTGGGTTATACTTCTCAGACTACTCATCTCCACTGCATTGATCTTACTTTTATGCTTCTTCTTTGAAACCCAACATTCACTACCATGAATAAGTGTAGGGACCAGCAATCCTCAACGCACATCCTTTTTTTTAAACGTTCTGGCTGAAAAATAGCGAAATAGTTATACAAATGACACTGTCCAATTGTTTTCTTTCGAAATAGTTTTGAATTTAAGAAGATATCGAAATAATAGCACAAGCGATGACCCAGTTATTTCTTTATTATATAAAAACCGTAATAGTATTGAATATAAGAAAATAGTAAGTAGGTTTTCTGTGGAAAGCTAGAAAGTTTTTTACTCCTGATCAACTGTTGACGACGTACAAGGCTCAAATCCGACCTCTACTGGAGTATTGCTCGCACATTTGGGGTTCAGCACCAAGGCATTCTCTTCGTCTTCTAGATTCCATTCAGAAAATAGCCATTCGTTTGATAAACAGCTCAACTCTCACAGATACCCTTCACCCTCTAGAACATAGAAGAAGAGTTGCAGACCAGTCATTGCTCTACAGATATTTCCATGGCAGATGCTCCGGAGAAATAAAAACTCTTGTACCACCATTGGCCACATTCGGCCGAAGAACTCAGCACGCTGATCAGTCTCACCCATTTACTCTCAAGATTGACACTACAAGGACCAATCTTCATCAAGAATCCTTCTTTTACAGGGCTGCTACGGAATGGAATAAGCTTCCAAAATCAGTTTTTCCAGAGAACTATGACCTGCAACTTTTTAAAAAGCGTGTCCACAATCATTTCCTCTCTTTAATCCCTTCCCTTTCTTATAGTCGTAGTGCGGGCCGTCCGCGGCCCACACGATGGGTCTACCCTTTTTGCGACTATTTTCATAAAAAAAAAAGTAGTAACGCAAATAGCACCGTCCAAATGTAAAATTAAATAACAATGTTCAAGTAATAATAGTAGTCAAATTCAGTAATGATAAGTGAAACTTTTTGCCGTTTATTTCCCAACCCTTCTATAGTGAACCAAACCCCGAAATAAAAATTGGCCAAATCCATTCATGTAATATTTAATAATTCTTTGAAAGCTCCCGTCTATAATAATTTTTTTAAACCAATTGTTGGATAACGTATTAACGAAGAAGCTATCTTGGGCCTGTAACATTAACTACCATACATAACTGTAGCGAGCAACCAGCACTTCTTTATGCACGGCCAGTTGTGTCTTTTTTGATAAGTCCTGGCTACTGATAAAGTTATGCAGAGCCCCATTCATTTGTTTCCCTGCCAACACCCTTGGCTCAATATCAAAGTAATACTTTTAAGGCCTGTTCGTTGTCATGCTCACGCTGCTCAATAAATTACATAAATGTGCAGATTGATATGATTTTCGTGATACAAATCCACGAAGAGCATTTACCAACTGCTGAATTCAAAGGAACACAAAACCCCCACCAAATCAATTTGATATTTGATCCCAACAAAAAACAACCAAATTGCCCATCAAATCTTTATTTCGTTAAGTAAATAATTTTTCAACTCAGATTTTGCATCAGTCACTTCACCATTAATTATACTGAATTTTCTATTCATTTTTAGTGTGCGATTTTTGAAATTCTGCTAGATCAAACTGATATGATTTTTCTGCTCTACCTAAATTGGTGGAGAAAATAAATCCTGCTTTATCTGGTATATAGCAACTTGCTCCTGTCAAACGAACGTTCTTTGATAAATTGCTTATAACAAACGAACAGTCGAATACTGCTCAAATCAGTTTTGAGCAGCGTGAGCATGACAAACGATCAGGCCTTTAGTCTCTTGTAAACTTTGAACCCAAATATGAGAACTCATTCATTTGTTCCACTCTTTCTCCTTCAACCCATCAAAACAAGCACGAAGTTGACAGGGCGAACTTTCTATCATTTATATTTTTGCTTACTAAAATTGGAAGCTGATGTTTTATTATCAGGACCTCGTTAAAAGTTACAGCGCACCCACCACTGGATGCGAGAGGCGCTTTAAACTTCGGGTGGGTCAAAATTTAAATGCGTGTGGTGAATTCTCGGAACCTTCGTTGGGTTTTTAGGAGAACCGCTGAACCGAAATCGAGCCCGTACGGATTCTTTCTCATTGTGTAATTCTGTAGTAGGTACCCGCTGAAGAAAAAGATCATTATATTAATTTATTGCAGCTACAATCGTAGGGAGTACTGCATTTCGGATATTTTTTGGTTATTATGGTGGTAACGGATTGTACCTGTAGAAAGTTATTGTAAAAACGAAAGTAAAAAAAGGAAAAAACGGTGTTTTTTTTATTCTAGACTATTCTAGAATCTAAAGCAGTGTTTCCCAAACTTTTTTGTGCCATGCCCCACCTTAGCCTTTTTCTATAAAATTCTTCTGCCCTCCCCCATGTAACATACATAATTTTTAATATTAAAAAATTGAATTGTTCCACTTAAGAAACTTGGATAATAGGTTTTAGGAAGAAATCACTAAAAAATTGTTAACGAAACAGTGAGTAAATTTTCAAAACATATAATGAAAAGCTGAAATTCAAATTCCAAATAATTTTCATATATAATTATAATTTTTAATATATTTTTCTGAATTAATTTATTATTTTAATTTGATGGGATCCTTGCGCTAGATGCTTGCTTCACAAAGATTTCATAATACGTTCCAATTAGCTTCAGTCTCAAGTCTCCACGTTGTGTTATATCCAGCCGATTTCTTTTTGTTACCAGTAAATCATTTACAGCACTAAATCAACATTCAGCTAAACTTGAAGCTGGAAACGGTAGTAGACATAATTCTCTTGCACATTTGGTTGAATTTGGGTATTTGATTTCTGTTTTCTCAAAAAGCCATGCCATCGCTCCTTTTATATTTAATGAAGTTTTAACTGACTCATCATTTTGCAATTCTGCGAGTTCTTCTTGATACTGCATATTTGATATATCAGACAAATCCACTAACATTGGCTGCATCATCCATGTTGGAAAATCAATTTGTTTTAAATCAGAAAATCTTTCTTTTAAATCAGCCGATAGAATATTCACACTCTTATTATAAATTTGTTTCGTCAATCTTTCTTCATCCATGTTTTCTACGTGTCCAAACAATCTAAGCATTTCTTTATCTATCTTTGTAACCACATCTTCTTTTACACCTCAGCATTCTCTTATCTCACTATTCTTCACTTTATCTAACCGATTCACTCCGCCTATACATCTCGGACTACTCATCTCCGCAGCATTAATCCTTTTTTCATGCTTCTTCTGCCAAACCCAACATTCACTACCCTACTGATAAGTGTAGGAACCAACACACCTCTATATACGGCCAGCATGCCTTTTTTGACACTCTCTGGCTGCTCATAAAGCTATGCAGTGCCCCACTCATTTGCTTTGCTGCCAACACCGTTCGCTCAATGTCACTGTCATACTTTCCATCTCTCGTAAACTTCGAACCCAAGTACACAAATTCATTTATTTGTTTCACTCTTTCTCCCTTAATCAAAACTTCACAGTTTGTCCTGTTTTCTTCTCTCTCAAACACCATTACTTTCGTTTTGCTTAAATTTATTTTCATCACTTTGATTTTCATGGCATCATGCATAACATTAACCATCGCCTCTTCAGATGACGCAATATGACTTGATCATCGGCGTAAAGAAGGCATTTGCCGATCATATCATTCATTTTCAATCCATACGCACTCTCTTTCAAATCTTTTAAACAATCGTCTATGTATAAGTTAAACAGCCATGGCGATGCCACACATCCCTATCTCACACCCTTTTCGATGTTAAACCATTCCGTGCAAGCTCCGTTTATCCTGATACAAGCAGTGGAATCCTTGTAAAGTGATTTCAGTGCTCGTATTAAACTACCGTTCACCCCATACATAGACAATGTCGACCACAATTCACTCCTTACCACTTTGTCACTCTGTCGACTATACCTCGTAATGAAAAGACCGGATCCATACATCTCCTTCCTCCTCTAAAGCCTGCTTGCAATCCTATATCATCTTCTCAGTTTCATTCGTTACTCTTTTTATCAATATTTTATCAATCAGTTTGCCGACTATGCTGAGTAAACTGAGGCCTCGATAGTTTTTACAGTCCTGCTGCGAACCTTTTCCTTTGCAAAGCGGCACGATAACGGCCTTGTGCCAGTCGTCTGGTACGTTACCACTCCTCCAACAAAGGTTTAAAAGGCGGTACAGCAGACTAGTTACCACACTTTGTCCAGCCTTCAGCATTTCAACTGTTATCCTGTCGTACCCAGTAGCTTTACTCAATTTGATAACCTTACTTTATAACATTCTTCTGTATTTACTCTTGAGTAATATTCATATTTTTTTAAAAAACCTGGAAACGGTTTAAAAAAAAATCGATATCTGATGGTTGCATTTTAAGTTTTGGACCATGCAGAACTTTCTATCAAGAATACATTTTTTCACAAAACCAATAATAAAAAAGTTTTCCAGATGGTTCCAACTTAAGTAGACACACTGTATACGAGTTTAAAAATATAAATATTTAATTAAAATAATAATTAAAAACATTTTAGTTATTCAAAAAACGATTAAACAAATAATTTTCAATAAATTTAAATTTTTTAAAAAGAGTTTTTAATTCATTTTTTTTTAAATTTATGTTAGTAACCCTGCTTATGGTATATTCTATGTTAGAGCATAGAGTACCCGTTTAACCCTCTAAAAAGTACCATTGAACATCCTTAAAAGCTTCTAAACTGAAAAATCCATAAGAAACAGTCAAATTTGATCGCTCGTAATTTGGAACGTACGTAATATTTTCACACAAACTGTAAGAAGGGATCCGTTCAGTAAACGGAAACTTTCTAATAAATCGTTGCCGCAAATACTTGTCTTGTTACCAAACAATATTTTGAAATGCAAAAATTATAATCGGCCGGCGGTTTGATCTCCGCCACTGGTAGCTTCTTGTTCAGAATCTTCACCATGTGGTAGACACGTTTGGAGTAGAGAGACCCAGGTAGTTTTACAATTTCTTAGAATTTCTCTTCTCGGCATATTTTCTTTGTTCCCCACTCCCGGGATTAGAATAATGGTCAGCGAGTTGTAGGGGCCATAATACTTTAAAATTTTCATGAATTATTATCACGAGGTGAAGTAGTTTTTGGCCGACTACATAATACACAGGGTGATTCTTTTGGAGTTCCAATTAGACGTTTTAGAAAAACTTTGACGTAATTAAAATCTGAAAATTTGAGGCTTGAGGTTTTCGGATATGCCGAATTGATCTAAAATATTTAGAGCCTCCAACTACTTCCGGTTATACAGGAAGTTGATTATAACTTGCATATTTTAATTTTAAGTGACTCTGTTGGATAAAGTAAATATTACTGGATATAAGAGAACGCTGTGGTGTAAAAGAAGATGTGGTTACAAAGATAGATAAAGGAATGCTTAGATGGTTTGGACACGTAGAAAGGATGGATGAAGGAAGATTGACGAAACACATTCATAAGGCGAGTGTGAATGGACGGAAGTCGGTAAAGGTCGACCTCGGCGAACATATTTCGATCAGATCAACATTGTTTTGAATAAAGGCCAGGTGAAGAGTACCAACAACCGACGAGCATGTATGAGAGCACTGATGAAAGTAGATGAAGCAAAAGATGTGTGTAAGAACCGTAGCGGAAGTGGAAGGAAGTGATCTCTGCCTACTCCTATGGGAAAAAGGCGTGATTTTATGTAACTATGTATTTTAAATAGTTGAATAACTCAATAACGTTTGATTTAGGTATAGGAAGTTGTTACCGAAACTTAAAGTGCAGTTCAGTCTAACAACGTAATAAAATACAAGGTTTATGAAAGTTGAGAAATCTTTAAATATGCGTTTTGAGTCACCCTGTACAATAATAATTATTTTAATAACAAAATGACCAAGTTTAGTAAAAATACACAATACTAGAAAAACATAATGCAAAAATGTTTTTTAAATTTACATTAATTATAATGATACAGGGGGTCAAATCGGACACCTTTTCGTGATAAAAATGGTCATATCTCGTAAAACCTTCAGTGTAAGATAGCAAAACCCTATATTGGAAGAATCCCCAAGAGTAGTTTTATCAAAATACGTAATAATATACAGGGTGCTCTATTTAAAAGTTTTAGTTAAATGTCATAGACTGTCAGTCAGCCTTAAAAAGCAGACAAGTATATCTCCAGAAGATGCCATCCACTAGAGATGGCGAAACGTCGAGTATAAACTCAGACCTACGACGGCCAAAATACTCGAAAAACCATTCACCAACAAACGATGGCCGCGAAAGCCTTTCACAATATGTTATAGTCAACTTCCGGTATAATTGGAAGTAGTTGGAGGCTCTAAATATATTAGATTAATTAGGCATATCCGAAAACCTTACACCTCAAATTTTCAGATTTTAAATAAATAAATAAATAAAGGTTCTCTAAAACGTCTAATTGGAACTCCAAAAAAATCACCCTGTATATATACAACCGGTTTTTAAAATAGAATTTTCCCCTTTCTATTTTTGAGGGATTCCGATTTTTTGAAAGCATGACACCGCGAAAATAATAAATGGAACTTCAAAAACTTTTAGCCGTTTCAATAAAGATTCTCGTAAACCCGTTTACAGGGTGATCTCGAATATATATTTATTATATTTTAGGAATAATTTTTTCACGTTGTGTATAATTTTTTTAATAATAATTACAATAATAACAATAAAATCCTAAGCGAGATGGTCATTTTTCAATGCACAGAATTACGTGTTGTAATGAAAATGTTGTTAATGTTGTATACCGTTGTAACCATGTTGGTAGGGGCTTCTTTTTCCTTTAGGACTCTGTCAAATGCCTTAGTAAGGTCGACGAAGCAAATAAATGCTGGTGTATTGTACTCTATTGTTTTTTCCTTTATTTGCTTGGTAATGAAGATGGGCATCGGTTGTTGATCTATTCTTTTTAAATATTTGTTGTTCATCTCTGGTTTTTATTTGCTCCTCTAGTTTGTCCCTGAGCAACCCTGTAAACAACTTCATTGTTGAGCATAGTAGAGTTATTCCTCTGTAGTTTTCAGGCTTTGTTTTTTGCCCTTTTTTGTATATGGGATTAAATGGTATGGTATCAAACTAAAAAGTAAAAATAAAATTCTTAACATGGGAATATTTGGGAAAATTACTGGCGATAAAATTAATGTCACTGTTCCAAAAGTGTGGGGTGCTGTGTATGACATTTTGAAACTAACTCTGCGTTTCGGAATGAAAGCACCCTACGCTTTTAGAACAGTGACATTAATTTTCTCGTCAATAATTTTATTCTTATGTTAAGAATTATTTTTTAGTTTGATTAACTCCAAAAGCGTGTTTTTTAGTTTTTTTAAACTATAATTTATATTAAAAATCAGTACACATTATTCGAAAAACTATACTATAAAAAACTATAACAATGTTCGTAAATTAGTTTAACTAAACTATTATGATTGCTATTAGGAGGAACTGTATGCGGTGATAAAATATTTATTTAATTCACAATGCATACATTTAAACCTTTTTTTATCGAAAGACTACACATACTTAAGCAGTATTAAAATATTATGACCACAATATCATCAGCAGTAAATCATTGTTATTACCTCTTTCGCATTTTACATTTGTTTTACGAGCCCATCAATATTTTCTCGGTTCCCTATAAAATGCCGAAACATATAATAAATAAGCTAGAAAATTTCGCCGGATATGGTACGAATATTTTGAAAAAAATAATGACGCTGACGCAGAAAAATTGATATTATAAAAGATGTTATACTTTATACGAAATCGTGGTACGGTCAATAATGACACGTCGAGCATTAAGCTAACTGAACCGTTTGTAATTGATTACTCCTGGTATTGTCCACATGGACTGTCGGCAAACCTTTTGTGATTCTATGCATCTTATTGGATAGTACTTAACCCTAATTAGCCAAATTTTATCGGCAGTTTTCTCACTGCAGAAGTCCATGCCGGTAAAAAATAAATCGGTGTTTACACAACTATTTACCAGTGCCGTGTTGTTATAAATACATATTTTTCCGTTTTATACATACCTATTATCTGGTTTTCTGTTTTATTGGAGTATCTGTTATATAGTCGGTAACATGGAAATACCTTTTAAAAACTGAACACAAAAAAATTGTTGGAACTAGTAAAACAACAAAATTTTAAGAAAGAATACGTCATAGACAAACTTTTTGAATCTTACGGTCATACAACTTTGCGTTTGCCTCCATATTATTGTGTATTCAACCCTATTGAACTGATCTGGGCTGCTTTAAAAAACAAATTACGAAAGTGTAATCAAGCTCCTCAAATAAGCGATTCTGTTTTAACAAGTATATAAAAAGTAATTGATGAACTCGCCGAAATTAACTTATGGACAAATTGTGTTTACCACGTCAAAGAAAAACAATATTGTGTTTTGCCACAAATCGAACCGATAGTGATAAGTACTCAAGAATTGACGAGTGTTTCGATAGTGACTAATGTATAATAGTGTTTCGTTTAGGGTGGTCACCTTATTACTTAAGTCAAAACAATACTTACTTAAAGTTTTTGAAATTTTTTTAAAATGAAGTTAAAAATACATAAATGCCTTCAAAACAACTAAGGGTCTCCTCCAAGGATGCTCAACATCACCCACACTATTTAAAATATTTCTACAACAGACACTAAGACCATGGAAGGGAAAATGTGCAGGAATGGGAATACCAATTAGGAATGATCATCTGTATACTCTAAGCTTTGCAGATGATCAAGTAATCATAGCTCAAGATGAGGAGGATTTAGGTTTTATGATGCGGAAACTAGAGGAGGAATATGGCAAAAATGGAGTGGAAATCAACCTCGAAAAGACCCAATATATGTCAACGGCACAAGACAGGATATATCACCTAGAAATAGATGATAACCGACAGATCTCAGGAACAGACAAATTTAAGTACCTAGGGTTTATAATATCAAAAAATGGAACAACAAAGGAAGAAATAAAAAATAGACTAGGTCAAACGAGGGCATGTATTAATCAATTAAACCCAATATTATGGGACCGCCACATAACCAAGACTAATAAAACGAGAATATTCAATTCAATAGTTCGCAGCATAATGACTTATGGAGCTGAAATGTGGGTGATCAACAAAAAAAACAAAGGGAAGATTGTAGCCACAGAAATGGACTTTTGGAGAAGGAGTTGTGGAGTGAACAGATTAGATCGAATAAGAAATGAGGAGATCAGGAGAAGAATGGAGGTAAAAAAAGACATACTAGAACACATAGAGGAAAAGAAACTAACGTGGTACGGACATGTTAGAAGAACTCCGGAGGATCGCTGGATACACCGGGTAACTGAGTGGAGTCCATTAGGCAGACGAAAGAGAGGTCGACCAAGGCGATCATGGAGAGACGAAGTGGATGAGGCGATGGAATTAAGAAACCTGCAGGACGGAGACTGGCAGGACAAGGACAACTGGAGACAAGGGCTGAAAGCAGGAAGGAAGCGACAGCTGTAGATATCCTGGATTATATTTATATATATATATATATATATATATATATATATATATATATATATATATATATATATATATATAAAAATACATGCCAATCTACGAACCCAATTAAATAAGTTTTGAATTTAAATAGGTATATCCAAAACCGCTTATATTTATAAAAATAAATTTCAAAATATTTACTTTATTGAGAACATTGTTAACCCAATAATTATTTAATGCAGTAAAACTATTATTAAAATATCTGTTGTGGCGCCTATGCAACAACAAAGTTCGACAAGCCGCCGCGCCTGATGAAATATTGTTTTTATACTTGTCCAACTGACTTCGTAAGAACTATATATAACAAGCTTTCAAAACGTTATATTATTTTAAAGCGAACTATATATTACGGGATATCGTAAAAGGTTATAAAATTTTTTAATAAGGACCGTTTGCGAAGGTACCGAAAGTAAAACCAGGTTAAATGCCAGTCGAAGGGTACCATCAACGCCATTGGGACGTCTACCAATAAGTTTTTACGACGATCCAGCCCCACGATGCGCATTAAGTGCCGCCCTTTTACAAGGTACCTTAACCCAGAATGAAGTTGTTTGAACGTCGTAAAATAAGATCGCAAGTGCAACAAAAGGCTGCGAGATGTTTTTTATATTATGGTGGCTAAAATACCGATATTATTTATTGGGAAAAAATTTACCGTAAATCTTTTTTTTTTGAGATAAATAAAACGTTGCCAGAATTTAACAAGTGCGAGTTGGGAATGCTTCGTCAGAAACATTTAATATCCGCATAGGCCTACGGCAGGGAGACCCTATATTTTCCTTTAATTTTTAACCTTGCACTGGGCTGGGCCATGAAAAAAGTCTTCCCGCGACTAACACCCTACTGTGGGTACCTGGGCACCAGGGGGTAGAAGGAAACGAAAAAGCCGACACCCTTGCAAAACAGGGGGCCGAATCTGCGTTCACTGGACCAGAACCGGTTTTTGGAGTCACCACAAGTGCCGCCAAAACAATTATTTCGAACTGGGCGGAGGGGAAAATACTCACGTACTTGTCCGACATACCAGGGCTAACC
Source organism: Agelastica alni (assembly GCA_950111635.1). Lineage (NCBI taxonomy): Eukaryota > Metazoa > Arthropoda > Insecta > Coleoptera > Chrysomelidae > Agelastica > Agelastica alni. The sequence continues at coordinate 9,415,979 of OX467711.1, forward strand.
CACTCGAAGGCGTTTTTACCGTTACAACCCTCGAGAAACACAACTAAGCAGATCCTAGAATGGAGCAGAAATGACCTGCGTATTCTAACAGGACTGCTTACGGGACACTGTCGTCTAAGATACCACCTCAGAAAAATAGATCTGAACCAACAAACGGACTGTCGGTTCTGCTGCGTGGAAGACGAAACAGCTGAACATATACTATGTTTATGTCCCGGCCTGGGAAGAATAAGGTTCAACATATTTGGTTACACTAACCTAGAACCTACCGATTTTAAAAAAATCTCACCCTATACAACCATGAACTTCGTAAGAAGGGCTGGATTGTACGGTGAACTGTAGCCTCTAGGGGTGAGCCACAATAGACCTACTAAGGGTCGCGGTGGAGGGGCGACCACGCCCCACTCACATGGAACCTAACCTAACCTAACCTAACACCTGGTTTTGATACGGATGGTACAAAACTCGTGATAGCTTTTGCCGATGACCTAGATGCTGTCGCGCATAATACCAGAGATGTTAAAAATGTGTTCTCTTTTTTTGAAACTCAAGCTTTAAAAATGGGATTAAAGATCTTCTTATTCTAATTCGTATCCACTAACGTGTAAGATATATTTGGATTCACCCCGTAAACGGGGGAGCTTTTGGATACACAAGCACATCTGGAGGCCAGGTAGCTAGAGAAAAGGACAAGAAAGAGGATGGCGACAGTCTTGATGGAGGGACGACAATAAATAGACCTGGCATTTTTTTTATCGAGAGATAGTTTGAATACGCTTTACGATAAATATAGTTTTTGAGTAGAATACGTTTTTATTATTTCTTACAAACGGATGTTTGCGATAACATTTTCCATTGCTTCTCTGTTGCTTGCGGTATGTATTAGCGACTGTATATCGTGTAGCCCCGTCCACTGTCTGATATTTCGCAGACAAGACGTTTTTTTTCTTCCGATCCCTTTCCGGCCTTCGATCAACAGATGCAAGAAATGATATTTCGTGTTTCGCATTATATGTCACAAATATACCGTTTTTCTTTTCTTAATCAATTCGAACAGTTCACGTTGTTCGTTGAGTCGTCTTAGAACTTTTTCGTTTGTCAGTCGGGCCGTCCAAGGTATCTTGAGGATTCTGCGATACAGCCACATTTCAAAAGCCTTCAATTTCTTAATTATAGTCGCCTTCAATGTCCAACCCTCCATACCGTAAAGAAGCACCGACCAAACGTAAAGATCGACAAGGCCAAAACTAAATACATGGTAACCTTTAAGAATCCGAGGCGATGGATAAGACAAAATATAACTATTAATGACTAAAATTTTAAAGTCGTAAAAGAGTTTAAATGCTTAGGAGCAACATTAACAGACGACAATAGAAATGAAAAATACGTAGCTGCTTTATCGCATCGGCAAACAGAGCCTTTTATGGACTATCTACATTCTTTAGATCCAAACTACTTAAAGGGAGAACTAAGATAAGGATGTATAAGACCTTAATACGACCTGTTACAGCATATGGTAGCGAGACATGGATTCTAAACAAACGCGAAATCGATAAGCTGTTAGTATTCGAAAGAAAAATATTATGAGCAATATATGGGCCATGCAGGGACATTGTAACAGGAGAGTGGAGAACTCGAAAAATAACGAGCTTGAAGAACTATATGGCATGGAAAATATAGTAAGGTGGATCAAGTCCAGTTGACTTAGATGAGCGGGACATGTTCTTAGAAGTGATGACCAAAGGCTTTTGAAAATCATATACCATGAAAGACCAGAGGGAAGAAGATCTATTGGCCGGCCTAGGAGGAGATGGAAGGACGCAGTTACGGAGGATCTAAAAAGAATGGGTATGACACAATGAGAAATAGAAGCACAAGATAGACAGAGCTACAGAGTTACAAATGGCACATAAATCAGAAAAAGAACTTGTACCGTGTATACAGGCAATAGCAATCCAAGATAATAAAATATTTCTGGAAGAGAACAAGTAGAACTTGAGTGAGTCAGCTGAATTTTTGTGATGAATCTATGCTCTTATTGTCCCGTCAGTCCCGAAATGTCTGGAAGGTAGTCAATATTAACTGGAATTTCTTGTTCTATACCTTCTTAGAAACGTTGAAAATATTTCTGGAAGAGAACAAATAGAACTTGAGTGAGTCAGCTGAATTTTTGTGATGAATCTATGCTCTTATTGTCCCGTCAGTCCCGAAATGTCTGGAAGGTAGTCGATATTAACTGGAATTTCTTGTTCTATACCTTCTTAGAAACGTTGAAAATATTTCTGGAAGAGAACAAATAGAACTTGAGTGAGTCAGCTGAATTTTTGTGATGAATCTATGCTCTTATTGTCCCGTCAGTCCCGAAATGTCTGGAAGGTAGTCGATATTAACTGGAATTTCTTGTTCTATACCTTCTTAGAAACGTTAAAAATATTTCTGGAAGAGAACAAGTAGAACTTGAGTGAGTCAGCTGAATTTTTGTGATGAATCTATGCTCTTATTGTCCCGTCAGTCCCGAAATGTCTGGAAGGTAGTCGATATTAACTGGAATTTCCTGTTCTATACCTTCTTAGAAACGTCGAAAATATTTCTGGAAAGGAACAAGTAGAACTTGAGTGAGTCAGCTGAATTTTTGTGATGAATCTATGCTCTTATTGTCCCGACAGTCCCGAAATGTCTGGAAGGTAGTCGATATTAACTGGAATTTCTTGTTCTATACCTTCTTAGAAACGTCGAAAATATTTCTGGAAGAGAACAAGTAGAACTTGAGTGAGTCAGCTGAATTTTTGTGATGAATCTATGCTCTTATTGTCCCGTCAGTCCCGAAATGTCTGGAAGGTAGTCGATATTAACTGGAATTTCCTGTTCTATACCTTCTTAGAAACGTTGAAAATATTTCTGGAAGAGAACAAGTAGAACTTGAGTGAGTCAGCTGAATTTTTGTGATGAATCTATGCTCTTATTGTCCCGTCAGTCCCGAAATGTCTGGAAAGTAGTCGATATTAACTGGAATTTCCTGTTCTATACCTTCTTAGAAACGTTGAAAATATTTCTGGAAGAGAACAAGTAGAACTTGAGTGAGTCAGCTGAATTTTTGTGATGAATCTATGCTCTTATTGTCCCGTCAGTCCCAAAATGTCTGGAAGGTAGTCGATATTAACTGGAATTTCCTGTTCTATACCTTCTTAGAAACGTCGAAAATATTTCTGGAAGAGAACAAGTAGAACTTGAGTGAGTCAGCTGAATTTTTGTGATGAATCTATGCTCTTATTGTCCCGTCAGTCCCGAAATGTCTGGAAGGTAGTCGATATTAACTGGAATTTCCTGTTCTATACCTTCTTAGAAACGTTGAAAATATTTCTGGAAGAGAACAAGTAGAACTTGAGTGAGTCAGCTGAATTTTTGTGATGAATCTATGCTCTTATTGTCCCGTCAGTCCCAAAATGTCTGGAAGGTAGTCGATATTAACTGGAATTTCCTGTTCTATACCTTCTTAGAAACGTCGAAAATATTTCTGGAAAGGAACAAGTAGAACTTGAGTGAGTCAGCTGAATTTTTGTGATGAATCTATGCTCTTATTGTCCCGTCAGTCCCGAAATGTCTGGAAGGTAGTCGATATTAACTGGAATTTCTTGTTCTATACCTTCTTAGAAACGTCGAAAATATTTCTGGAAGAGAACAAGTAGAACTTGAGTGAGTCAGCTGAATTTTTGTGATGAATCTATGCTCTTATTGTCCCGTCAGTCCCGAAATGTCTGGAAGGTAGTCGATATTAACTGGAATTTCCTGTTCTATACCTTCTTAGAAACGTTGAAAATATTTCTGGAAGAGAACAAGTAGAACTTGAGTGAGTCAGCTGAATTTTTGTGATGAATCTATGCTCTTATTGTCCCGTCAGTCCCGAAATGTCTGGAAGGTAGTCAATATTAACTGGAATTTCTTGTTCTATACCTTCTTAGAAACGTTGAAAATATTTCTGGAAGAGAACAAATAGAACTTGAGTGAGTCAGCTGAATTTTTGTGATGAATCTATGCTCTTATTGTCCCGTCAGTCCCGAAATGTCTGGAAGGTAGTCGATATTAACTGGAATTTCTTGTTCTATACCTTCTTAGAAACGTTAAAAATATTTCTGGAAGAGAACAAGTAGAACTTGAGTGAGTCAGCTGAATTTTTGTGATGAATCTATGCTCTTATTGTCCCGTCAGTCCCGAAATGTCTGGAAGGTAGTCGATATTAACTGGAATTTCCTGTTCTATACCTTCTTAGAAACGTCGAAAATATTTCTGGAAAGGAACAAGTAGAACTTGAGTGAGTCAGCTGAATTTTTGTGATGAATCCATGCTCTTATTGTCCCGTCAGTCCCGAAATGTCTGGAAGGTAGTCGATATTAACTGGAATTTCTTGTTCTATACCTTCTTAGAAACGTCGAAAATATTTCTGGAAGAGAACAAGTAGAACTTGAGTGAGTCAGCTGAATTTTTGTGATGAATCTATGCTCTTATTGTCCCGTCAGTCCCGAAATGTCTGGAAGGTAGTCGATATTAACTGGAATTTCCTGTTCTATACCTTCTTAGAAACGTTGAAAATATTTCTGGAAGAGAACAAGTAGAACTTGAGTGAGTCAGCTGAATTTTTGTGATGAATCTATGCTCTTATTGTCCCGTCAGTCCCGAAATGTCTGGAAAGTAGTCGATATTAACTGGAATTTCCTGTTCTATACCTTCTTAGAAACGTTGAAAATATTTCTGGAAGAGAACAAGTAGAACTTGAGTGAGTCAGCTGAATTTTTGTGATGAATCTATGCTCTTATTGTCCCGTCAGTCCCAAAATGTCTGGAAGGTAGTCGATATTAACTGGAATTTCCTGTTCTATACCTTCTTAGAAACGTCGAAAATATTTCTGGAAGAGAACAAGTAGAACTTGAGTGAGTCAGCTGAATTTTTGTGATGAATCTATGCTCTTATTGTCCCGTCAGTCCCGAAATGTCTGGAAGGTAGTCGATATTAACTGGAATTTCCTGTTCTATACCTTCTTAGAAACGTTGAAAATATTTCTGGAAGAGAACAAGTAGAACTTGAGTGAGTCAGCTGAATTTTTGTGATGAATCTATGCTCTTATTGTCCCGTCAGTCCCAAAATGTCTGGAAGGTAGTCGATATTAACTGGAATTTCCTGTTCTATACCTTCTTAGAAACGTCGAAAATATTTCTGGAAAGGAACAAGTAGAACTTGAGTGAGTCAGCTGAATTTTTGTGATGAATCTATGCTCTTATTGTCCCGTCAGTCCCGAAATGTCTGGAAGGTAGTCGATATTAACTGGAATTTCTTGTTCTATACCTTCTTAGAAACGTCGAAAATATTTCTGGAAGAGAACAAGTAGAACTTGAGTGAGTCAGCTGAATTTTTGTGATGAATCTATGCTCTTATTGTCCCGTCAGTCCCGAAATGTCTGGAAGGTAGTCGATATTAACTGGAATTTCCTGTTCTATACCTTCTTAGAAACGTTGAAAATATTTCTGGAAGAGAACAAGTAGAACTTGAGTGAGTCAGCTGAATTTTTGTGATGAATCTATGCTCTTATTGTCCCGTCAGTCCCGAAATGTCTGGAAGGTAGTCAATATTAACTGGAATTTCTTGTTCTATACCTTCTTAGAAACGTTGAAAATATTTCTGGAAGAGAACAAATAGAACTTGAGTGAGTCAGCTGAATTTTTGTGATGAATCTATGCTCTTATTGTCCCGTCAGTCCCGAAATGTCTGGAAGGTAGTCGATATTAACTGGAATTTCTTGTTCTATACCTTCTTAGAAACGTTAAAAATATTTCTGGAAGAGAACAAGTAGAACTTGAGTGAGTCAGCTGAATTTTTGTGATGAATCTATGCTCTTATTGTCCCGTCAGTCCCGAAATGTCTGGAAGGTAGTCGATATTAACTGGAATTTCCTGTTCTATACCTTCTTAGAAACGTCGAAAATATTTCTGGAAAGGAACAAGTAGAACTTGAGTGAGTCAGCTGAATTTTTGTGATGAATCTATGCTCTTATTGTCCCGTCAGTCCCGAAATGTCTGGAAGGTAGTCGATATTAACTGGAATTTCTTGTTCTATACCTTCTTAGAAACGTCGAAAATATTTCTGGAAGAGAACAAGTAGAACTTGAGTGAGTCAGCTGAATTTTTGTGATGAATCTATGCTCTTATTGTCCCGTCAGTCCCGAAATGTCTGGAAAGTAGTCGATATTAACTGGAATTTCCTGTTCTATACCTTCTTAGAAACGTTGAAAATATTTCTGGAAGAGAACAAGTAGAACTTGAGTGAGTCAGCTGAATTTTTGTGATGAATCTATGCTCTTATTGTCCCGTCAGTCCCAAAATGTCTGGAAGGTAGTCGATATTAACTGGAATTTCCTGTTCTATACCTTCTTAGAAACGTCGAAAATATTTCTGGAAGAGAACAAGTAGAACTTGAGTGAGTCAGCTGAATTTTTGTGATGAATCTATGCTCTTATTGTCCCGTCAGTCCCGAAATGTCTGGAAGGTAGTCGATATTAACTGGAATTTCCTGTTCTATACCTTCTTAGAAACGTTGAAAATATTTCTGGAAGAGAACAAGTAGAACTTGAGTGAGTCAGCTGAATTTTTGTGATGAATCTATGCTCTTATTGTCCCGTCAGTCCCAAAATGTCTGGAAGGTAGTCGATATTAACTGGAATTTCCTGTTCTATACCTTCTTAGAAACGTCGAAAATATTTCTGGAAGAGAACAAGTAGAACTTGAGTGAGTCAGCTGAATTTTTGTGATGAATCTATGCTCTTATTGTCCCGTCAGTCCCGAAATGTCTGGAAGGTAGTCGATATTAACTGGAATTTCTTGTTCTATACCTTCTTAGAAACGTCGAAAATATTTCTGGAAGAGAACAAGTAGAACTTGAGTGAGTCAGCTGAATTTTTGTGATGAATCTATGCTCTTTTTGTCCCGTCAGTCCCGAAATGTCTGGAAGGTAGTCGATATTAACTGGAATTTCCTGTTCTATACCTTCTTAGAAACGTTGAAAATATTTCTGGAAGAGAACAAGTAGAACTTGAGTAAGTCAGCTGAATTTTTGTGATGAATCTATGCTCTTATTGTCCCGTCAGTCCCGAAATGTCTGGAAAGTAGTCGATATTAACTGGAATTTCCTGTTCTATACCTTCTTAGAAACGTTGAAAATATTTCTGGAAGAGAACAAGTAGAACTTGAGTGAGTCAGCTGAATTTTTGTGATGAATCTATGCTCTTATTATCCCGTCAGTCCCAAAATGTCTGGAAGGTAGTCGATATTAACTGGAATTTCCTGTTCTATACCTTCTTAGAAACGTCGAAAATATTTCTGGAAGAGAACAAGTAGAACTTGAGTGAGTCAGCTGAATTTTTGTGATGAATCTATGCTCTTATTGTCCCGTCAGTCCCGAAATGTCTGGAAGGTAGTCGATATTAACTGGAATTTCCTGTTCTATACCTTCTTAGAAACGTTGAAAATATTTCTGGAAGAGAACAAGTAGAACTTGAGTGAGTCAGCTGAATTTTTGTGATGAATCTATGCTCTTATTGTCCCGTCAGTCCCAAAATGTCTGGAAGGTAGTCGATATTAACTGGAATTTCCTGTTCTATACCTTCTTAGAAACGTCGAAAATATTTCTGGAAGAGAACAAGTAGAACTTGAGTGAGTCAGCTGAATTTTTGTGATGAATCTATGCTCTTATTGTCCCGTCAGTCCCGAAATGTCGGGAAGGTAGTCGATATTAACTGGAATTTCCTGTTCTATACCTTCTTAGAAACGTTGAAAATATTTCTGGAAGAGAACAAGTAGAACTTGAGTGAGTCAGCTGAATTTTTGTGATGAATCTATGCTCTTATTGTCCCGTCAGTCCCAAAATGTCTGGAAGGTAGTCGATATTAACTGGAATTTCCTGTTCTATACCTTCTTAGAAACGTCGAAAATATTTCTGGAAGAGAACAAGTAGAACTTGAGTGAGTCAGCTGAATTTTTGTGATGAATCTATGCTCTTATTGTCCCGTCAGTCCCGAAATGTCTGGAAGGTAGTCGATATTAACTGGAATTTCCTGTTCTATACCTTCTTAGAAACGTCGAAAATATTTCTGGAAGAGAACAAGTAGAACTTGAGTGAGTCAGCTGAATTTTTGTGATGAATCTATGCTCTTATTGTCCCGTCAGTCCCGAAATGTCTGGAAGGTAGCCGATATTAACTGGAATTTCCTGTTCTATACCTTCTTAGAAACGTTGAAAATATTTCTGGAAGAGAACAAGTAGAACTTGAGTGAGTCAGCTGAATTTTTGTGATGAATCTATGCTCTTATTGTCCCGTCAGTCCCAAAATGTCTGGAAGGTAGTCGATATTAACTGGAATTTCCTGTTCTATACCTTCTTAGAAACGTCGAAAATATTTCTGGAAGAGAACAAGTAGAACTTGAGTGAGTCAGCTGAATTTTTGTGATGAATCTATGCTCTTATTGTCCCGTCAGTCCCGAAATGTCTGGAAGGTAGTCGATATTAACTGGAATTTCCTGTTCTATACCTTCTTAGAAACGTTGAAAATATTTCTGGAAGAGAACAAGTAGAACTTGAGTGAGTCAGCTGAATTTTTGTGATGAATCTATGCTCTTATTGTCCCGTCAGTCCCAAAATGTCTGGAAGGTAGTCGATATTAACTGGAATTTCCTGTTCTATACCTTCTTAGAAACGTCGAAAATATTTCTGGAAGAGAACAAGTAGAACTTGAGTGAGTCAGCTGAATTTTTGTGATGAATCTATGCTCTTATTGTCCCGTCAGTCCCGAAATGTCTGGAAGGTAGTCGATATTAACTGGAATTTCCTGTTCTATACCTTCTTAGAAACGTTGAAAATATTTCTGGAAGAGAACAAGTAGAACTTGAGTGAGTCAGCTGAATTTTTGTGATGAATCTATGCTCTTATTGTCCCGTCAGTCCCAAAATGTCTGGAAGGTAGTCGATATTAACTGGAATTTCCTGTTCTATACCTTCTTAGAAACGTCGAAAATATTTCTGGAAGAGAACAAGTAGAACTTGAGTGAGTCAGCTGAATTTTTGTGATGAATCTATGCTCTTATTGTCCCGTCAGTCCCGAAATGTCTGGAAGGTAGTCGATATTAACTGGAATTTCCTGTTCTATACCTTCTTAGAAACGTTGAAAATATTTCTGGAAGAGAACAAGTAGAACTTGAGTGAGTCAGCTGAATTTTTGTGATGAATCTATGCTCTTATTGTCCCGTCAGTCCCGAAATGTCTGGAAGGTAGTCGATATTAACTGGAATTTCCTGTTCTATACCTTCTTAGAAACGTCGAAAATATTTCTGGAAGAGAACAAGTGGAACTTGAGTGAGTCAGCTTTCATAGAGGGCCATGTTTTTTTATATATTTCAAAATTGTATGCATCTCAATATCTTTTCTGTCCAGTTATTTTTCGACAGATATTATTAAGTTTTGTCATAGAGAATTTCAAAAATGTTATGTTACAGAAAAAATTAAATTAAATTTATTTGGGCACAAATTAAAGGATACCCCTGTCCCATCACAACACAACAGCTCAATGATGTTCGGCAATCATTATCAAAAATTACATTTACAATATTAAACCTGGACCCTCTATCAACGGGGGAAATAAATAAGCTTCTTGTGTTTGAAATAAAAGTCCTCAGAATGATAATTGGACCCAATAGAGTGCGGAAAAGACGCCACAATGCTGAATTGACGACAATGTTAGGCAGTGAAAACATAGTCAAGCACATAAAAGCTAACCGAATATACTGGGCAGGTCTTGTAATAAAATCAGAAGACAACAGGTTGATAAAAACAGTATTCCTTGAAAGACCAGATGGTAGAAGATCAATAGGTAGACCTAGAAAGAGATGGAAGGATGCTGTCCAGCGGTGGCAAGTGGAAGCACAAGATCGCAGGAGATGGAGAGCAATTGTGGATGCAGCTAAGACTCACTAAGAGTTGCAATGCCAGGAAAGAAGAATTGGTAATGTACAAAATGGGTCGGGCCAATGGAGAAACAAGGTGGTCAAACTAAAAAAAGATAAAACTATATAAATAGGTAGGTGCGAGTATACATTTTTTTTAAATAGCACTATGGCAACTAAAGGCAAATAAAGTTTCTGGACGATTTTTATCTACTAGGCAAGAACTTACTTAAAGCAATTGTTGACTCATCCTGTACAAATTTAAAAAAACATCGATCCCAAAAAGTACAGTCTGTGAAGGTAAAAATTACTAACTTTTGATGTACATCTTCCAAGAATATTTAAGAGTTGAGCCATTGTTATGAATCTTATCGTGCGAGATATTGATATAAATATGACACTAACACTCACTCGCATACATATCTTAATTTAAGCAACGAATGAAGATAAATATTAAATGTTTTCGTAATACAAAAGTGTTTCGATATAACTATTTAGACGTAAATGATACGGGATATTAAAAATAAAATTAGAAAATCCAATTTCCCTTTTTGACTTACCTCATAAACGAGAACCTTTGGTTATTTGGGGAAACAAATAGCCACCTACCTTAAGCTTTCTGGATGGAAATCCACCGCTATCGCAGAAGGATACAGCTCAGCAATCCTCCTAACTGAAGAAATTCCACAAATCCATCTCTCAAATTGCATTGGAAATCAGTACCTCCAACTGTACAATTCCTCTTTGAGAAATTCCTTTATTTTTAAAACTACTCAGTACGGCCCTGATCTACTATGTTTTGATCACGCCCTCATCACGTGAAAATTAGTAATCGGCCAGAAACAAAGGGTCTTGCAAGTTTAAAATCTTCGTGCATTTATTATGCCTCCAGAACATTCCGAAATCGTCGCGCGCAATTGTAGCAACCAATTATACGGTCACGTGACAAGACAGTTACCAATAAAAAACGCTTATCGGCTTCTCCCTCTCTTTCGCATATCATCAGCCGAGGAATGAACACCTCTAGCGTTCAGATCACCGCTTTAAAACACCACGTGGTAAAATGCCCACCGCGTTTGGCACCAGGCATTTCTAAGCAAATTATCTGCCTACGGTCTTCCAACCGAATAGTGCCAATGGCTCATGAGCTTCATGCAAGATCGCTCCTTACATGTGGCAGTTGACGGTATTTCTTTTGATGCGTTAAAAACCAATGCCGGGGGCCCCCAGGGTTCCATCTTGACCCCCACCCTATTTCTTTTACTCATCAACGACCTCTTGAAAACCACCACGAACCCCATTTACAGTTTCGCAGACGACGCTGATTAGTCTCACCCATTTACCTTCAAGATTGACACTACAAGGACCAATCTCCACCAAGAACCCTTTTTTACAGGGCTGCTGCGATATGGAACAAACTTCCAAAATCAGTTTTTCCAGAGAACTATGCCCTGCAACTTTTCAAAAATCGGATCCACAATCATTTCCTTTCTATAGTCGCAGTGCCCACACTATAGGTCTACCCTTTTTCAGAAAAAAAAGTTTGGATATTTATTTATTTAGCGTATGGCATTAACACACAATAACAAACAGTAGCAATAATAAACAAACATTAAATCAGGGTTACAAACAAATATTTAGCGAATTGATATAAGCTATTGATTCTGGCGTAGCCATCAGGAAATCTTCGGGAGTCCCTGCATGGGCTGTTATTGGGCATTCTTCTGTGATGTGTTTAATTGTTTGGTTCTCTCCACATTCGCAGAGGGCGTCGCTGTCTTGCCCCACTTATGCACATCTACCATGCTGGGTCCGGATTCTGTTTAAAGTTGCCCATGTTTTTTGTGGCAAGTCATACCCTGGAGGCTTTTGGGTAATGCATGGGATTTGATAGTTCTGCTTTGAAGTCCATTCTTCGTGCCAAGCGTTAGTCAGGCTAAATCCTTCTTCGGTGACATCTATAGCTGTTCTGATGGGCGGTTTTCTAGATCGTAGGCGATTGTGGCTTGAATAAAAAACAACGCACAAGCGGGATCGATGGGAACTTTGACACAGCATTTGTAATGACGCATTAAGACCTATACAAAAATATATCTTGTTGTAAATGCAAACTGGAATGTCCATTTTGTCTGGACTATAAAACGTTTCGAATATTACTCCATTTCTCGATACCCACGCTGTGTTGAAATTTTGCGTGGTCGTAGAAAAACTAGTCGTCCGCAAGAGTAGAAAGTATTTCGCGACGCGTATCGCTTTGCTGTCGTATGAAATAAAACGAAAAAGTATCAATAAAAATTGTATTAAGTTTAAATTTGTTTCAATTTATAAAAACATAACGCATTAGTAACAAATATTTGATAACTTTACGCTTATATACATCATATCACTGTACATTTTTTTTTTTACAAAAACTTAGCTTAAAACTTAATAATAATAATAATAATGTTTTAAAAATAATAACGTGGCCTTCAAATAATAACAAGTTTAAAAATAAGGCGGAACAAATAAATATTGCAAATCATCAAAGAATTGAAAAAAATTTAGATTTAACATTTTCCAAACGATGTTTAAAAACTTGAATCGTCACTTGGCGGATATTTGCTCAACTGTTCGATAAAATTTTTGTTTCTTTTATTTTTAAAAAAATGCCTCCCGTGTTGCCCAACTTAATTTAGATACAAGGGGTGTCGGAAAAGATTAGCGCCGCGTCAATTAATTGGAGAAACAAATATTTTTTTAACCCACAGAAAATAAATTTATTACCAAGAAATACCAGAAAAGAAACAAAACATTGTCGAATTGCGGAGGGGAAGGAGGGGTTAAAAGTTCTCGTGTTACAAAAGATAATTTTATACTATCGCGGTCCCCTCGTTTTTTGGCTCTAGAAAATCGAAAAATCAACATTTTCGAGTGTTTTTTTTTAAATCTTCGTTTTTACAGCGGATTTACCACAAAAATTACGGGAATAAAAAAAAATAAAACCTTGGGCTTTAAATGTTCATATAAACGCACTCATTCACGTATAATTGTTGATAACTTTTACAAATAATCGAATAAAGTTTTTATATATTTTTTTCTTAATCTACACAAAAAAAACGAACAAAATAATAAGAAAATTTATACAAAAAATGTTGATTTTTAATGTTTTTACAGTTTAAAATAATAACAATTCCTCTCAAAATTGACCTTTTCTCACACATTATTGTTTGTACCTTTTTTATCGAATAATCATCAAAGTAATATAAACAAAAACATTTCTAAAGCAAGTATACCAGTAATGGATCGGAGTAAAAAGACATTGTTGGAAGTGATCAAAAGAAGAATTAAGCCGGGGACTACGATAACAACAGATTGCTGGAGGGTTTATGATTTTTTGAATGATAAAGATAATTATCAATTTTCTATTTCAAGTTTTGTTTTTTGGATTTTTAAAAACAAACATTTATTATTTATCAATTTATTTAATATTTTAGGGTTTAAAAATTTAACATTCAACCACACTTAAATTTTGTTGACCGGGATACTCGACACATTGAAAGAATTTGGTGTCCAACAGCTCGAGCCAGTATTCCAAGATTCGGATGCAAGGAGGAGAATATGTTAGGATATGATGCAGAGTTTATGTTTAGATTACGTTATAGCAATCATGGTCAAAGATTGCATAATTTTATTGTTCTCTTACAAGATTTGTTCAACGATAACATAAGTGAATGTGATACATAGTTAATTTCCTTTTTTTTTTCATCATTTTAACATTATTTATCTGAAATCTTACCTATTTTTTTTTTTTCAAATATATTATGTTTTGTTGCCATTGAACATAAAATTATTAAATTTTGAAATCATTAACATTATTTTAAGTTATTTAACATTGAAAAATCATCAGTTGTGCAGATTTTTTTTTTGTAAACATTCATTTTTTTGTGTAGATCAAGGAAATAAGTATTATCTAACTACTTGTATAAATGTTATATACAATTATTGAAGCAAAAAGTTGATTTTAAGAAACATTAATAGAATTTCATTAGTAAAAAATCAATAAATAAACATTTTTATATGATTTTTTTTTTATGTTCGTTTTTTTGTGTAGATTAACAAAAAAGTATATGAACTTCGTTTAATGCTTTGCAAAAAAGTTATGAATGATAATATTCAAAGAAGTGCGATTATGATGACATTTAAAGTTATAAAACCATATGAAATCTTTAAGTGGGATAAAAAAATAACAAAAAATCATTTTCATATTTTTTTTCAAAATGTTCGTTTTTTTGTGTAGATTAACAAAAAAAATATATGAATTTCGTTTGATGCTTTGCAAAAAAGTTATTAACGATTATATTCAAAGAAGTGCGATTATTATATCATATAAAGTCATAAAACCATATGAAATCTTTAAGTAGGATAAAAAATTAACAAAAAAATATTTTTATATGATTTTTTATTCCAAATGTTTGTTTTTTTGTGTAGATTAACAAAAAAAAAATATGAACTTCGTTTGATGCTTTGGAAAAAAGTTATGAACGATTAAGTATATTCAAAGAAGTGCGTTTATGATCGCATTTCAAGTCATAAAACCATATGAAATCTTTAAGTGAAATAAAAAATTAACAAAAAAACATTTTTATATGATTTTTTTTTCCAAATATTCGTTTTTTTGTGTAGATTAACAAAAAAAAATATAAACTTCGTTTGATGCTTTGAAAAAAAGTTATGAACGATTAAGTATATTCAAAGAAGTGCGATTATGATCGCATTTCAAGTCATAAAACCATATGAAATCTTTGTGAGATATTTTTTCCGTAAAAACGAAGATTTAAAAAAAAATTCATCGAAACCGGATGGTTTTTCAATTTTCTATAGCCAAAAAACGAGGGGACCGCGATGGTATAAAATTACCGAACTAAAAATTAACGAAAAATATGTGGTTAAATAAAGTAAAAATTCTAGAAGTAAATTTACAACTGTTTTTAATTTTTTCGTTAATTTTTATTGAAACGAACTACTGAAATAGAGAAAATTAAGATAATTATTTGGAAGATGTTTAAAGAAAAATCATCGAAAAATTTTTTAATAACTTTTTTAATGTAATTGGTCTATTTTACGGCGGATTTCTTATTAACGATAAGTATTTTTTTTTAAAATGACTGGTTAAATTGTTTTTTTTTTAGTTTAAAAGTACTCGTTTTTTGTGAAATTTTAATGCTAACCAAGCAATTCGAAAAAAAAACAAAAATTTATTTATAATTTAAAATTTTTTATGAATTTTTGAAGAAATGAAAAAATATTTTGTAAATTAAAATTAAAGTAGAATAATGATTATTGTGATTTACGTTTTTTTGGGGGTTGTTTTAAGGATGGTTTTAAAAAAAAACAAACCCCAAAAAACCATAAATCATCAAGTATACATATTATTATACAATTATTTTAATCCGAAAAATTAATTATGTCATTCTTTTTACAAATAAGAATACAAATTAAAATGGTCAAAGCTATAAAATCGAAAATATTTTTTTTCAATTTGCTTGTTTTCTTAAGTTTTCATGCTTTATGGTCAAAAATATGGCCGAGCCCACTTCCAAATATTTACCAAAATAAAAATAAACACAACAAGAATGCTAAGGAATCATTTAGAGAAATTATTGTTGAGAGCCTAATCACAATTAAAAAAAATATCATTTACAGTATTTTGCGAAAGTGTCCAATCACATTTTTACACATTTTCGATTTGAACATTTCCGAAAAATATTTTTGAACACAAAAATGGCCAGTTAACATACAACTTAACGGTTTTAATCTAAAGTTAGGATGCAGTTGCGAATAACGTATCTCAAGAACCGATTAGAAGCTGTCGAGGAAACGTTTCCGTTCGAAATTATTAACACGTTCCCTGACGGATGTAACGTCACATTCTCCGGGAACGAAACAGCGGTTTAGGCGTTAGTTGAAGCATCGATTTTTAATTGGGACAAAATTTGAAAAATGCTTGTCCGATCTAACGCAACTCGTTTCGACTTCAGGCTTTCAAGAACGAATCATTCCTATTAACTTTAAAAAGTTAATGAAAAAACTGGTGTACCGAAGATAGCATACGTTAAAGGTTACAGTCATGCCGACCAAAGCAGTGCGGAACAATCTGCGCATGCTCCATGTTTGGTTTGTCTCCCGTTTCCCGCGTTTTGTTCAGCGATTGTCATGCTGTTAATATCAATTACTTTTAAATTTTTTGAATTGCGATATTTTATTATAATTTAGCGATTTAACCAATACATAAGTATTAATTTGTGGAGCAAACGTGGTGAAGTAAGTTATATCTTAAAAGAATGAAAAGTTTTTTAACCTCAAATTTATTTTTAGCGATAAATTGGGGTCTTTTCTAATACGTCCACGCATTTTCAAAGTTCTTCGCCAGGTACAGTTGGTGTTTGTATAGGACGTTAGGTTAAGTTAGGCTAATTTTTTTACTTTTACTGCCTCAAATAATAAGGATTATTATTAGCCTAACCCAACCTAAAGTCCTAACTTAACACCAACAGTATCTGGCGAAGAACTTTGAATTGGTTCGTCATACTTGCGAAAAAGAATTTAGCAGTGTATCGACTAAAAATCGACTTATTACACGGCATGACTGTAACCTGTAATGTATGCTACCAAAGATAAGCCTGACTTTTAGTAAAGGGTTCACCACCCTACATTAACGTTGTTATTGCCTATAAAAAAAGATTTGCTGATTTTTGTTACAATGCTATCAAAAGTACACTCTGTAGTGTTCGGGGAAATAAATGGAATATCCTATATATTTTTACTCTTCTGGAATAATATTTTCAAAAAAACACCCCTTACTTATACGGAAATTTCACAGAATTCCCGAAAATTCTAGATAATTCAAGAAAATTCCCGAAAAATTATTTTTTTCTTTTAAAAAGAAAACAAGTTAACTTTTATGACGTCACCGGTATGTAAATAAATTTCCTTGTGAAAAATCTGGAACCTCCCCCGTATTATCGAACCGTTTCCTTATTCGGTCTCTCTCACGCTATAGTCGAGCAATGGACGATTAGAAAAAGAACGATAACTTTTAACAGACTCTGTTAATGGACACGTCGAACATCTTTTATGAGTTATCATTTATTTATGTTTAATTTCCTTAAATAAATATATTTTATTCTTTTAATATAAATATTTGGACATTTCCCTTCCTATGTAAACCATTTTGAATATTTTATTAGAGACATGTCACTAATCAAACACAATGGTTGTCCTTTTCACAGCATGCTTGTAAACTTTTGCATATTTGCAGTAACCATTTAACGAAATAGCAGCACTAAAAGATCTGAAGTCGTACACTTGTAAGTCTAAGCTGACTTGGGACTGTAAACAATACCTGAGACAACTGGCAGCAAACAATCAGGTTACTCTGATGTGGGTTCCAGGTCACAAGGGAGTTAAAGGCAACGAGGAAGACGACTGCCTTGCCAAGGAAGGGCCAAATACACAATTTTCCGGCCCAGAACCCATTTGAAAGAAGAGGCTCGACGCTGGGAAACAAATGAAATGAAATCTCACTGGCATAAAGTGACAGGACAAGAACAAGCGAAAAAGCTAGCATGCCTTTCGCCAAGAAAGCTTAACCGCTTCTCGAGTTGTACAAGAAAGACTTGAAACTGGTGACGGGACTCCTCGCTGGACAATGCCCTTTGAGGTATCACCCGAAAAAGATGGGAAAAACAGAGGGTGATAGTTGCCGCTACTGCGAGAACTTCGCTGAAACTGCAGAACATTTGCTTTGCGAATGCCCAGCGCTTTTCTGCAAGAGGCTCAAGTTTCTGGAAGGGGCCTTCCTAAAACCCTCCGATGTCAGAAACTTAGCCCCCAGGAAACTGATAAACTTTGCTCGAAGTCTCGGAATCCCGGGCCTCGAATAGATTAAGGGTTATGCCCAAAAGATCTGATAGGTCGATGTGCTTGAGAGGATGCATAGCCTTCACGGCCTCCCCTACACTACAATCTAAAGATGGTAGTGGTAACAAATGGTAGATATTCAAAATCAGGAAAAAATTATTCCATTTAAAAATATATAATTTTATCTTAATTTCTTCTGCACAGTCACTATATGAACTTTTAATAGCATTTTAATAAAACATTACGATAAGGAATGGGTAATATTTAGTGATTAACCCTGTACCGTTGAAATAAATAACTAAAAAAAAAGGGACATCCTCGACAGTTATAATCTTAAATAACATTTTTATTACCTTGATGATTTTGCCGATATGGCTAACGGATTTCAATACAACAACATCCTACAATCGGTGGTAGCATTATATTTATACATTATACCTTTGGTCAATCATTTAGGTCGATTACAGTAATTTCAAGTTGAGATGACGTTGATTATACAAATCGCAAGAACGTGGTGCGATGACGCTTGAATACTTAAGTATTGAAATAAGCGATTGTTGTACGTTCACTCGACAAATGACACATGACAAATAATTAATACGTGAAAAGTCAAATCTAAGCAGCGTCGCAACAAATCAGTAAAAATATTTAAAATTCATTTGGTACAAAGAATTTTAAGTGATAATTTGTTGATTTACAGGGAAGACTTTTGTGTACATGATCGCAGTTATTTAATTTTTGTTTTCGATTAAATATTTTGGGGATCGTTTAAAAAGTTTTTCGAAATTGGGTGGCGTTTTAGTATTAAATGAAAAAGAAGGGTTTTAAAATTGTAAGAAAAAAATTTTAATTAAAAAGTTTACTTGTATTTAATTTCTTGCTCAATAACTTTAAACTACCACCAATTTTCAACTAAATATTTTACATTTATTGCATATGATGACACACCCTGTATGTAAAAAATGCAGATATTTAATGTTGTAAAATCCTCATTACAAGTTTTACTAAATTAACAGGAACAATGATAAGTGCACTTTTTTTTCGTTTTTAAATAAAATGATGGTACGTATTCTGAGAATCTCATTGGTGAATATCAAAGCGGCTTTAGACCTGGCGGATCAACAATTGATCAGATCTTCGTGTTGCGCCAAATACTAGAAAAAACCAACGAATACAACATAGATACTTTCCACCTATTTATAGATTTCAAACAAGCGTACTGAGGCACAAACTGTATGAAGCCATGGACGAATTCAACAACCCCGACAAATTAATAAGACTTCTCCGAGTTACAATGCGCAGAGTTATATGCAATGTACAAGTAAAGGGCAACCTATCACAATCTTTTGAAACTCAAGTAGGGCTACGACAGGGAGATGCGCTGGCGTGTCTTCTCTTCAACATGGTATTGGAAAAAGCTGTGAGGGACGCCGAATTAGACAACGGGGGAACTATCTTTAATAAGTCCTCACAAACCGTGGCCTATGCACAGATGATTTGGGCCTAACAGCACGCACCACCCGCAAATTAAAGGAAATGTTTGCTAACTTTCACACGAAAAACATGTGCTACTTTGGGTTAAGTAAACACCTAAAAAACAAATACCCAAGTCAGAAAACCAAATTCATATTTTTCTTCCGCTGCTATCCACTAATGGATTTTTGCGATCACTTCTGACCATTTCACAATCTATAAGACCCTTATCCTACCAGTACTGACATACGGATTAGAAACGTGGACCATCTCCAAAGCAGATGGAAATCTCTTACTTATCTTAGAACGAAAGATCCTGAGAAGAATTCTCGGCGCAGATGGTATATGGAGGAGGAGATACAACTATGAAATTTATAACAACTATAAGTAAATAGCCAACGGTAGAGATATTGAATCCGCCATAAAGATGGGGAGATTGAGATAGGCAGGACATCTGGAGAGGACACGCGAAAACAACCCTCCAAGACGAGTTCTTATGACGCAGCCTGAGGGAAGTAGATGCAGAGGTAGGCCAAAATTAATGTGGAAGGATGGCGTAGATGAGGATGCCAGAAACTGGAATACTGGCAGTGGTTGACTATGGACGGAACCGATTGGCGAAAAAGACTTAGGAAGATCGAGGCTCAGCTAGAGCTGCAGTACCATTGATGATGATAATGAAGGTAGCAGCTGTATTACTTGATTCTATTATCAGAAAACCAATTATTTTCTATTACTCAGTCAAAGACTGCCGACAAAATTTTAAAAATTTACTTTTTTAAAACTTTCAAAATTAGACGTTTTGTTTATTATTGCCCGCGCTGTATATCGTACCGATACTTTTATTTCACAAAATAGATTGTTTACAACTGGCCTGTTACGAAAACAAAAACCAAAACAAATCGATTTTAAATCCAATAGTCATGCTAGTCTGTTACCAAAAATTCAAGCGAAAAATTAGACTGAAGAAATTCTGTGATTTCTTTTTAATTAATTTCAACAATAATGGTCTATATTTGTTGTAATTATCGTTAGTTTAAAACATTTACCCGTATAAACTGATGATGAAACTGAAAAATGTCGAAATATTCACAAGATTGCAATTTTTCTTTTTGTCAATATCAATTTTCCTGGACTAAGATGGATATCCAACGCATGAACAAACAACGCAAAAACATAATGCTATATTTGGTATAATTATCGTTAGTTTAAAACAGATACTGATGATGAAACTGAAAGATGTCGATATATTCACAAGATTGCATTTTTCTTTTTATTAATATCAATCTTCCTGGACTAAGGCGGACATCTAAGGCATGAACATGAGGTATTTGATAACTAAATAAATGTTATAGACAAGAGAGAAAAAGATAAAGGGAACAACCACTGAAACTAATATCAGATTTTTTTTTGCGATTAATTTTAACAACAATGCTGTATTTGCTGTGATTATGATTTATTGAAAAACAGGCACTTATTAAAACAGTTACCTGCAGTCACTGATGATGATACTGAAAAATGTCGAAACGTTAACAAGATGGCAAATTATTTTTTCCCGCCCTCGATACCAACTATCCTGGACGACCGTGACGGACACCCACCCCATGCACGATAATGGGAATGAGAGGGTAGAAGATATAACAATGAAAGAAAACCAACAAAAACTAATTTAATCATTTTTAACTTTAACTATAATTTGACGTTTTTATGTCTTCACCCACACCAATAGTTAACGTCACCCCCAATAACTCTCGGACAAACTATGGACACTGTGCTATATCCATAATAAATATGTTCAAATTCATCTAAACTAAACCACTCTTCTGGTGGTCTTCCGCGCTTTCGCATGAATTTTGGTTGCCATCCTAATATCTTTTTAGACCATCGATCATCTTTCACACGTCTTACCATTTAAGTCGTCGTCGAAATATATATATATATTTTTTTTTTGTTCGTTCGATTTTGGATATTCAAAAGTTTTTGCTATGTCAAATAACGGTATTTGTTTAATTGCACTATTACTTTCAAATTAAATACAAGGGATATGGGGGACCTTAATGTGGTAAAATCGTTCGTTAGAGTTAACAAATTCTCTATCAAAGTTGCTGTAATATCCGCAATTTTGTAACCTTAGCAACCACCTTGAAAAATTAAAATACGTCTTCGAAAATAGAGGAACGTATGTATATACAGGGCGTCCGAAAACGTTCTTCAATGAAAATAACTACAAAATCTAAAGCTCATTTAATGTCTACTCGACATAAATTACCTACTTCAAAAATGCTTGCTAAGAGTGCTTAAAGATGGCGGTGTAATATCCGTTTAATTTAAATAAC
This sequence comes from Agelastica alni, assembly GCA_950111635.1. Classification (NCBI taxonomy): domain Eukaryota; kingdom Metazoa; phylum Arthropoda; class Insecta; order Coleoptera; family Chrysomelidae; genus Agelastica; species Agelastica alni. The sequence continues at coordinate 9,437,665 of OX467711.1, forward strand.
TTTAAAAAAGTTTCCTGTTATTTTGTACATTTTTTTCTTGGAATAATAAGCGGCTCGTTTGAAAGGTGTACTGGATATTTTTCAAAATGTCGGAATTTTGACATGTTTGGACGTTTTTACGAAAACATTATGCTCTCATCTAAAGCCTCTACAACGACCTGTCCGAGTAAAATCGATTTAACTTATCACGCGGGCTATGCATGTTTCCATTTATTAATAAATTTTTAAGCGAATAAATATGATTTTATTACTAATAAGTAGTATCTTAGAGCACTCTGTTGCGGTTGAAAAATAGCTGTTCGCTCATTTGAGGGCGACAAGTTTACTAGGCGCACGCTTACGTCATTTGAGTGTTACTTGGCGCACGCAAATTATACTTAGCACACGCAAACTATCCTTTTCGCACGCAAATTCGAACCACCAACCTTTCGGTTAACAGCCGAACGTGCAACTGTCAAGTTGACATTACAAAGTTTATATTTTTATTTCAGGTAATATTTTTGGTCTGGACCCCTGTTTTATGCTCGCGTTTATTCCGCATTCGCAATAAAAAATTGTATGTGCAACCCGTGCGATGTTGTCGATTGCTCACTCGCTTTGCTCGTGCGTTCAACTTCGCTCTCGTAAACAATCGCCAACTTATCGCGCTAGTTGCACAATATACTATTATATGATTATAATAGAAATAAGCTGTCATGTAGATCATCTGTTCTAGATTTAATTTTGTGTTTTCAGCTCTCATTCTGTTATTATTCTTTTTAACAAAACCTTATTATTTACTCAAATTTACTTTTTTACTTTAGAAAAGAGTAGTCATTAGTTGTAAACTATTTTGTGTAACAGTTTGCCACGTAAGAACAGCTTGACGTTTATACGACTGTTATTTTGTATATATTTTCGACAGTCACCTATCATAAATATAAATTTACTTATTCAATGTGCAAAACAACATTACATAGATTTTTACAAACATGGTAGGTCATGAAGACTTCGTAAAAGAGCATCATTTTTTTGGAAAAAAGTATATATCATGCCAAAATGGCGTCATTTTGAGAGACAAAAAATTCAATACACCACCCAAACTTGCGCGTATGACTATAATTAAAAAACTGCTTTCGCTTTCTTGCACTTTGTGGGAGTGAAATGGGACAGAAGTGTGTAAGTGTAATAGTCACCGCGCGCTAGTCACGTTCAGTCAGATACCCGTCAACCAATTCGGAAGCGCGCGCTATTTAGATTCAGTAAGATAGCCGTCAACCAATTTTCCGAGCGGTCAGTCATCAGCTGTGCACTTAAGCTACAGTTTTGTGTATAAAGTTTGATGTTATATGCGTAAACTGTATAAATAAATATTAACTGTTGATAATTAGTCTCAATAAAGTGCAGATCATTAATAACCAATTCGAGTAATAATAAATAATTGTTCGAATAAAATATTTCAGTATTTATTTTTTTTAAATTTTGAGGTTGCTTTCTGTCACTGTCAGTGTCAATTAAATAAAATACAATTTTCATTCAAAAGAATTATTGTTTTTTATGAAAAATCATTTCAAATAATACCTGACGCTATTTTTTTCAGAATATAATTTTAAAATTGCTTATTTCTGTCAAATGTTACACATCATATGCGACTACTGTAAGGCTCGTTCGGTTTTTTCTTCGAATAGCGTCTCCGATTACCCTGTATATATTAAATAAAAATTGTGCAACAAATTTTCTCAAGAATAACCTAACCTTGAATTTTAATTCGGGTTTTTTGCATATTTATAATATCCACTTCTCGACGTTGAACGTTAGCAGCAGCGAGCAGATGTAACCTTCAATATTTTTTGAATGTCATATTATACAACGAACCAAGAACTTTCGACACAACAATAATTAACATCAGAAACATTAATGGAGTCTAGCTGCATTTACGTTAGGACCTTTTTTTAGCAATACACATTATTCAAGAATTTCATGGTTCTAAAGTTTAGACGAACGTTGGTTTTGTTCTGCGTGCTATCAAAGTGCGGATTTAGGAGAAGCTTGAAGATGAAGCAACACGTTTTGTATAAAAAGTCGTCCACAATTCGAACATTGCGTGAAATATACAGGAAGGATTACTGCCGAAGCTAACGCCCTCTGGTGTTTTATTTTAAGTATTAAATGGGGTTAACATTGCGAAGTAAACAAGGAGATATTCGTTAAAATGAAAAAAATATTAAATAGGGGTTCCAATGATCTTGTTTAACGGACAGAATTATTCCAAAAATGAGACATTAAATCTGTCAATCATGTATACAGTGTGTAGGTACTTAGGGTGGAACCATATGGAAAACTTTTTAACTTCCCAGTGGAAGTTATAGTAATGGGTCCGATTTTGCGAATCCCGAATTTTGGCATAACTCCACAGAGTCAAATACAATAGTTTTTAAGTGGACGTTTATGCGTTTGTATGTACGTATGTGCGTTCGGAATTATTTTTCGTCTTGATTATCTCGAGACCAAAAAAAGATATCGACGTGGGACCAATTGCATTCGACGCATAATTACGCAACTTAAAACTGATTAGACTTTCAGCAAAATCGGTCAATCTGTTTTTTATGGAGAATAAAAGAATAACATCACATATTTATACATTTTAGGGCCGCCTACGACTCCATCAACAGGAAAGAATTATACAAAGTCATGCGGGAGTTTGAAATACCCCATCACTTAATAGAACTAATGCAGATGACAATGCAAAGAGTACAACGTAGAGTTCGCGTAGGTGAACACACATCAGAGAAGTTTGAGACTTATAACGGATTACGTCAGGGTGATGCATTATTATGTATTCTCTTTGATTTGGCATTTGAAAAAAATTGTAAGACTTTCCAATATAACCACAAATGGTACAATTTTTAATTAGTCGTATCAAATTCTTGCTTAAGCTGACGACATTGACACAATAATTAGATCTGAAACACGAGTTAAAAAAGCCTTCACAGCAATAAAAAATGCAGCAAAAGGAATAGGACTATCGCTCAACATTGAGAAGACGAAATATATGCTCGCAACAACAGAGCAAGACCGATGTGGACAAAACCCCCTGAGAATTGGCGACGATGTAATAGAATTCGTCGACCAACTTGTATATCTTGGATCCCTGGTAACCAGAGACGATGATACCTCTGAAGATATGCGCAGGAGAATTCTTAGTGCTAACAGATGTTATTTCGCACTAATGCCTCAGCTAAAAACCCAAAATATATCGAGAACAACAAAGTGTAAGCTTTATAAGACGCTAATCAAACCAGTGCTAATGTATGGCTCAGAAACCTGGACGCTTACTAAAAAGGACAAAAATGCACTGGGATGCTTCGAACGAAAGGTCCTGCGAAGGATATTTCGAGGCATTAACGAGAATGGAGTGTGAAGATCCAAGTATATAAGTATAGAAATTATCAGGGGCCAGATATCGTCAAGTCCATAAAAATGGGGAGACTTAGATGGCTGGGACATGTGATGCGAATGAATGCCAATGACTCCTCAAGAAAGACCCTCCTAGAAAAACCAATAGAAAAACGTAAACTAGGAGGACTAAGGACTCGAAACAGGGAGAATATTGAGGATGACTTGAGAGTGATTGGAGTTAGAGGATGGCGAAGGAAGGTGTCTGACAGGAGCGAATGGTCACAAATTCGACAGCAGGCTAAGGCTCACCCAGGGCTGTAATGCCATCATAATAATAAATAAATAGAAACATTGCTCATTCAACAGTTACAAAAATATTAAATAAATTCAATACCAGTGGAAGTATTGAAAATAATTTTAAGAATAAATGTCGAAAACGGTTGAAGTCGTGCTTTCTGTCGTAGAAGAACTAAAAATGTCATAAAGCAAAAGGGCTCATAAATACTTCGGTAAATGAAGATATATTTTTTATTCAAAAATGGAAAACTTTTTATCAAGAATACCGATAATAAAAAAGTTTTACATATGGTTCCAAGTAGACATACTGTATAATTGAGGAAAAATATTTTAACGTGGAAAGTTTCAGTGCATTTGCATCCAGAAGAAGTGACTGTTTGGTGTGGTCTATTATTAAAAATACAAATGGAGATGCAGTAACAGTAGTTACCGATCAATGTTATTGGGAAAACCTTGCAACAAATTTTTTTTGATGATGACATTGCGAAAATAATTCGAAATTACTTAATAATAATAACCAAACAATAAATGACATAAAACTTTAATGAAACCTCCTATAAAGTTCACATTTTTGTCAAAAGTTTGGCTTTAAAGTCGAGACGTATGGCTGTCAACTTTTGTTGGTTTTGAATTTAAAAATCCCCGATAAAGGTTGGTTGTCGTACGTTAGAAACGCGTTGGCTGCAATGATTATTTGTTTAAAACTCTCGTTCGGACAATGAATAGCTTCTGATTATGCTCGCGACTTATTCGTACTGGCGGTCAAGAGTCGAGTTTAGTCGAAGGCCGTTTCTGTTCAAGCAATAAAAGTCTGAACGTCGTCCGCAATTTTTAATTTGGATAATAAATTAGTGACATAACATCTTCGGTATATGACGGCCATATTTATATTTTATTTTTATTATTTATTCATGCACATACAAATACTTCCAGTCTAGCTTTTACTGCTTCAAACTGGACGGACAATCTGCTATACGCGCGCACAGTTGCCATTCAAAACCCCGCTTGGAATATGAAATAAACTTTACGGTATATTTTAAACTTTGTTCGTTGCCAGTGGCGCACGGACAAAAACCGATTTATTGTACGTTCAATAACGATATACAAATAAAAAAGTAGGCTGCGCTTAACTGTGACTGCTTCCAAATTTCGAAATATTTTCAGGATCGCGAACGCACCAACAGAATACGACACACGCAAAATTTTAACTAAAGAAAATGGTAAGTTTCTAATAAATTAAATATTTCATCAATAGCTTTATTTTGACGTTTATAACGGATACAAAACGTCAAAAACAGCTGTCATGCGTCATCTGTTATTAGTTGACAGACGTTTTGATGTGTATTTGTCGAAGGTCACACGCGTTTTGATCCCCGCGACAAAATATTAACGAACCATTTTTGCTCTCAGTGCATGCCACTTTGGATCAACATTTCACCGCCAGGAAATATCATTTTTATTGTTACTTTTTTACAATACGTCATCCCTTCAAATAATAATAGATTAACCCCCGTGACGGCAGCAGGCGAAATTCTTCGATTTGGATTCCGAAAGCACCTTCTTATTTAGGTGCTAATTTGGTGCCGAGTTCATTATTGTCGTTTTTTAGGGACGATTTTCAAAAATTCGTCTGCTACCGTAACGTGGCGGTAAATTTCAAATTTCAAATGTTGGATTATTCGTTATAGCCGAATTTACCAATGTGGTAAAGTGACCTTAAAATTGGAGCACGAGAATCAAACGATGAGTTTTTTGAGAGCACCTAATTCGTAGCATTTTTCTACCGAGTAAAAATTCCGTATTATTATTGGTGACTTTTTTCATGTCAAAATTTTTATTCGCGAAAGCGCGGGGTGGTATACCGACCTTGAAACTGAAGCACCAAAATCAAACGATACATTTTCCGAGAGCACCTAATTCATAGCATATTTCTACCGATTGAGAAAACGGTTTTATCGTTAAGAAGATTTTTCGTATTTTTAGGGATGGTGCCCTCGACTTAGGGGTTGAGCACGAAAATTTAATCATGTCTTATTAAAAAGCACCTAATTTATTGAAAACAAAAACAATGTACATTGGTATATCACGAATAATTCAAAATTTTGATAAATTTTTAAAATTTTGATTTTGAGATTTCCGGCCGGACTTCCGGTTTGAATTTTTAATATATATCTAAAGCACCTAAAAAGCACTTAATATGGGTACTTTCAGTTTTTAATTTTTATTGATTTTGTAAAAGTTTCAAATTTTCGAAATCGTCCCCTACCTTTTTAAAAAACGAAAATAATGAACTCTGCACCAAATTTCGCCTGCTGCCGTCACGGGGATGCCCTTTTGTGATCGTATAAATTAAAGAGGCATTTTCACTAATTTAGTTAATGATAATAACAAAAATAACATAAATAACCTCAAAAACACAGACTTGTGCCAGAGAAAGGGGTAAAATTACAAAAATCATACTACTACGCATGTACAAATACATAGATTATCGATATCAATAATATAATCGATAGATCTTAACTAACAGTTCAAAGTTTCTCTGATGTGGATTCCAGGTTACAAAGGAGTTAAAGGCAACAAAGCAGCAGATTCTCTTGCCAATGAAGGGGCAAATACACAATTTTCCAGCCCCGAACCCTTCTGTGGACTTTCCAAAGCCCACTTGAAAGAAGAGGTTCGATGCTGGGAAACAGATCAAATGAAATCTCACTGGCATAGAATGCCAAGTCAAAGACAAGCGAAAAGGCTAGCAAGTCTTTCGCCAAGGAAAGCTAAACAGCTTCTCGAGTTGGACAAGGAAAACTTAAAACTGCTGACGGGACTCCTCTAAGGTACCACCTGAAAAAGATGGGCAAAACAGAGAATGATAGTAGTTGTCGCACTGCGAGAACTTCGCTAAAACTGCAGAACATTTGCTTTGCGAATGCCCAGTGCTTTTCTGCAAGCGGTTTAAGTTTCTGAAAGGGGCCTTCCGAAAGCCCTTTGATGTCAGAAACTTAGCCCCCAGGAAACTGATAAATTTTGCTCGAAGTCTCGGAATCCCGGGCCTCGAATAGATTAAGGGTTATGCACAAAAGATCTGATAGGTTGAGGTGCTTGAGAGGTTGCATAGCCTTCACGGCCTCCCCTACAATCTACAATCTACCAAAGATTGCGTAACGATAAAATTTTGTTGAGTTATTCGGAGGGAGGCATTCATGAACATTTTAAGTAAAATATTTACTATTACCAAAATTACGGCTCTTTTTGCTCCCCTTTATGGAAATATTTAGTAAAATATTTACTATTACCAAAATTAATAGACTCTATTTGCTCCCCTTCATGGAAATCATTAGTGAGTGATGTAAAAGTTGTTTTGGTAATAAAAATATAATGTGTTTTTTTTTTATTAATTTTTTTGTGTAACTATATCGTCATATAATTGTTTATTATGTTAACGACGGTGAGGTTATTTTATGATATACATATTATGTTATTATTAAATTTTCAATATTTCTGTCGCGTATTTTTGGTCGAGGGGTTTTCTGTCGGGGATTTTATGTCACGGGGATATTTTGTCCAGGGATCAAAACAGATAAAATATTTGATTATTCTGAAAATTTTCATTTGAGACATTTAGGATTTTGTGAGTGTTAGTATTTATTGGTAACCTTTTTACTGTGAAAATTTTAACTTATTAAACTAATTAAAAAATGAAAATAATAGAAGTGAAGGACAAAAAGGTGATTTTGATAATTATGTGTATCACAGTATTACCCATTACATCATTGGTGGTGTGGGACTGCATGCAAGCCCTCACTGAGTTAGCGACGGTAAACAAAGTCACTCTTACATGGGTTCCTGGACATACAGGGATAAACGGCAACGAGGTAGCCGACGAACTAGCAAGAAACGGGACCCTGGTGGAACCAAGAAGCCAGTTGATCGGATTGCCAATTGCCGAAGCAAAACATTTACTGAAACTAATCCTTGAACAAGAACATATTTCTCAGTGGAATGCAAATACTAGCTGCAGAACATCAAAAGAGCTGATGAAAAGACCTCTGACGCACTCTAGACGATGGACCGGAGTAGACTAAGCAGCACGCTTGGCCTGCTCACAGGACACATCGCACTAAGGGCGCACCTCTTCAAACTTAAGCTAGTGGCCGAGAAAAACTATGCGGAGAGGACGAGGAGAGCAGTATACACATTCTGTGTCACTGCCCGTTGCTAGCGGGGTACATGTATCAAACCTGTGGCCGCATGATTATGGAACCAAGTGATCTAAAAGAGACAGGACAAAAGATCTAGGTGACATAGGTGCAGACCAAAAGCCTAACCGCAAGATTGTAATGTAATGTAATTACCCATTATCTTTAATAAGAAAACTGGCGTCGAATAATAGTCATACGAGGTAATGATAAAGAAAGGCGAAACAAGCAAATAAGCAACCAAGTAAATCCTGAGGAACCGCCATACAAACAACGACGAAACGGCGATAATTTTTAATATTATTTGGAACTGCCGGGTAGCGCCAAAAGCGTTAAAAGATGGGGAAACTAAAGAGCAAATTGGGTAATAAAGATAAAGTCAGACTTGGCTAATGAAGTTCTAAAATATATTAATTTGATTTTTTAATATTCCTATTAAGCTATCCGAGATAAGCCACCATGAAAAGGCGGGCCACCATGAAAAGGCGGTAGAATCATGGTCGAGTCGAAATCATGTTCTAGTCACATACGAGAGTAATAAAAAAAACGGTTTGGTAATCGAGGTTGTTATAAGTAAACTTATAATGAAAATGTTGGACATAACAAAGTAGGAAAGGTGGAGAAGATTTTGAGACGCCACGCGGTTATAAAAACTCCTCAAAAATATTGGAAACTTTACTAAGAAGTGGAAGAAATCAGCAAGTTTGGAACTGACTAGTCATTAGTGAATATTAAAAACGTTCCAGGTTATTTGAAAAATGTCGTAGGCAATAAGTTTGAGTACAAGAATAATCATTAAACGGAGGCAGACCTCTGGAATTGTGGTGAAATCTGAAGTTTTATATCGATCCGATGATCGTACAAACAAATTCCAAGCTCTGCTAAAACCTCGTAAGCGTCTGGATCAAATTGAACTTCCCAAAGTATCGCTAGGACATGAAATAAAAAAATGGATAGTTTGAAAAAATTACTTTATCTGGAGGCCAATGGTATAACACAGACCCGGAGTCAAAATGGTTTACAGAAGTATTCGAAAAGATTGCGAAAAATAGTGATAATGGAGATAAAGAGCAAAAAGAAGATGAAGAAGCTTGTGATAATGAGCGGATAATGATGACAATAATTTTGTTTAAAAAGGTTGTTTTTTGGTTCTATAATACATCAATTTTGTTCCGTTATCTACCAATATTTTAATATTAAATTTTGAGACAAAACCATAGTTTGTGTTTATTCGACATTCAAATAACATTTTGTCCGCTAAAGACAAGCAAAGTGCTTTATGTCCAATAGTTTTTTTGAATTTTTTTAATTGTTTTTTCAATTTCTTGTGCCAAAACCCGTGATCGAGATACTTACACCCGATTAGTTTTTCTGTAATAGTTTTGTGCTTCCCCTAAAAATTTGTAACAATGCACAAAATGCAATTTGGAAGTCTGCTCCTCAATTTTGGTCTCCTTGTAGAAGTCGACCTCGGCGAACATATCTCTATCAGATCAACATTGTTTTGAAGAAAGGCCAGCTGTCAAGAGTACCAACAACCGACGAGCATGTATGAGAGCACTGATCAAAGTAGAGGAAGCAAAAGATGTGTGTAAGAACCGTAGCGGAAGTGGTCTCTGCCTACCCCTACGGGAAAAAGGCGTAACTATATGTATGTATGTAATTGTAACTAAAATTAGTGGTGAAATACATTAAATTTATTAAGTAACTATTAATAACTGGGGCCTATAAATTTTTTAAATAAACTAAAAGTGAAAAATTGGCAAAAAACCAACAACTTTTAGGCCTTCTTGGGCCTTATTTTAAGGGGTGAAAATATTTTTTTATGAGGGTACGAAGATAAATACGAGGATAATTTTGGTTTTTTTTGTAATTGTAACTATAATTAGTGGTAAAATACATTAAAAAATTGGCAAAAAACCAACAACTATTAGAAAAAATAGCACTGTATTCTTAGGCCTTATTTTAAGCGTTAAAAATAATTTTTTATTAGGGTATGAAGATAAATACGAGGATAATTTTGTTTTCCTTGTAATTGTAACTGAAGTAAGTGGTAAAATACACTAAATTTATTAACTAACTATCAATAACTGGGGCCTATGCATTCTTTTAATAAACTAAAAGCGAAAAATTGGCACAAAACCAACAACTATAAGGACAAATAGCACTGTATTCTTGGGTCTTATTTCAAGCGGTGAAAATAATTTTTTATGAGGGTATGGAGATAATTGCGATGATAATTTTGGTTTTCTAGTAAACGACAGCTAGACACAATAAATTTATTAAACAACTGCGACCTGTACACATTTTTCAAATAGAAAAGTTAAAAAAAATTGGGAAAGCACCAGCAAATCACTAAAAAAAATATCACTGTATTTTCGAGTGCGAGTAACAAAACATAAAATCGTTCACGAGTTTGCAAAAATCGTTGACGAGTTTGCATAATCAAGTCACTCCAAAAAATAATTTTTCGACTTTCAATACCTACAAGTATTCAGCTTAAGCTAACGTTACGTCATTCGTTTTTCAACTATCACAGCTCAGAATGCGCTTCCACTAGATATCCAGTTCTGCGGTAGGAATTTTCTTTCGGACCCATCCCGATCTTAACGTGCTTCAATTTCTTTGCAGAAAATTTATCACAAACCCAAAACGGTCTTTGGAACGCGTCGGCTCAAATTCGTTTGCAAGCATTTACCTCTAAACGAAAACAAAGAAGGCATTGTGCAGGAGGAAAGGGGGAGTCGTGCAATAAATACAAATCACCGGTCGTCCAATTTTAACGATACAAAATTAAAAAAAAAATGAATTACAAGCAGCGACTGAAAACTCCGACGGGGCGACACTGGTAGTAAAAACATTCCGGAACGATCATTAGAAGTTCACTGTGAAGTTCCACTCCCACTATTAAAAATTCGAAAAAAATTTTAGAGTTCTTAGCTCTGTTTCAATAGCTCTAGAGTTCCTGATGGTATTAGGAATAGTTCCGGCCTTTAAAGGGTAAAAAAATCTATTTTTCAATATGGGGGAGAGGGCTAACTTCACGCTCCTCCCTACTTTTGAAAAAGTGAATTTTTTTTTCCGGGTAGATTTAGCACAGTTCCAGAATTCCTAATGCTTTTTGAAAATAGTTCCGGCGAATTAAACCCCAAAAAAAAAAATCCGAAAGAATAAACCCGTCCCCCCATTTTCTCAAAAATCAATTTTTCTTCCGGCCATTTTGTTAGCTTTAAAGAGTTCTAGAGTTCTACAAAAACGAAATTTCGAATAATTCCAAAAGATCACAGCATTTTGAAAAATGTAATATAATAAGAAATTTTTCATCACAAGTTTCAGGGGTTCTGATGAGAGTTCTGTTCCTCCCTCAAAGAGTTCTACCAAAAAGTCCTATAACATTTTTCGATCAACTTAAAATCCAAAATTCTACGGGGCTAAGTTGATTTTCGAAATTTTAAAGATTCAGGAGGTCGATATACTATTGTTAATGTTATAAATAATTTGGTTGATAAATTATTTTTGTCATACACATGTACGTTAACTTTTGTATCTCCCGTAGAATTTTGGATTTTGATTTTATCGATTTTGGTAGAACTCTTTGAGGGAGGAAAAGAACTCTCATCAGAACTCCTGTGACTTGTGATGAAAAATTTCCTATAATATTACATTTTTCAAAATGCTCTGATCTTTTGGATTTTGAATTATTTGAAATTTCTTTTTTGTAGAACTCTAGAACTCTTTGAAGCAAACAAAATGGCCGGAAGAAAAATTGAAGAAAGGGGGAGTCGGTTTTTTTTTGGAAATTTTCATTTGGGGTTAAATTCACCGGAACTATTTTCGAAAAGCATCAGGAACTCTGAAACTATGCTAAATCTACCCGGAACTCCGAAAAAAAAATTCACTTTTTCAAAAGTAGGGAGGAACGTGAAGTTAGCCCCCCATTTTGAAAAATTGATTTTTTTACCCTTTAAAGGTCAGAATATTCCTAATACCTATTGGAAACTTACTGGATATAGTTATTACTTTTTTTTCCTTCGATAACCTCGTCTATTTTTCCATATAGTTTCGATTCAGTATCTATTTTTTTTTTAATTTGGAATTTTACTGCGCGCAAACATTCCAAAACGACCGTTAAGAGATGCCTTAGAAGATGCAAAAGACAAAAAAATTGAAACTTATTGAAATGCTATTTTGTTTTCCAAAAATCTCGATTATTTTTTTTTCGATTCAGTAGGTACCGTGTTTTTTTTATATTTGTAATCGTACCGCGCTAACATTCCGGAACACGACCGTTAAAAGATGCCTTAAAAAATTCAAAAGACAAAAATATTTGAAACTTACTGGATATAGTTATTACTTTTTTTTCCTTCGATAACCTCGTCTATTTTTTCCATATAGTTTCGATTCAGTATCTATTTTTTTTTAAATTTGGAATTTTACTGCGCGCAAACATTCCAAATCGACCGTTAAGGATGCCTTAGAAGATGCAAAAGACAAAAAAATTGAAACTTACTAAAATGTTATTTTGTATTTCAAAAATCTCGTTTATTTTTTTTTCTATATAGTTTCGATTCAGTAGGTACCGTGTTTTTTTTTTATATTTGTAATCGTAACGCGCAAACATTCCGGAACACCGTTAAGAGATGCCTTAAAAGATTCAAAAGACAAAAATATTGAAACTAACTGGATATAATGATTACTTTTTTTTCCTTCGATAACCTCGTCTATTTTTTCCATATAGTTTCGATTTAGTATCTTTTTTTTTTAATTTGGAATTTTACTGCGCGCAAACATTCCAAATCGACCGTTAAAGATGCCTTAGAAGATGCAAAAGACAAAAAAATTGAAACTTACTAAAATGTTATTTTGTATTTCAAAAATCTCGTTTATTTTTTTTTCTATATAGTTTCGTTTCAGTAGGTACCGTGTTCTTTTTATATTTGTAATCGTACCGCGTAAACATTCCTGAACACGGCCGTTAAGAGATGCCTTAAAAGATTCAAAAGACAAAAATATTGAAACTAACTGGATATAATTATTACTTTTTTTTCCTTCGATAACCTCGTCTATTTTTTCCATATAGTTTCGATTTAGTATCTTTTTTTTTTTAATTTGGAATGGCACCGCGCAAAAAACTAGGAAACGTCGATTTTAACATTTTCCGAATATGAAATTTAAAAAAAAATAATAAAACTTCATCGAGAACCGGTATCTACTATGCATTTTTGTCGTATCTATCGGCGGCAAACGTGTTAAAATGTGATTTTTTTTATCCACGCCCAAAGAAAATTATTTGTTTCTATACAGGATAAACGGATACTTTAAAATCCATTAATTTGTCGTTTTTGGACTCGCAAAAGTGGGAAAACAGGTAAAATTTTGCTAAGAAGTTAATTTGGACGACCAGAGGCGTAGTGTATTTATTGGATGTGCCCTTAAAGGGACGCACGACTCCTCGCTAGCACGAGACACGATCTCAAGAAAATTCTGTAAGGTACCTAGAGGAACGCGTTTCACCTAACATGCCACAAACCGAGGTTAAGTACACTCAATTGGGGTAACTTCATAACTTTTTCAAGTCCTACGGTAGTAATTTTGGTGCAACCGTACAAGTCTATGCACTTCAACCTGGTCAACGTTTCGGCAATGTTGATTAAACCTTTATCGGTCACCCGACTGCACTGTCCGATATTCAACGTCTCCAAATCGTGCAGCGTGTTCGATATTTTCGCTAGACCTTCGTCGGAAATTTGGCAGGCGCTGAGCGACAGACTTTTCAAATTGAACAAACCTTGCGAAATGTGCACCAGCGCTTGATCGCCGATCTTATCGCAAAATGACACGTCCAAGGAGGATATCCTCGAACCGCCTTCGGCCAAATAAGCCATGCCGATGTCGGAGATGTTGTCGCACGAACGCAGATTCAATTCGCGCAGATTCGTCATCTTCGCCAGATGTTTCAGACCGCTGTCGGTGATGCTGATGCAGAAACTAAGATTGATGGACTTGAGCGATGTCAGACCTGTCGCGTGCTTCAGGGCTTCGTCCGACAATCTTTGACAGTCCTGAAGGCCTGGAACAAAATTAAGATTTACTATTTTGGATGTAGGTGACGCAGGGATTAATATATATACATTAAGATCTGATCCAATTATATTCGACTATAAGATAGACAATTATTCTCTAGACATACCATGTAATTTTAAGGATCTTGGAGTTACTTTCGACCGAGAGCTATCTTTCCAAAACCACATGGACAATATAACAACGTCAGCAAACCGTATGTATGGATTTATAATTAGAGTAGGCCGCGACTTTAACCATTTAACACTTAAAACTCTCTACTATGCTTTTGTGAGATCAAAGCTAGAATATGCATCGGTTATCTGGAACCCATATTATCAAGTGCATATTTATAAACCGGAGGCAATCCAAAGACGCTTTCTCAAATACCTAAGTTTTAAAGTAGATCGGACTTATCCACTAATTGGCACGGCACACGAGAGTTTACTGTCAAGACATAGCTTTTTCACTCTGGATAGAAGACGAGAATGTTCTAGTGTCATTATGCTACACAAAATAATTAACAATGAAATTAAATGTCAATGCTTACTACATCAGATAAACTTTAAAAGTCCCCGTCAGGCATCTCGATACACCGACTCATTCTACACTACCACACCACGAACAAATATACTTAAAAACTCTCCTGTTCATACTATGTATAGCAACTATAACCTTATAAGTGACCAGCTTGATATATTCTATTGTAATGTGAGGCAAATTAAGAGCTATTATTATCAGAAGTAATAATGTTGTGTTAGTCTTAAGCTTTTTTATTGTTAGTACTATTGTGCAAATGTTTACTTTGTTCCTGTTCTGTAATTGGAAATCTTTTTTTCTGTAGAACAGTGTAAATAAATAAATTACGCGTATACAAAGCTAGCGTAGCCATATCATGGAGCGATATTCTGCATGGCATCATAATTTTGAGTCAGCAGGAGAAAATTTTGTGGTGATTAATAAGAAACAAGGTAGGTGGTATTCTACAGGTACAGAACCAACAAATCTATCGCAAAGTCGATATGGGGAATTCCTCCAATGACTGCCAGAGCTTGAAGCGACACCGTTCTATAAGCTCTCGTTACTCTCAACAGCATTTTTCTCTGAGTAGATAACAACAACCCCTTATACTTTTTCAAGGTCGTCACTTTCTCTCAAATGGGCGCAGCATATAAAATCACAGACGTGGCCACTCCCGCCAACATTCTTCTGCCCAAAGTATCCAGGCCCCTCATGTTTGGCAATAGCCTAGTAATTACAGCTGTCTGCCGCCTGGCCTGGCCTTTTCGCAGGTTCTTCTCACATGCTCGTTAAAGATGACCTTATCGTCCAACCAGACGCCGAGGTACTTCACAAACTTACTAGGTACTACAGCTGTTCCCTCCATGTCAAACACAATGCCTTCCCACTTTCTGGGGCCCCTCAGGATTATCGCCTCGGTTTTCTGAGTCGCGATTTCCAACCCCTGCTTCCTGATCCAATGGTAAATAATCGACATGGCCCCATTGGCCCTGTACATCAGATCCTCCTTGGAGTTCGCTATTACCGTTAGAGCCAGATCGTCTGCGAAAGCAGCCGTCATGCACCCCTCGGGCAGGTCAAGTTTCAAAACACCGTTATACACCACATTTCATAAAAGGGGACCTAGAATAGAGCCCTGCGGGACACCCTGGAACATACCTATCGGTCTTTTCCCAACTACCAACGATCTTTCTCTAAAGAAGTCAGCTATTACATTCTGGAGCAGGAGAGAGCACCTGGCCGAAGGAGAATATCTTGGTTGGCAAATCTAAGAACGTGGTTTGACGAATCATCAGCAGAACTTTTTCGAATCGCCATCAACAAAGTAAGAATAGCCATGCTGATAGCCAATATACCGAAACACGTCAATTTTGGATAAAAAATGCCATCCTGCAATGAAAACATTTCATCCTTGCATTAAACTACCTTCAAGTAACAGTTTATAACCATCACGTTTTTAAATGGAAAGTAGCGACTTTAAAAATCTCATTGTTTGCTAATTGTTTATTGCAAAAATTAACATTAAAATAAGCACCCATTTTCTAAAAAAAAATATCATTCTCTATGAATTCAATTTCATATTTTGTTATCTCATCGTGGAAATACCCACGACCACAATGTCTGGGAAGCATTTTTTAAAATGGTTAATTATTTGCTATGTTTATAAAAATACCACTACTTATCACCATTTTAGGCTGATTACAACCGACTTGGTAATATTTTACTTCATGATTTTTCCCCAGATATAGAAAAAACATTTTTGTAATTTTCCTGTAATAAGAACGATACTTGGCTATTAAATTTTATGAGTGCAAGTGAATATGATTGTTAAACTTGCAGCAAAGGCCAACAAGCGACGAAGCAAAAGATGTGTGTAAGAATCGTAGCAAGTGGAAGTGGTCCCTGCCTACCCCTACGGGAACAAGGCGTGACTATATATGTATGAATGTATGTATGTTGAAGTTTTAAGTGTGCAATGTAAATGGTAAGAATGGTTTTAATTTTTGTATATGATCTCGCTTTCAAATGTAATTTAGTATTAACTACTAGGTCGATTTATTAATTTAATAAAATATTTTATGCCGGAGACCTTCGTCGTTAATGTTAGTGACAATTTATTTATTTTAGTAGTCGACCTTTTTTTATTTTTAGTGATTTTTTATAAAATCCCTCGGCGCCCTTACGTGATTAGTAATTTTAATTTTTTTAGTTAGTTTGATATGTTCAGAAAAAGATACGGTTGCATAGATCCGTGAACTGATCTATACAATCCCTCAAATTTAATCCAATCGAGAAATCAAGGAGTCACGGAACCCTGAGTATAATATTTTGATTTTTTTCCTTAAGTTACTTAGTTGATAATTAGTTTAAATATCTAAACTAAAATTTTAAAATACATTAAATTTTATTTGTTCAATTAATATTATCAGCTATTGATTCTTAATCGTTTCATACAATAAGTTAAAAATATTTAAAAATTATTTTTCAGTATTTGGACATTTAGGTATTTATTAAATCAGTATTTTTTTAGTAAGTTTTTTTAGAGTAACACAAAACATAAATTTCGTTACACAATTGGCAGCTCTTACCTTGAAATAATTTAGTTTTAGGAAAAGATTAAATACTATCAACACATTGACGCCCAACTTTTGGGGCTTTTAGAAAAATTAAATTTTAAAACAACACAAAAGAAAATAATTTAAAGTTTAGATGTCACAATTATGTCACTCGTTATGATATTAATTATCAAGAATATGTCTGGGACCATCAGGCATACACCTGACTGCTGTACTTTACGCTCCTTTATATTCGAAAAAGATACATTTTTAATCATAAATTAACACACAAGGTCCGAAAAATGAAATTATTCCACAAAATAATAATCCAAAGGTATTATCATAGCGCACATCTTACCTAAATACTCCAAAGATTGATTTCCTACTGCCAAATGGCCGATGCCTTGATCGCTGACGTGCCAGCAGCTCCTCAAATTCAGTCTCTTGAGCTTTTTCAGTCCCCAAGCGATCAGCACCAGGCCGGTATTCGTAACGTTACAACATCCTCCCAGTTCTAGCACTTCGAGATTTTTTAGATATTGCGCTATCCTGCTTAGCGAGTTGTCGGTTACTTGTTTGCACAACGAGAGGTTCAGTTGCGTCAATGATGGACAATCGGAGACGAAGCCGTGCGATATCCCCACGTCGGCTACGTTGTAACAACCGCTTAGATTTAACGATTCCAGATTCGGGATACCTGCAACAAAAAGAGATACTTAATAAAAACAGACTAAAAAAGAACCGCTACTAAAATCTTATTGCAGTTCCGAAATAAACATGGGCTGCTACCATAATAAAAACAACATGAAAAATATCAGTGGTCTGGGTGCGACCCGAGAGGTCCACACGACTAACTTCCCAGTGGAAACAAGGAAAAAATACCATATCTTTTGTTGTTATAATTATTATTATTATTTCTGTTCGTTGATCACACAGAATTATCAGAGTGGGAGAGTCCATGGGCTTTAAAATTAATACAAAGAAAACAAAATTAATGGCCATCAATAGAAAAACCAATCCAGCACCAGATATATATATATATATATATATTTGCAAAACGAAAGTAATGGTTTTTGAAAGGGAAGAAAGCATGACAAACTGTGGGGTTTCGATTGAGGGAGAAAGAGTGGAACAAGTTAATGAATTTGTGTACTTGGGTTCAAAATTTACTAGAGATGGAAAGTATGACAGTGACATTGAGCGAAGGGTGTTGGCAGGAAAACAAATGAATGGGGCACTGTATAGCTTTATGAATAGCCAGAAAGTGTCAAAAAAGGCACGTCTGGCGGTGCATAGAGGTGTGTTGGTTCCTACACTTATGTATGGTAGTGAATGTTGGGTTTGGCAGAAGAAGCATGAAAATAGGATTAATGCTGCGGAGATGAGTAGTCTGAGAAGTATAGCCGGAGTGACTCGGTTGGATAAAGTTAAGAATAGTGATATAAGAAAACGCTGTGGTGTAAAAGAAGATGTGGTCACAAAGATAGATAAAGGAATGCTTAGATGGTTTGGACACGTAGAAAGGATGGATGAAGGAAGATTGACGAAACAAATTTATAAGGCGAGTGTGAATGGGCAAATCGGTAGAGGTCGACCTCGGAGATCATATCTCGATCAGATCAACATTGTTTTGAAGAAAGGCCAGGTCAAAAGTACCAACAACCGAAGAGCATGTATGAGAGCACTGATGAAAGTAGATGAAGCAAAAGATGTGTGTACGAACCGTAGCAAGTGGAAGGAAGTGGTCTCTGCCTACCCCTATGGGAAAAAGGCGTGACTTTATGTTTGTATGTATATATTTGGTAGGTTGCAGAAAAATGTTACGGCGCGTTACATAGGGGTAAGGGAGGGTCAAAAATCTTCAAAAATTTCGTTGCCTAAAAGACAATCTAACGTTATAATTTAAGTTTTTTAAAATCTGTATGTAGGGTATAAGCAAAAATTGTTCGAGAAACACCAAAATCGAGAACTTGTCATAAAAACCCATGCTAAATAAAGCTTTTTTTAAAATCATATTTTTCGAACATACATACGGAAAAAATAATAAAAAAAATCGTCGAGTTCTTTTAAGTACTATACAGAGTGGACCAAAAGTCTGGAAACGGACAATTATCTCGTAAATTGCTAGTCCGAATTGTACAAAATTTGGGAAAGCCTATTTTGAGATACAGAGATTCCAGATTTGACATTTGCAATATTGTCAGATTTGTCGTTTCTCCGATATTATTAGTCACTTTGGTTTTTTAAATACATCACCCTGTTTATTCAGTCATTATTTGAATCTCCTCCTCAATTCAAATTTAGCCATATGTAACACTAATGATTTTATGTACTCTTAAAGGTCTAGTCAAGGTCTAAACAATCAAGAAGAAATGTGGTAGACGCATTCTACCATCGATTAGGGTACTGCCAACTTACAAATATTGTAGTGCCCTTATCCAGGAAAACATGTAAAAAAGGTTTAATAAATAAACTCAGTTGACCGTTCACGGTAATAACTTTAAACTCACTTAGAACGTGTCGCCAGACGCACGTAATAATGTTTGTGTTTATTAATTATTCGTATTTATTTTGCAACCAAGATGTCTCGGAATGAATAGTGTGTTATTGTTTTACTTCGATCGGTCGTTACGCTGCTCTACTTTGCAGTGACGGTCAAGATCACGACATTAAAATGTAGAATTGCTAAATTAAATTAAACATATTTTTAAGTTCAACGTTCTTTTTAATTAACGAGAGTTTTCCCGAAACCTCAACAAACCTACGAGCAAGGGACTTAACAATACACGGCGATCCTAATACATTACAGCACATTTTAAACACTAGATTAAGTAATAATTATTTTAAAAATGTTATCTTTCAATTGTTACGTTTAAATGTAGTTGAAAATAGTTTGTATTAAAAAAATTGTTGAGACAATGAGGCGTTGCCACACTTCTGTTTTATTTATTTAACACCTTCTAGACTACACAGAATCATAAGTGTTACATATGGCCGAACTCGTATTAAAGAGAAGATTCCAATAATGACTAAATATACAGGGTGATGTATTTAAAACACCAAAGTAACTAATAATATCAGAGAAACGGCAAATCTGATAATATTGCAAATGTCAAATCTGGAATCTCCGTATCTTAAAATAGGCTTATCCCAAATTTTGTAAAATTCGAACTGGCAATTTACGAGATAATTGTCCGTTACCAGACTTTTGGTCCACTCTGTATATAACAGTTTGTTTAAATTTCACAAATATCTGTAAATTTTGTAACCATAAACTTTGCCTTAAAGACGTTGCTAATTCTCCGTTTGCCTATCGTGTATAGCACACTGCCTGAACGAAAGCAATAAAGATAAGATAAATTCTCAGAAACTACAACCATCCCGTTTAAGAATAACGGATGAAAATATTTCCTACAACATTGGATTTCCGCTTGTTCTATTAAAAAATGTAAATTACTTTTTCAACAAATATTTAATTTAGCAGTAAAGTGTGTCTTGATCTGTATACTTCTAGACCATAGAGAGCAACAAGAAAAAAAGTAACCTCTGACTTTTAAATGTTTGTAAAAAAAAAGGTTGCTTATGTTTGCAAAAATAAATCTATTGAAAATATAATGAGTGGCCTGAAGATCTTGTCTAAAAGAGTAATAAAAAATTTTGTTAGTTATAACACTTACGGATTGTCACTCGAGTGGTGCGGGTAATGTAAATGCGCCCATTGACGCATTGTATGGGCTGTCAGGATTGCAACTCTACAATCCAAAAAATGAGTGCATAAAACCACATGAGAAATGTATTTTTAAGTATTATATTCTCTTTTAATTGAATTTAAAAATATTGTGTTAGTTTATCCTCCCAAATGATTGTTAAGTCCAAAAATATTAGTGAAATTTTCTTAAAAAATCTGGATCCCTGTAAAGTTCCACTCCCCATTATTAAAAATTTTTCTAGCTAAAATTCCTGATAGGTGCTGGCTTATGTCACTCAGCTCTGAACAAACACTATTGAGAAGTTTGGTGAGTCCCGCGTTTGGCACCAGGCATTGTTAAGTAAATTATCTGCCTACGCTCTCCCATCCAAACTGCGCCAATTGCTCTTCAGCTTCATGCAAGATAGCTCCTTACATGTGGCAGTTGACGGTATTTCTTCTGATGCGTTTAAAACCAATGCCGGGGTCTCCCAGGATTCCATCCTGTCCTCTACCTTATTTCTTTTACACATCAACGACCTCTTGAAAACCACCACGAACCCCATTTACAGTTTCGCAGACGATAGCACACTTGTCTCAACTTTCACATCCTATCGATCACTTTCGGTGAATGATACAAATAGACTCGGGCAGAAACAGGTTGATTCCATCAATAGAGAATTTAAAGCAATCGTCGAGTGGGGAACTAACAATCTTGTTCAGTTCAACGCCCAGAAAACACAAAGCGCCACGTTTTCCAAGAAAGTAAATTACTCAAATCATTCCGTTACAATGTCCGGAAATACCCTTCAATCAAGTCCCTCCATCTCGATTTTGGGAGTCACGGTGTCCAATAACATGTCTTGGCATGACCATGTTGCTAACATCGCAAAGTCAACAAGCCAGAGGCTAGGTTTTCTATGGAAAGTTAGAAAGTTTTTTACTCCTGATCAACTGTTGACGACGTACAAGGCTCAAATCCGACCTCTATTGGAGTATTGCTCGCACATTTGGGGTTCAGCACCAAGGCCTCTTCGTCTTTTAGATTCCATTTAGAAAAAGGCCATTCGGTACAGATATTTCCATATCAGATGCTCCAGAGAAATAAAAACTCTTGTACCACCATTGGCCACATTCGGACGAAGAACTCAGCACGCTGATCAGTCTCACCCATTTACTCTCAAGATTGACACTGCAAGGACCAATCTCCATCAAGAATCCTTCTTTTACAGGGCTGCTACGAAATGGAACAAGCTTCCAAAGCAGTTTATCCAGAGAACAATGACCTGCAACTTTTCAAAAAGCGGGTTCACAATCATTTCCTTTCTATAATCAACCCTTCCCCTTCTAATAGTCGCAGTGCGGGCCGTCCGCGGCCCACACCATAGGTTAAGTTTTTTGCGACTATTTTCAGTAAAAAAAAAAGGTATCAGGAATAGTTCTGTCCTCTAAAGGTTAAAAAAATCAATTTTTCAAAATGGGGGGCTAACTTCACGTTCCTTCCAACTTTTAAAAAAGTGAATTTTTTTTGGAGTTCTGGGTAGATTTAGCATAGTTCTAGAGATACTGATATTTTTCGAAAATAATTCCGGCGAATTTAACCCCAAAAAAAAATTTCGAAAAAAAAATCTTTCACCCACTTTTTTAAAAATCAATTTTTCTTCCGGCTATTTTGTTTGCTTTAAAGAGTTCTAGTGTTATACGAAAAAGAAATTTCGAAAAATTCAAAATCCAAAATATCACAGCATTTTGAAAAATGTAATAAGTATAATAGGAAATTTTTCATCACAAGTTCCAAAATGTTGTAGGACTTTTGGTAGAACTATTTGAGGGAGGAACAGAATTCCTGGAACTTGTGATGAAAAATTATCACTAGTAATACCACTAGAGGTCAAAAAATTTCATTTGACCTCGCGTGGTATTCGGTAAGAAAATTCCACACCGAATTGTGGTGGAAAATCAAATATTTTTAAAATTTATTTTTCGATTCTCAACAATGCAAATTATTTAGGCCTGCAAATTGGTAATTTCTACTCATTGTAGTTGCATGGAAATACCATTTCAAGATAGAAAATGGTATATTCTTCAATTTTACATAAGTTTCGAGTAACTTTAAGTGGTAGAAAATTGTTTTTTTTGCGTTTTTATTAACGTGCGTTATGCGCGCTTTAATGGTAAGAAATTCATAACCACCGTCAGCAAGCATCAATCATAGGAGGCTGTGATCATTGTATTTTGACACTTAAAAATATCAAAAAAACTCGCGATTTGTTGCAATAAAGAATATTGCACGACCAGTAAAACTAATAAAATTCTTTGCTTAAAAAATAAATCGATTTGAAAATCATACTATATGCAAAATATGCGTGAAATTATCCGATGTAATGATCAATCATCGTACCATGACTCATTTATTCGCATTAATAGAGGATGTTGGCTTTAACTTGAAGAAAGAAAATTTGTTCCGAATTGTCCACGAATATTTGCTTCTAACGCAAAATTGAAAGTACTGAATATTGAAAATTATAAGCGCAGGTTATGGTTAATTAAATGAAACACGTATGGTTGGTTCTTTGTATATTCTATTTTGCATTGTCGACCAGAACAGTATGAATATTTACAAGAGACTAAAATTACTTTTAATATTTCGAAATACCCTTCCTCACTGAATTAGAGGGCCGATAAATATGGAGACCAGATGTTTATTGATTTCAATGTCTGGGGTGGTCTCCCTTACCTAACGGTTTATTTTATTACACCGCTTTAGTAAGTATCAAGAGTTTTATTTTTGCATCATGAACATTATTTATTTTTCAACACTGAATGGGAAAAATATAAATAAATTAGTGTATAAATATTATATATATTTTATTAGACATAGATACTTAATTGAAAACATTCAAAGTCCTGCATTTTAGCCATTAAGAAGAGAGGAGGTGTCCGAAGAATATAGAAAACATCTTAGCTTTGTAATTAAAATGTATTAAAACTAAATATTATGGGAATTTCCAGTATAATTCGCAGTTGGGTTTCCCACGAAAAAAAAAATGTTCACTAAAATACCTCCGTTGCCGTGGTGATCTGTCAAAATAACGTATTTTGATTGGTTTAAAATTGCAGGTGTGAAATTTATTATTATATTACATTTTTTAAAATGCTGTGATTTTTTGGATTTTAAAATTTCTTAATTGTAGAACTTTAGAACAAACAAAATGGCCGGAAGAAATATTGATTTTTGAAAAAGTGGAGGGAGAGTTTTTTTTCGAAACTTTTTTTGGGGTTATATTCGCCGGAACTATTTTCGAAAAGCATCAGGAACTGTAGAACTATGCTAAATCTACCCAGAACTCCGAAAATAATTCACTTTTTCTTTCAAATGTGGAGAGGGAGCGTGAAGTTAGCCCCACATTTTGAAAAATTGATTTTTTACCCTTTCAAGGCCAGAACTCTTCCTACTACCTATCAGGAACTCTAGAACTATTGAAACAGAACTCTAAATTTTTTTCGAATTTTTAATAGTAGGGGTGGAACTTCACAGGAATAAAATCTGGCAACAAAGCATTTACGTAAATAAACACGTAAGAGAGCACTGATGACAGTAGAAGAAGCGAAAGATGTGTTTATGAACCGTAGTAAGTGGCAGGAAAAAGGCGTGACTATATGTATGTATGCTTTTTATGAAATTTAGAAAATTTATGAACGAATAAAAGCGCCCCCTTCGATACGGTGTGATGGTAACGACGCTGTTTGTACACAATTCTCCGCCTCTAGAAGCGGCGATTTTAATATATTCATAGAAAATAACTTTCATTAGTTAGGTATCTACCTGTAATTATTTATTAAATATAGGAAAGTACATTTTTTCAGAGAAATCAGTTCGCGTTTTTAGACGAATAGTTTATAAAAAAAAGCGCATTGTAAAATTACGAAAGTACGAATAGTCGTGTTAATTTTTTTGTCCTTACGCTTCGACATATTTAAGCAAGTCATGGCCGTATGTTAAACAATTGTTCTTCGCAATAGAAATCACTTATTGTTCCAACTGTGAATTAACAACAAAGAAACGTTTTCTATTTTCCTACAAAGGGGCGATAAATCGTAAATGTCAAGCCTTAGTGTCATTTGTCAAAGTTGTCAGATGTCTGATGAATTGGCCCACTCCCAAAAAAAATCACCATACTTCACATGTGGTCTCTACCAACACTTTTCAGCTAGTAATTCAATATTTCGTAACACATTCACTGTGACATATTCAAGATTTATTCTATAAAAATGGAATTTGCAATATGGCGACTTGTAAGCAAAGAAGGCTGGTGTTAAAAAATTATCGTAGACGTCATTTGTCAGATATCAGATGAAATAGCCTACCCATAACAAAAACACCGCATCTACCTCTGGCCTATTTTACCAATATTTTTTAGTTACTAATTTTTTAATATTTTTTAAAACATTTACAACTGTGAAATATTTTTAAGATTATTTAAAAATGAAAACTCACTTTTTTGACATCTAAGCAACGAAGGCTGTAATAAAATGATCGTTAATGTCAAGCACTAGTGTCATTTGTCAAATATCTCGTAAAATGGCCTACCTCTACTAAAATTAACCATACTTTTACCAATATTTTACAGCTATTAATTTAAAAGTTTTAAAAAAGGCACGTCTGGCTGTGCATAGGGGTGTGTTGGTTCCTACACTTATGTATGAGAGCACTGATGAAAGTAGAGGAAGCGAAAGATGAGTGTAAGAACCGTAGCAAGTGGAAGGTAGTGGTCTCCGTCTACCTCTACGGAAAGAAGACGTGACTATATGTATGTAATTTAATATTTCTTAAAACATTAATAACTCTGACGTATTAGTAAGACTTACTATGAAACTTGGAAAAAAAAAATTATGTTGACATCTAAGTAACGAAGAATGTAAGAATATAATCGTATATGCATTAGTGTCATTTGTCACAGCTGTGTCAGATGTCCGGTGAAATGGCCTACTTCTAACAAAAACACACAAGATTTAATAATTAAATTAATAATTTGTAACATGATTAAAAGATTTAAAATTTATTCTATAAAACAGTATCGATTTTTTGTTGACATCCTATAAGCAACAGATGTAAAAAAACATACATACATACATAACATATAGTCACGCCTTTTTCCCGTAGGGGAAGGCAGAGACCACTTCCTTCCACTTGCTACGGTTCTTAGACACACACATCTTTTGCTTCCTCTACTTTCATCAGTTTCGAATGATACTTTCGCCTTTCAGGAGCTCTTTTTCCTTTAATCATCCCTTAAATAATTAGGTGAGGCACTCGATATTTGCCATTTCCCATTACTTGACCAAAATACAGCAGTTTTCTTTTCTTGATGGACAGTAAGAGAGTTTTTGTAGTATTTAGCCGGAACAAAACTTCTTCTCCACGATACCTTTTTGCTGTTAATGGTAAGATTTACAGAAAACACATCTTTTTTCGACACTACCATGAACTTGGTCTTCTTTTCGTTAATTTTGATGCCTTAGTTATTGCTCGCATGATTAACTCTGTTCAATAGCTCTTGCAGTTCTTCCAAGGAAGCGATCAGCACTCTATCATCGGCATAACTCAAATTGTTGATACATACATATAGTCACGCCTTTTTCCCGTAGGGGAAGGCAGAGACCACTTCCTTCCACTTCTGCTACGGTTCTTAGACACATCTTTTGCTTCCTCTACTTTCATCAGTGCTCTCAGACATGCTCGTCGGTTGTTGGTACTCTTGAACTGGCCTTTTTTCAAAACAATGTTGATCTGATCGAGATCGATGTTCGCCGAGGTCGACCTCTACCGACTTCCGTCCATTCACACTCGCCTTATAAATTTGTTTCGTCGATCTTCCTTCATCCATTCTTTCTACGTGCCCAAATCATCTAAGCATTCCTTTATTTATCTTTGTAACCACTCTTCTTTTACACCACAGCGTTTTCTTATCTCACTATTCTTCCTTTATCCAACCGAGTCACTCCGGCTATACAATTCTCAGACTACTCATCTCCACAGCATTAATTCTATTTCCATGTTTCTTCTGCCAAACCCAACATTCACTACCATACATAAGTGTAGGAACCAACACACCTCTATGCACCGCCAGACGTGCCTTTTTTGACACTTTCTGGCTATTCATAAAGCTATGCGTGCCCCATTCATTTGTTTTCCTGCCAACACCCTTCGCTCATTGTCACTGTCATACTTTCCATCTCTAGTAAATTTTGAACCCAAATACACAAATTCATTAACTTGTTCCACTCTTTCTTCCTCAATCGAAACCCCACAGTTTGTCATGCTTTCTTCTCTTTCAAAAACCATTACTTTCGTTTTGCTCACATTTATTTTCATCCCTTTGATTTTCAGGGAATCATGCATAACATTAACCATCGCCTGCAACTCCTCTTCAGATAACGCTAATATGACTTGATCATCGGCGTAAAGGAGGCATTTGACGATCAAATCATTCATTTTTAATCCATAATCACTCTCTTTCAGATCTTTTAAACAATTGTCTATGTATAAGTTAAACAACCATGGCGAAGCCACACATCCCTGTCTCACATCTTTTTCGATGTTAAACCAGTCCGTGCAAGCTCCGTTTATCCTGACACAAGCAGTTGAATCCTCGTAAAGTGATTTCAGTGCTCGTATTAAACTACCACTCACCCCATACATATACAATGTCGACCACAATTCACTCCTCACCACTCTGTCATAGGCCTTTTCCAAATCTATAAAAGCGCAATAGACCTTCTGACTTCTAGCCAAGAATTTTTCGACTATACCTCGTAAGGAAAAGACCTGATCCATACATCTCCTTCCTCTTCTAAATCCTGCTTGCACATCCCGTATCTTCTTCTCAGTTTCATTCGTTACTCTTTTGATCAATATCTTTGCATACAGTTTGCCGACTATGCTGAGTAAACTAATACCTCGGTAGTTCTTACAGTCCTGCTGCGAACCTTTTCCCTTGTAAAGCGGCACGATAACGGCCTTGCACCAGTCGTCTGGTACACTACCACTTCTCCAACAAAGGTTAAAAAGGCGGTCCAGTAGACTAGCTACCACGTTTTGTCCAGCCTTCAGCATTTCAACTGTTATCCTGTCGTACCCAGCAGCTTTACCCAATTTCATACTGCTCAACGCTTCCACAATTTCTGTCGTAGTAATTTCACTTTCATTGCAACTTTCACTCATGTCTTCGAATTGGGCCTGTACTTGTATATCCTCTTTCTCAAATAAACTTTAAAGTGTTGTGTATAAAGTTTGCTGTTATATGCGTTTACTATATAAATAAATATTTACAGTTGATAATAAGTCTTAATAAAGTGCAGATCATTGATAATAATTATTCGAAAAAAAAAAACATCAGAAGTTAGCTTTTTTAAATTTTAACCTACAGCTGCTAGCCGGGAAGAGCTGGATGCACACCGCTCAAAACAGAACGACCCGGAAAAAGATGGAGGAGGTCTATGTTCAGCAGTGGACGTCTTAAGGCTGAAGAAAAAGAAGAAGACGGACATTCGTCAACACGGACTCGCCCTCGTAAGTTATTAATAAATAATAATTATTACGGCAATGTATAAACTCCTGGACAAAATTAAATTCGTTTGTTTTTAAAGTTTATCGAGTATTTGAATAGTGGTGCTCTTTAAGTGCCAATTAGTTGCGAAAATTAAAATTATTTTGGTCGTATGGATACTAGTTTTTTTTAAAAACCTATCATTGGCATAGGGTGCTTTTATTTTAAAACCAGTCCAAATAACTTTTGATTTTGCGTAAATGTAAAAAAAAAACAAAAAACACATCGAATTTTAAAAATGTTATTCTGCTGTTTCCAAGTGGCATCCCTTTAACATCCCCCACCTCTTCTTTAAAATGTCAATCACCTTGTGATACATCGAATGAAAACCCAAGAAAAATGCTATCAGTATACAAACAACAATTAATTCTATCGATTAATTTTGTAAAATAACAAAACAAAAAAGACCTACGCCACTGCTGGATAGGTGCATGTCTAATTAGGGATCAATTAACTTACTTCTGAATACATTTCACCCTTCGACATTTTTTGTCATTTAGTCGTTTTGTTTCAAAAATATCAATAGTATATTTAGTTATTTATTCGTGACTTTAAATTAGCCATTATTTGTAGCTGTAGCATCTTGAGTTATTTTAAAACGGTGTATTTTCTGCAAGAACGAATAGAAATAACATTTATTTACGGTCATCAAAACAAGTGCGCTCGAGAAACAGCTCGAGTTTTTAATGAAAGTCATCCTGATAGAAATATAGGCTACCATCATGTTGGTACGGAAATTTGGAGAAACTAGATCCGTCGACAAAGCTGCACAAATTGAAGTTATGGGTCATTTTGCTATAGATCATACCTATTCCATTCCAAAAGTATCAAAACTGACAAATATTTTTGTTGGTTTCATACACAAAGTGTTAAAATTGCATTAAGTTTTTTCCTTATAAAATACAAATTCATCATTAGCTTAGTGAAGACGAATATGACTGCAGGATTGAATTTTGTGGAACAATGTCCCAAAACCGAGCCCAAAACATAGAAAATTCGACGTATTTTTTGTTTTTCTTACATTTACGCAAAATCAAAAGTTGTTTGGACTGGCTGATTTCGAAATAAAAGCACTGTATAACAAAAAAGCATAGAAATTCAAAAGATTTACTAACTTATAAGTTGCTCATCAGTTGGTCAGGAGATAACCAACTGGAGTTCCGTAGAGGTAAAATAATAATAATTGAGTCACACACAAGTTTATGAGGTAAGCACTCTCTCGTATAGTATTACTAGTTTATTTTTAAAAACTGTACAAGCTATTTAAAGTTAGCAACTAATTAGGTGCTTTGATATAAACCGTATGGAGTTCCGTAAAACCCAAATTAAATACAAATGGCGACTTCTAGGACGATTTCAGATACATAATCTCTTGCACTTAAGTACTTGTGAACCGTTAGGACTATATTAGTGCACAAAATGTAATAGTTAATAATTAGTTGCTACTTAACCGCACCAAACAGCGGCAGGAGTTGCGTAGAGCTCAAATAACTAAAAAAGTCAATCTCCCACAAGTTTGTGAGGTAAAAAATCGTTCTTATATAGTTGGTGGAAACTTTGAGAGCTATATAAGCTATAAAAGCTAAACAACTGATTAGTTGCTAATTAGTTGTTCTAATATAAACAAAGTAGAGATCAGTACAGTTCAAATAAAACACTGAAATTTAAACTTACGACCTTCTTGGATACAAAATCTCACGCACTTAACTTGTGAACCATTGGAACCGTATTAGTCCAAAAAATGAAGTAACTATAGTCCGTTCATAATTTGTCGATAGCACAAAATGTGCGTCCAAGTCATAAAACGGCCGTAATAGTCGTAAAATCATAGGCGGAGGTTCCTGAGGGGTGTTTATTCATGTCCGTACACAATTTGTTGATAGCTCACTGCAAGTTTGACCCTCATTAGGTTTAGTACGTTTTTGATCGCATTTAATTTACGGCTCGTTGGTGTTTCGGCGTCTACGGCAGTAATTAACGTCTCTAATATTTATTTTGCGAATTTTGTGCAGTGCGTGAGTAACTTTTTTTCATATTCCTACAAACATATACGTACCTTTCGTTCCTGCTTGTTTTGTTTGATTGCTTGCGATGGCTTCGTCATCATCATCAACATCATCAAGAAGTTTTACACCGGTACTGTTGCGTACAGTCAGTAAGTCTGTCTATTCACCAAGAGAGAAGACTATTGTTTTGAACGTTCACGATGCTCTGCTTTCTCAGAATCCCACAAACACTGTTCAGAACATAATCAAGAGTTGTGCCCACATGACGGGCGTAGGGGAGTCAACAATATATAGGTTCCTATCAGAAAGAAAAAAACAAGGTATAGCTAACCCAAATACAAACGAATACTTAAAGAGGGGGAGAAAACCTATTGAAATTGATGAATTTGCCAAAAATGGTATTCGAAGGAAAATTCACGAATTTTTTTACAAAAAAGAAATACCCAACTTAAACAAAATTTTACAAGAAGTTAGAGACGACCCGGATTTGCCTCATGTCGGACGAACCAAATTGTGGCAAGTTTTAAAAGAATTAAATTTCCGGTGGGAGAAATCAGACCGAAAATCACTTTTGATTGACCGGGAAGAGATAATATGTTGGAGAAGAAAGTATCTAAGATCTATACGAAAATTTCGGGCTGAAGGAAAGCCAATTTACTATCAGGACGAAACGTGGGTAAACGCAGGTCATACTCTCACAAAAATTTGGTCAGATAAAAATATATCAAGCTCCAGGCAAGCCTTTATGGAAGGTTGGTCTACTGGTATTTCCCCACCCTCTGGTAAAGGCAGTAGATTAATAGTTTCTCACATTGGCAGTGAAAAAGTATTTGCTAAGCATGGTTTGTTGGAATTTCAATCCAAAAGCACAAAAGACTATCACGAGGAGATGACAGCTGATGTTTTCGAAGAGTATTTTGAGCAGATGATTGAACATATACCACCAAACTCAATTATAGTATTAGATAATGCACCTTATCATTCACGACTAGTAGAAAGACTTCCAACGACTGCGTGGAAGAAACAGGATATCATTGAATGGCTGCGGAATAAGTCCCTGCCTTACAAAGATGGAATGGTTAAAGCAGAACTTTTAAAAATTGCCCGGCAACACAAATCTAAGTTCAAGAAATACGTAGTTGACAAAATGGCGGAAAGACGAAACATCACAGTCCTTAGACTTCCACCCTACCACTGCGAATTAAATCCAATTGAACTCATTTGGGCACAAATGAAAAGCTATGTGGCTAGAAAAAATACGTCATATAAAATACAAGCTGTACGTGAATTGTTATATGAGTCTTTACAACATATTACAGAACAAAATTGGCGAGATGCAGTAAGACATGTAATAGAAGAAGAACAAAAAATGTGGGATCTTGACAATATAATTGATGCGACTGTAGAGACACAACCGCTAATTATTAACCTGCAAGACGACTCGGATTCCGAAGATGATCCTGTTTATTTTGAATTTGAATAGTTTTGTAAGTAATCGTAGTTTATATCATTTAAAAATAGGTATTAATTAAATAAATGTATCTTTTACAAATTGCAAGTAACTTTTTATTTTTAAATAAAATAAAGAAATTTTATTAAAATAAAAATACAATTTACAGTACCTACAGTTTAAGAATATTAATATATTTATTTATTTAAAGTAACGTAATGTTTTAATCATATACTCTACGACACTGGTCAGTCATTTCCACTCAAAATACCTACATAATCGGATTAAAAGTTCTATAGCTGTATTGTATTTATTCAGATACAAGGTGGGTTAGTCGAAAACATCTTAAACTGCCAGTTTTAGGTTGGTTTTTGTTATTATATCATACTACCTGTCCTCTCTGTATTTCAGTTCTCTAATGAGGGTCAAACTTGCAGTGAGCTATCAACAAATTGTGTACAGACTATAGTTAGTTGCTTAGAACATTATCAACTGGAGTTCCTTAGAGTTCAAATAACAAAAAAAGCCTGTCTCCTACAAGTTTTTTGGGTAAACAATCTGGCGTATAGAGTTAGTGAATAACTTTGAGAGCTGTATGAACTGTTACAGCTAAGCAGCTAATTAGTTGCAAAACAGAGAGTGTCTCACTAACACCATTTATTTCGCTTATAGTGTCCTTCTTCTGCCAAACCCAACATTTACTACCATACATAAGTGTAGGAACCAACACTCCTCTACTACACTTTCTGGGTTTTCATAAAGCTATGCAGTGCTCCATTCATTTGTTTTCCTACCCACACCCTTCGCTCAATGTCACTGTCATACTTTCCATCTCTCGTAAACTTTGAACCCAGTTATAAAAACTCATTTACTTGTTCCACTCTTTCTCCCTTAATCAGAACTTCACAGTTTGTCATGCTTTCTTCTCTTTCAAAAACCATCGCTTTTGTTTTGCGTACATTTATTTTCATCCTTTTGATATTCATCATGCATAACATTAACCATCGCCTGCAACTTCTCTTCGGATGACGCTAATATGACTTAATCATCGGCGTAAAGAAGGCATTTCACGATCAAATCATTCATTTTCAATCCTCTTTGAAATTTTTTTCATCTTTATTCTAATTCATCCTTAAAGTATCCGAAAACGTCTTTTGTAAACTTTTAATTGTAACCAATGTCCAAATAATTTTTTTAAAATGTCATAGCAATTCGTGATGATTTAATATGTTTTGCATTAAGTTTGTTCAGAAGTTTAGTGGTAAACAAAAATCGTAATTCCTAAATTTCAAGAAATACATAATTACTTTATTTACTCAATAAAAAAACGCGAATTACTTTATTGGAAATAAAACAGTTTAGTCGAGTGTGTTTTTCCTGCTATTATTTATATACCCATTAATGATAATTTAATGTTGTATGTGGATCGTTTCAATAAAATAAATGTTTTATACAGATTTAAAAGGTTAACATGCTCAAAATACAACTTAATGTACTTCCTGCCGGCATCGTCTAGCCAAAAAAAATGACTGTAATTTCCACACGAATATTGAAAAAACAATAATTAAGGAAAGTGTATGCATAATGTTACGATATTTACTCTTTGGGTTCGACGATTCTAAACACAACACTAACCCCACAACCAAACAATTTATTCTTATCTTTCTTCGAGTAACACAATTAACTTTTATTTAATAAATCAACAAGATATTCACTATACTTTTACGAACGATCGTTCGAAAAGATAAACGTTCTTCCTGGAAATATAACGAATATTCTCAACGCAGGTCTCAAATTTCCGCCCGCGGCTTTAAATGTCGGGCGTTTGATATCGCCGAAAAGAATCGCACGTCCCTTTATAACGGATTTCCGTCGCCGCAAGCCAAATTATAGTTCCGGGGGCGTACTCGTTGACCACAATCCGTAACAATAATGATAAATATTGGTTTCCCAATAAGGACGATGAATTTCGAGCAAAACGTAACCTGGCAACTCTGTTCTTTTTAGTAAGCAGTGGCTGGTCTCCTACAGTTTGATCCAGCTTTATTTAACCGTCTACCAACCGTTTTAGAAGAGATTGTGGCATTGCGGGCAGCTTCGAATTCGTTTTTGATTATAGTGACAGTACTGCTCACCTCGGTCATTAGTGCATTGTTTTCGCCCTTGTCCTGGCTTTCTAGATTAATTTCCCACCTCATTTAAGCGAGGAACACACGCACTTACACCATTAATTTCACAATTTATCTTTTTCAACGTTACAATTTTGTTATCAAGTCTTAAGAATAAGTTTAAATTCCAATCTTATAGAATATTGAAGCTAATTTACTTTTAAAGTATGCGAATACGCTTTTTTCTAATTTTTAGAACATTTGTTAGAACAACAGCGCGAGCGGGGAAATATGCATGTCCGGTGCGGAGTCGCTCAACGCATGCAATTGAGGCGGATAGAGCTCTTAACGAAACATGCAGAATGACGTCGGGATACATGAGAGCAATGTCACTAGGTCAACTCTACAAAACTGCTGGAATCGAAACGCCGCCATTCAATCGCAGAGCGGCAGCTGAACACACGTCGAACGCTTTAAGCAAGTCTTTGATGAACGCCACATGCTATATGGACAGGAGCACAATAAAAAAAAACCTAAAATCCAGAAAAAGTTTCCTTGGAAGCGCGAGTCTGGACCCTCCACAACATTTCCCGATTTGCGAAAACCCTCCACCAGGACATGAATAGGACTGGTCAACCTGGAGAGCATTGAATAGAACAAGAATGGGAGTAGCACCTGTGAAAGTTAATAAAACCAAGTGGGGGGGGGGCAGTTGGAACAGAGCAATGCCCTATGCGAATGTGGAGAAATACAGACCATGGGCCATCTTTTTGTACGTCAACAATGTCCAGCAACGTGTACTCCCGTCATATGGAAAGTAAATAAAAGAGGACCCGATACTGGGCGGAAAAGCTTCGAGATGTTTCGACTCGAAAAAGTAAGTCTAATTTTTAATGAAACCAATGTTCATAGAAAAATATTTAAATTAATAGTAGTAATTTGTACGATTTATCATGTCGTTTTGTCCAGGAGTCTATATCCTCCTTATTGGAAAACATTTTTGAGAAATAGGAGAGCTTTGACGTGTATATTTTTAATGATACATACACTTAACGATGCAAATTGATTTACATATCTCTACCAAGTAGTTTGAAATTGATTCATCAAAAACAATTATGTATTCCCAAGGTAATCAACTAGGTAATATAATTGTTGAAGATAACAAACATAACTTTTTTTAAATGCATGCGATATAAAAATCATCGATTAAAATAGTTTTATCGAAATGAATCACATCGCACGCCCCCCGTACAATATTATGGCTACTTTACAGTCTTGCTTAACAAAAAAAAGTGCAATTAATCTCTATTTCAACAATAAACGTAAATATTAAATGTATATGTATTATTATTTATATAAACCGAAGGGGTCGATCCGAACCTGCCGTACGCCAGCATAACTAGAACTCGTTTGAATTCTTTTATAAGTTTTTCAAACTTGAAACACCCCATAATCACGTTTATTGTAATACTTAATTGGGTTCTTTTATTCATTTTTGGAAACAATAATTGTGAAAAGTTTATTTCTTTTATTTTGAAACATCCTGTACAATCGCTAGTTTGATAAAAAAATTGTTTGGTATTTATTTAACAATGCATAAGTCGTTTATCACATTCTTCCTTTTAACATACCTACACTGTCATGCTCAGAATGTTTCAACTCGGATATTTCTTTTTGTAAATTATGATCTAAAAGTTTTGTTCAAAATATTTAAGAAATGCTGTGTGTAGGTAATATTTTTAATAATATCAAAATAAGGACATAACCAAAGTTTTTGAAACTATCTAGGTATCGATAACTACTTATTAACCAAAAATGAGTTCAAGTACATTTATAATTTTGCTTTTATCTTAGATCATTCATTGAATGGTATCGAACTACTTCGGTAGTCGACAAGTGTCGATTCCTGATGATGATAGACTCGACTACAGCGAAACACGTGTCGAATGTAAAATTTAACAAGGCGTGCTCTCTGCGGCATTTTTCAGTAGGCACACTAAGTTTAGGTACAATCCATGGAACTATTTAAATATTAATACAAAAAAGGTACCGAAGTACCGATACTTTTTTAACTGTTGATTTAGATATAAATTAAATTTACCTTGTATAACATCTCGAAGAGACCTCCGCAAGCTTAGTACTTGCACTCTTTTAATTCCTCGTCTCACTAAAGAAGTAAACAACGACGGATTAGCTCTACGTAAATGCAACTTGGCCTCCACTCCTCTCCAAACGGATTTGTTGTAAGCAGCATCCCTCCACGTAGTACAAACTTGAGCAACTCTTCCCTTTTCCCTAACGTCCAAATAACTAAAGATGATGGCCAATATCTCGGGATAAAGACAAGAAATGGTCGTCTTTCCCGATTCGATTTCAGTTTGTTCTTCCTCGTAGTTGTTACGTTGCTGAACGAACTCCTGTATGTGGAACCTATGGGGAAGATGGTACGGTTGGTACCTGGTGTGATGGTGATGCCGCAACAACGCGGCGGTGGACAGCAAGGGCACTGGTAACTCTGTAAACAACACTTGTGCCGGGTCTTCCATCATGGTTGCGACGAAACCGGGCCGAACCGCACGGACACAATTTCACGATTTCACGTAAGAACTTTCATACTAACTGACGCGAACCGGCCACTTCGATGTCTCGATTAAAACTAACTCGACACGAATGGCATGCTAGATGCCTGTTCGAAGTCGGAAAGAATTGTGGCGTCATTGGCTGGCGTGCGCACCACGTGACAGATGGTTTCTGTAGCGGGAGGGGATGGCGCACTGGAAGGGTAGCGAGTACGGTTTCGATTTGAATTTTGAATGTCAACTGTGGAGGCTGCCGCTGAAGAATGTCTCTCTGCATTCGACCCATGAAATACTGATATACAAGGTACTGCAGGAGTGTCATCCAAAATAATGGATTTAAAAAAAAATGGATGGAAGTTAAATACGTCATTTTCTTTCAATAAAAAATAATCATTCTTTTTTATAGATTAGGAAACTTTAGTACTATTATTAGGATGTAAGGTATCTATGCTAAAAATTTTATTTAGTCATACGTACTGATTTTATAGTTTTTTATTCTTGATGTTGCATGCACTAACTTGAAGAAAAAATAGTATCTTATCGAAAACGTTTCAAATATGATGCCTTAACTTATCACACCGTATAATGTCACGCACCTGGCATGCTTCCTCTGGGCGCGAACTTGGGCAGGTTTTTCTATTCCCCTACTTTTTTGGGGATTTGTTGATTGATCGCACCTGCAGCAGAAGAATATTTTATGTCGGACCTATATTCTTAATTTACTTCACTTTTTTAAAGAAATATTAAAAATTCATAATCTGATTTATTTATCAACTAGAGGTGACCCGTGCGAATACTTCTGTGACGAAACATTATTATCCTAGATGGTACCCGCGACTTAGTCTGCGTAAGATTAGTACTTCGGGTAGCTCATTTTATTCTACGAGGAATTCATCTATCTATCTTTATACCAAAATTTATTACTCATTCGTGTGCTTACATAATACCAAAAATTTGCCACGTCTTTTTTTAGTTCTCTAAAGAGTACTCTGCCAGTGGTCTCTCTACTGGCAAATTATGCCCGAGTTCAGCCGTAGAGGGTAGAAGAAAAAAATATAAAAGTGAGCCGCGCCACCGACTTGGACGGTATAAGCCGGAAACCCCTAGGTCTTGTAGGCACTAGCAGAGCCACACGATAAACAACAAACAATTATGGTGAACTAGATAAATAAAACTATATTTACAATTCCTGAAATATATTAATTAAGTAAAAATGATGTTCTGATTTTTTTTACAACAAATTCTGTATTTTCGTAAAGTGGATTAAACGAATTTAATACACTTTTCTTAAAATAATATTTAAATTAATTATAACAATCTTTCAGACAATAATAAAAAAACCTAATGAGGTACAAAAGAGAATTAAAAAAAAATTTTTACGGGTTGCACTCTGGGAGTGCCGGCAGAAGTGAAAACTTAAGTATTAACGTTGTGCGCCCTGCGCCGCCTAAACGAAACAGCCGACGCAGGCATACATTTTCACTGCGCCGTAGAAAGAGAGGGGGATACTCCCTCTCCTACGCCACGCCAGCTGTCTGCTCTCCATCCGTCTTACGAATTTTCGATCAGGTCACGTGTCCTGACGCGAGTTTAACATTTTTATCCGTCTTACGAATTTTCGATCAGGCCACGTGTCCTGACGCGAGTTTAACATTTTTAACCCATTACAAAAAAAGTTCACAGCGTGCCATAAGAAGTTATCACTTCAAAAAAAAAACACAAAAAGAAAATGTTCACAATATTTAAAATTTCAAAAATAATTGGTTTTATATAGAATTCCTGATAGCAAAAGATTAACACAAAAAAGAAATACACAAAATAAATGGGCTTGCAACAAAAATAATAATTTGAAACCCTCACAATAACCACATAAATTATATTCAATAATGTATAAATTCAGATTCAACTTGGAGCAGGTACAAATTTAACGAAAAATAATTTGTTACTTTTAAACTATCGAAAACACTTAGATCGAGCACATAATAACTGATAAGTTGATAAAATTAAACTCGATACCACGTAACCGATTGAAAACTTCATTAAGACGCCACTGTTACATCGATGATCCAAGAACAGAAACACCAAGTAGTATTTTTAAAGACTCGGTTATGACTTAGGGTGGATTTATAAAAACTTTTAAGCATTTTATATCTAACATTTATCACTTAAGATTTAAGGCCATTAAAGTGGATTATGTTATAAAAATACTTAACATTTTAGACTGATACGAGATTTTTATACTCCAAACGCCGAAATCATTAACTAATTGGTTGCAGTACCCCATTGCACAACACAAATCCACTACAAGTAGTACAAAGTACAAGTACAAATCCGAATCAACTTTTTTCTATTTTCGAATTCTTCCCTAACCTCACAATCAATTTTGAATAATTGCGGGAAACATATAGGTGTGATTTTTGATCACATAACATGCGCATATCCTATTTTCATTTATACCCATTTAAGACCGATTCCTCGAGTCGGAAGTTGGTCATCTCTCATGTTTATTAAGGGTTTTGTTTGGTCTACCCATCTAGTTGGAGATCTGCCTCTCGAGCGTTTGCCTTCTACTTTCCCTTCTATGATTAGTCGATCCATTGTTCCTGATCTTCTAGCTATATGCCCAAGGTACTGCAGATACATGCGGTTTATTCTGGTCATCAGCCTTGAACGTGGAACAATTTCTTGTAGTACGGATACGTCGGTTCGTTGTTCTGTCCACGATACTCTTAAGAGTCGTCTATAAACCCACATTTCAAAAGCCTCTATTCTGTTTTTATCTGCTTTGTTTAAAATCCATGTTTCCGTTGTTCAAAAGATCTGAAAGAGAGTGCGTATGGATTGAAAATGAATGATTTGCTCGTCAAATGCCTTCTTTACGCCGATGATCAAGTCATATTAGCGTCATCTGAAGAGGAGTTGCAGGCGATGGTTAATGTTATGCATGATGCCCTAAAAATCAAAGGGATGAAAATAAATACAAGCAAAACGAAAGTAATGGTTTTTGAAAGAGAAGAAAGCATGACAAACTGTGGGGTTTCGATTGAGGGAGAAAGAGTGGAACAAGTTAATGAATTTGTGTACTTGGGTTCAAAATTTACTAGAGATGGAAAGTATGACAGTGACAATGAGCGAAGGGTGTTGGCAGGAAAACGAATGAATGGGGCACTGCATAGCTTTATGAATAGCCAGAAAGTGTCAAAAAAGGCACGTCTGGCGGTGCATAGAGGTGTGTTGGTTCCTACACTAATGTATGGTAGTGAATGTTGGGTTTGGCAGAAGAAGCATGAAAATAGGATTAATGCTGCGGAGATGAGTAGTCTGAGAATTGTATAGCCGGAGTGACTCGGTTGGATAAAGTTAAGAATAGTGAGATAAGAAAACGCTGTGGTGTAAAAGAAGATGTGGTCACAAAGATAGATAAAGGAATGCTTAGATGGTTTGGACACGTAGAAAGGATGGATGAAGGAAGATTGACGAAACAAATTTATAAGGCGAGTGTGAATGGGCAAATCGGTAGAGGTCGACCTCGGAGAACATCGATCTCGATCAGATCAACATTGTTTTGAAGAAAGGCCAGGTCAAGAGTACCAACAATCGACGAGCATGTATGAGAGCACTGATGAAAGTAGA
The DNA here is from genome assembly GCA_950111635.1 of Agelastica alni. NCBI lineage: Eukaryota > Metazoa > Arthropoda > Insecta > Coleoptera > Chrysomelidae > Agelastica > Agelastica alni. The sequence continues at coordinate 9,477,744 of OX467711.1, forward strand.
GGAAGCAAAAGATAGATTTGTCTTTCCATATTTTATTTAGCTTGGTAGTCGCTGATCTTGCCATAGTCAGGCGACGCCTTATTTCGCTTTCACATTTCCTAGTGTTGGCAATCAAGGAACCAAGATAATTGAAATTGTTTACCACTTTATAGCCTGCAATTTTATTCATAATGGTATTTCCATATTCCATCTGTCTTAAATGATAAATCTTAAATATAAGGTGTTAAATTATTTTATAAAGTCACCCTTGCACACTTATATATTAATGATGCCTTTATCCCATTTATATTGATATTTTAACCTTCATTTTCCCGCGCTGTCATTCTGACGCTAAGTGTGATTGCATTAAGTATACAATAAATGATAATAATTATAAGTATTTATTTACTTTTGACTTCAATTAAAATAACCAACAAGAGAACTTGCCTGTCTTCTTTAATTTTCCTCTTCTATCTTCAGACTTTTGGACTTTGTTATAATGCTGGACATAGGTAAGTTTTTACTTGGTATAGCAGTGATTTTCAGGTAAAGTTTTTAATAGCTCACTGACAGATTGATAGGTATTTCTATTAACCACATAAAATATAGAAAACAAAATACTTCACAATCAGTAGGAGTTATGAAATTTTCTCAAAAAAATGTTTAGAACAAACTCTCATGTTTTTGATACCCAACTCTCTTTCCTATTTTCAGTTTGATCTCCCACAGTTTCTTTCTTTCAACCATAGTCACCATTCCCGATTCTCTAATATGCTCAACTCTTTGACCCTCATTTGGGAAATAATGAAAAGTCAAATTGGGGTTTTTTTTACACACTGAGCTACATCCAGGTAGACAACAATTTGCTCTGCTGATCATTAACAAATTATTAGTCACTATTCTTCTCAAGTACCATGTCCTTCTAGAACGTTGGTCGCCAACAAGGCTATCCTTACTCTGTCGACGGCAAGTCTGAACAGAGAGCTTGAGTTGAGTTTTTACGAGTCACGTAGATTCTTGAGCCATGATGCTTTTCTGCGGCCCGGCTTTCTTTTACCATAAATTTTTACCTGCATGATGTTCTGCAGTAACCGGTATTTTTCGCCTCTCATAACATGCCCGAAATATTGCAGTTTCCTTCTTTTGATGGTGGTAAGAATTTCGGTGGATTTATTCATACGTCGGAGTATTACCAAGTTGGATACTTTTTCCGTCCATAAAACTTTTAATATTTTCTCGTAAGCCCACATCTCAAAGGCTTCAAGTCGTCTTTCTTCGTACTTGTTTATAATCCAGGCTTCCATACCGTACAGCAGGGAGGAGAGGACATAACATCTGAGAAGCCGGATTCTTATACGAGGGCAGTTTGATAAGTCAGTGACTTTTTGAATTTCCCGCGCAGTTACTCCAAATGCAACAGTGCTGCCGTCAACTATAATCTATCAGTGGGCAACTTTCTAATTTTGAGCAAGCTACGTCGTGCAGTTGGTGTTTGATAGCCGTTCAAAGTAGACAACCTCGTGAATTTTTACGAAAATGGAAAAAAGTGAATTTCGTGTGCTGATTAAGCATTACTTTTTACGTAAAAAATCCATTACTGAAATTAAGGAAAGACTTGATAAATACTACGGAGACTCGGCACCATCAATTTCAATGGTTAAGAAGTGGTTTACAGAGTTCCGTTGTGGTCGTACCAGCACTAGTGACGCCGAACGTCCAGGTCGCCCAAAAGAAGTGATCACGCCGGAAATCGTCGATAAAATCCATGAAATGATATTGAGTTGTCTCATGCTGTAGGTATCTCAACTGAACGGGTACATCATATTTTACACGAATTTTTTACATAAAAAAACTCTCTGCGAGATGGGTGCCGCGATTGCTCACACTCGACCATAAGCGCAATCGTGTAACCACTTCAAAAGAGTGTTTAGCGATGTTCAGCCGTAATCTGGACGAATTTTTGCGCCGTTTTATTACTGTGAATGAAACATGGATCCATCACAACACGCCAGAGACCAAGGAATAATCGAAACAGTGGGTTGCTCGTGGTGAACGTGGACCAAAAAAGGCGAAACAGAGTTTGTAAGCCAAAAAGGTCATGGCCACAGTACGCGGTGTCATTCACATCCATTACCTCAAGAAAGGTAAAACGATCACCGGCGAATATTATTCAAAGCTTGTGAACAGATTCGACGTTGATTTGAAGCAAAAACGGCCGCATTTGGCTAAGAAGAAGAAAGTGCTGTTCCATCAAGACAATGCACGTGTGCACACTTGTCTAGTCACGATGGCCAAAATCCACGAATTGGGATACGAACTGCTACCCCATCCAGCATATTCTCCAGATTTAGTCCCCTGCGACTATTTTCTGTTTCCAAACCTAAAGAAATAGCTGGGCGGTAAGAGATTTGAGTCGAATAAAGAAGTCATTACCGAAACAAACGCGTATTTTGAGAGCTTTGAAAAAACCTATTATTTGGAGGGAATAAAAAAATTAGAAAAACGCTGGACTAAATGTATCGAGCTAAGTGATTATGTAGAAAAATAAAATGTTTATTTGCGGAAAAAAATTTGTTTTATTTAAAAAGTCACTGACTTATCAAACCGCCCTCGTAGTTAACTTTAGATCTCTACAGCACAAGACCCTACTCATGTTTTTAAATGCTGCTCGAGCCTGCTCAATCCTTGATTTCACTTCAGTTTGACTTTGCTTTAATAGTTCACCCCCAACTGTAATGTTAGCTATGATATTAGATTGCTTGCTAATTACTAATACTTTGATCTTTTTTGCATTTAATCTCAGTCCAGCCATTGCGCATTTTTCGATGACTACATCCAGTATCCGTTGTAAATCTTCCTGACTGTAGGCCAACAGTACCGTATCGTCTGCGTAGCGAAGGTTGTTTATGATTTCGCCATTTATAATAATGCCGGCTTGTATATCAGTAAGTGCTTCCCTAAATATTCTTTCAGAGTATACATTAAAGAGCAAGCAACCTTACCTTACTCAACGTTTGATCTTCATTTCCGATGTATCATCACCATCTATTCTAAGTCCCTATTAAACAACTATATTCCTCGCACAAATGCGAACTTCAGGGTATATAAACACAAAGCAATCATACTTGCTGGTCACGTGATATTGATGCGAGTTTATTCCGCAAGATAGCGTATTGCTTAGCTTTAAAACTCAATAGTAAATAACTAAAATGTAATTTTTTTTAAAATAACATAATACACACTTGACACTGACAAAGAAACTTAAAACTGACAGGTGTCAATTTAATTTAGTCTATTGTCAATTTGAAATTGATTTATGCCAGCTAGAAATTTTTGTAGCTAATTTGATAAGCAAAAATCCACCACCACCCAGACAGCTTATTATAAATAATACAGTTATTGAAAAGGTAGAGACTACAACATATTTGGGAACTACAATCAACGAGAGTTGGGATCATTCTCTCGAAATACGTTGTCGAATAGAGAGGGCTCGTGCCGCATTCCTTAAAATGTCTAAATTGTTTAAATGCCACTTTCTGAATTTAACAACTAAAATACGACTTCTCCGATGCTATATTGTTGAGATGACAACCACGATGACATTATTGTTATTATATATTTTTATTATCTGTCAGAATAAACATTGCTTTCCTTCTGGTTCAGACTAGCTTATATCAGGTTATGGGCCTTTTGCTGATTTAAATCGCTGATTTCGAGGCGAAACTTTCATCAGAGAATCGGCACAGATTAAGTGTGAGTCGTAGGACAATTTGAATATGGCTAGTTTCAATACAGGAGGTGTATCTATCGAGAAACTTCTTGGTCACGAAAATTACAACACATGGCTGGAGACGATTCAAGCTGTTTTGGAGCTGGAGGATCTATGGACTGGCGTTGTGGATGTACAAGTTGATAGTGATGGAAAAGTAACATCTCGAGTTGATGAAGCGAAAGAGAGAAAAGCACGAGCGAAGATCAAATCAGCGATTGATCCTTCTCTTTATTCTCACTCAAGGACAAAAACACCGCCTATGACCTTTGGAAATGCGTTGAAGATCTTTTTGCCGGCAAGGGTTTGAATCGCAAGGTTAGCCCGTTGAGTAAATTATGTAACATCATGCTTATAGACTGCGAATCCATGGCTGAGTATGTGCATTTCGTCGGCACATCAAATACGTAACGCTGGCTTTGCTTTTGACGAAGAAATGATGGGAGCATTTATCGATTGGATTACATCAAAACCGAGAACCAAACAGCCGATATTCTCACAAAGGCTTTAGGAAAATCCAAAGTTGAGAAATTTCGAGTCCAGCTAGGTTTGAAGTCACATGGTTGAGGAGGAGTGTTGAGATGACAACCACGATGACATTGTGGTTACTATATATTTATTATCTGTCAGAATAAACATTGCTTTCCTTCTGGTTCAGACCATGTTACAAACAAAAGAGTACTTGACATTTTAAACAAGGAAATGGAGATCATGAGTACAGTTAACAGTCGGAAATTGGAATACTTAGGACACATCATGAGAAACAGCGAAAAATACGGTCTGTTGCAGCTTATCCTACAGGGAAAGGTGCTTGGAAAGAGGGGACCAGGCAGAAGGATCTCATTGCTCAAAAACCTGAGAACTTTGTTTGCCACCACCACCACGGGTCTATTTAGGGCCGCAGTTGATAAAATAATTATTGCCAGAATGATCGCCAACGTCCGGTAACGGACAGGCACTGAAAGAAGAAGAAATTGATTTTAACTACCGTCATTTGAATTCTGATTGCTGCCAACATTCATACATACATACTCAAAAACTTTCGCGGTTATAATAGTAGTAGGTTCACACAATATCTTTATTAATTATAGCCTATGTGTTATTCTGATGTTTAAGCTACATTATTGTAAAGTTTCATTAAAATTCGTTCGGTAGTTTTTGCGTGAAAGAGTAACAAACATCCATACATACAAACTTTCGCGTTTATAATTGTAGTAGGATGAGATTTTTAGTTTTGAATTAGAAAACTGCGGTACAAATAAAGGTAAACGTGTGTATATTCGCGGTTTTAGAATGTTACAATTGAGCTTACAGTCCCACCAAATTTCGCTTTAAACCCTTAGAATAAGTTTGAAGAAAGGGTAAAAATCATGTACGACGAAAAGTTACCTTTAATTATGAAAGTGCGGGGCCACGTCGTTAAGAGTCCAGTCGTGATTCGTCAGACTCGTATCGATTCGGTTACTCACGGCGGCATTTTTAAGTTTCACGTGCCCCACCACCGGCGCCCCATTCGAAGCCCAAGTAGGGCTAAATCCTTCGATAGGAGCGATACCGAAAAGTACAAGAATTTTGGATATTCGAAGCGGCCTCCGATATATTTAAATTTATTAAATACAACGATAATTAGAACAGAAAGAATGGGCACTAGTGGTCGTACGTTCCTTCCAGTCACGTGCTATTTGCGTCGACCTCTAAGCAATAAATAATTTTAAAATTTATTACATCGATATCGCTATGGTTATTTTTCACGCAAAATCGCAAAGAGATTGTGAGAAAACTCGCCGGTGGCACGCCAACCTCAAGAATAATAAGAAAAAAATATATTATATACCTATAACGGGTTTTCTTGCGTTGAAAAAGAAATTGGGGCATTACGAGCATATTTAACAACGCTATTTTAATTAAAAATACAATTTCACAGAAAAATAATGATACAATGTTACTTTCGCTTTTGGGTCTCCCAACCAAACTGCGCCAATGGCTCTTGAGCTTCATGCAAGATCGCTCCTTACATGTGGCAGTTGACGGTATTTCTTCTGATGCGTTTAAAACCAATGCCGGGGTCCCCCAGGGTTCCATCCTGTCCCCCGCCTTATTTTTTTACACATCAACGATCTTTTGAAAACCACCACGAACCCCATTTACAGTTTCGCAGACGATAGCACACTTGTCTCAACTTTCACATCCTATCGATCACTTTCGGTGAATGATACAAATAGACTCAGACAGGAACAGGTTGATTCCATCAATAGAGATCTTAAAGCAATCGTCGAGTGGGGAACCAACAATCTTGTTCAGTTCAACGCCCAAAAAACACAAAGTGCCACGTTTTCCAAGAAAGTGAATTCCTCAAATCATCCCATCACAATGTCCGGAAATACCCTTGAATCAAGTCCCTCCATCTCGATTTTGGGAGTCACGGTGTCCAATAATATGTCTTGGCATGACCATGTTGCTAACATCGCAAAGTCGGCAAGCCAGAGGCTAGGTTTTCTGTGGAAAGCCAGAAAGTTTTTTACTCCTGATCAACTGTTGACGACGTACAAGGCTCAAATCCGACCTCTACTGGAGTATTGCTCGCACATTTGGGGTTCAGCACCAAGGCATTCTCTTCGTCTTCTAGATTCCATTCAGAAAAGAGCCATTCGCTTGATAAACAGTTCAACTCTCATAGATACCCTTCACCCTCTAGAACATAGAAGAAGAGTTTCAGACCAGTCATTACTCTACAGATATTTCCATGGCAAATGCTCCAGAGAAATAAAAACTCTTGTACCACCATTGGCCACATTCGGCCGAAGAACTCGGCACGTTGATCAGTCTCACCCATTTACTCTGAAGATTGACACTACAAGGACCAATCTCCACCAAGAATCCTTCTTTTACAGGGCTGCTACGGAATGGAACAAGCTTCCAAAATCAGTTTTTTCAGAGAACTATGACCTGCAACTTTTTAAAAAGCGTGTCCACAATCATTTTCTTTCCATAATCCCTTCCCCTTCTAATAGTCGCAGTGCGGGCCGTCCGCGGCCCACACGATAGGTCTACCCTTTTTGCGACTATTTTCATAAAAAAAAAAAGGTATTAGGGTCTCTAATTGACAACATCGGTGCATGCGAAGGTGAAATAAAAAGAAGAGTTGCACTGGCTCGAACAGCCGTAACTAATTTGCGCAAGATCTGGAGAGATACAGCCATCACCAAAAACACCAAATTAAGATTGTTGAATTCACATATCCAACAGGAAATGAAATATAAGTATCTGGGCATAGAAATCTCAGGCTATGGTGATGTTGAGACTGGTGCGAGAGAACAGACACAACGAAGGCAACAATAATAGCAGGATGCCTAAATGACACAATATGGCGAAATAAAAACATTAAAATAGAAACCAAATTAAGAATTTACAAGGTAATAGTAAGACCAACTATGACATACACGGCAGAAACTCGACCAGACACAGCGAGAACTAAACAACTTCTAGAGACAACCGAAATGAGAGTACTTCGTAAAATAAGTGGTAAAACGATCTTGGACAGAGAAAGAAGCGAGAATATAAGAAGGACATGCAAGGTAGAAAGAATTGGCAGAAAGAGGAAGTGGAATGTGCACATCAGTAGATTGGACAACGAAAGAATAGTCAGAACAGCACGCGACAAATCACCAATGGGTCGCGGGAGTTTAGGACGCCCCCGAAAACGATGGAGCGATAACTTAGCAGTGCAATAGGCAGAGGGACGATGAAAAGAAACAGGCGATCCGCCTAGATTTAAGAAGGAAGAAGAAGAATGCACTTGTGTTCCCTATTGCCACTTATGGAGCAGAAACCTGGACATTCAAGAAAAGCGATACCAGGCGGATAGATGCCTTCAAGAACTAAATATTCAACTAAATCTGTCAAAAAAGATAAACCGAAGCTTTTTAACATACATCGGCCACATTGCAAAAAGGACAGACTCATTGCAACTACTAATAGTCGAAGGAAAGGTAGAGGGGAAGCGCCCGCGCGGAAAGTCACCCAAGAGATGGGTGGACCAAACTAAAGATCTAATCTGCCAAGGCCTAAATGAAACTGTAAATATGGCCCAGAATAGAGAGGAGTGGCACAATACTATAAGTGCCAAACCATAACACCGAGTTGTACCATAACAATATAAAGCGACATAATACATGCTATGCACACGGTGGTCACTCTATAGGCAAATCATGTTTAAACTTTACTCCTAATTGTAGGTGGCGCTATAATCAAGGGATATCGTGAACATGCAACTAGAAATACTTGCATACATAACATATGAAACTCTAACCTCACTTATAACCAAATTATTCGTGTGCCCATGTGGTAAGAATCGAATTATGATTATTTCCATTAGGCCTTCAATATGGTTATGTATTGTTGGGCAGCAGATTGCTGTGAACGCGGAGAAAGATCCTAGTAATCACCCGCAAACTGGATAAGTTCCAGAATGCGAAACTCTCATACGATAGTGAAGACATAGAACGAGTAAAAAAGTTTAACTATCTGGGGACTTGGTTATGTGATGACTGGTCTTTAGACGTAGAAATCAAATGCCGGATAGAAAAAGCGAGGAGATCATTCCTGAGATTCAAAAACGTCTTCACGAACTCTGACTTTGACCTCAATCTCAGAATAAGATTCACAAAATGTTACGTATGGTTCGTACTGATGTATGATATGAAAGGCTGGATATTGAAGGTTAGCACAATGAATAAGCTGGAAGCATTTGAAATGTAGATCTATCGAAGAATCGTGAAAGTCCCATGGACAGCAAGGAAAACCAACGAGGAAATTTTGAGGACGATAGGAAGAGAACGTGAATTGCTGGGCACGATTCTTCTTCTTAGGGTACCGATCCGTTACGAATGTTGGCGATCATCATAGCGATCCGTACTTTGTCTGCAGCAATCTGGAACAGTTGCGTAGATGTTTTATTGAACCAGGTCCTGAGGTTCTTGAGCCACGATGTCCTGCGTCTTCCTGGTTCTCTTGGTCCAAAGATATTTCCTTGTAAGATTGTATGCATCAGACCGTATCTTTCTTTGTTTCGCATAATATGACCTAGGTATTCTAATTTACGTGCTTTTGTCGTCACTTTTGCCGTCCAAGAGATTTTCAGCATTCTCCTGTATAGCCACATTTCGAAAGCGTTGAGTTTTTTGGCTGTGGTTTCATTAAGCTACCAGGATTCTGCACCATAAAGGAGAACGGAGAAAACAGCATCGTAGGAGTCTCACTTTAGTGTCCAGGGTGATGTTATGACTTTTAAAGAAGGCGCTAATGCGGTTAAAGGTTGCTCTGGCTTTTCCTATGTGTGCTCTTATTTCCTGTACGTGGCTCGAGTCCTCATTTATAATGATTCCTAGATAGTTGTAATGATCAACTCTCTCGATAGTCACTTGGTTTACGAATAGTTGGCTTCCTGTGATGTTCTGTTTGCTGATTATCATAAGTTTGGTCTTATTTTCATTAACTTCAAGGCCGTACTGACTACTGTGATGGGTAATTTTGTCCACCGACGCTTGTAGGTCTTCGAGATTGTCAGCAAAGACGATGGTATCATCGGCCGTACCTGATGTTATTCAGTCCGTTTATTAGAATTCCCTTGTTCATGCCGTGTAGGGCTTCATTGAAGATGCGCTCCGAGTATAGGTATAAGTATAAGAGGCGAAAGTATGCACCCCTGTCAAACCCCTCGCTTTATTTATACGTAATATGTGTGTTCTCAATTATTCGCAGGATCTTGCCATCGATACCTGTTTCTTTTAGTATTTTGACCATCATTTCGTGCTTTACTCGGTCAAATGCCTTTTGGTAGTTTATCAGGCATGCGTATACGTCGCAATTCATGTCTCGGCATCTCTGAAATAAAACTTGCACTGTAAACAGTGCTTATCTAGTGCCAACCCCCTTTATACAACCAAATTGATTTGGAGATATTTGACTGGGCACGATAAAACGCAGGAAGGGGTGTAGGCAGAAAGAGCATGTCGTGGCTCCGAAATATCAAACATTGGACAGGAATAGGAATCAGAGGAGAAATAATTCACACCACCAGAGATAGGGAAAAATGGTATATTGATGAAATGAGCTATAATTTCATGTGCACATGAGTTATGACGCATGGATAAAGATGCAACAATCGAACTTCATTATTTCGATCGACATTGTCGGGAATATAAACATTCAAATAAAAAATCAACTGCTTTGTTCCGCATTTTCATCTTTTTTTTTTCGTAAAATTCTGGAGGATACACATCTTTTGTAAACACCCATACAAATTTTACATTGTTTTTGTTTTCGTATTCTGTTTTCGAATACAAACTTGGAACAAAACAGCTAGGAAAGCACAGCCTCGAAGGACGGAGAACGGCGACTGCATAACGTCGAAGAGAGACGGAAACAGGAGACGCATTCCCTTGAAAATTCAAGAGGATAGAACCGAATGAAAATCTGTTTTTCGTTGGGAGAGTCTCCGGCTACGAAAAATATTTCAATTTTCAGCCTGCGGATTATTTCGCAGCGTCATATTTTCAAAATGATACGGGATGCTTATAATTAATGTAACGCAGGATATCATTTCGATTTTTTGAAGCGTTATTTTTGTATAATAAAGTTAGAAGTGCATTTGATCGGCGACGCTTTTTATTTTACGCCCCACGTTTTACATGCACCTAAATCCATCGGTCAAATATCAAAAAAATAATTAAAATATCGTACCCGGCCGTTCTCGCGTAATTTTAAGAACAAAAATAACAATTTTTTTTCAATCGAAAAAATTTCAGTACAAAAAAATTTCCAACCTTTTCCCCGTCCAAAAATTTTAATCGCGTCGTCACGAGCTAAAGCCAGTCCTGTCAAGTACCAACACGACGAAGATGGAGATAATCGCCACGTCTGGAAGTGAAACTGTCGTTGAGCCAACATGCAGGTCGACTGCATCGCTATCGACGTACAACAGTTCTCTTTTTCCAACACACAGCTAAATATTTTGGCTTAATCCGAGTTGCGCTTTCGTAGAATGAGCCTTTTTCCCAAGAATAGTGTGGCAAACTGTCACAAGAAGCAGCACTTGAGGTAGGAATAATACATACATATATACATATAGGGGTAAGCAAAAAGCACTTCCTTCCACTTGCTACGGTTCTTACACACATCTATTGCTTCCTCTACTTTCATCAGTGCTCTCATACATGCTCGTCGGTTGTTGGTACTCTTGTCCTGGCCTTTCCTCAAAACAATGTTGATCTGATCCAGATATGTTCGCCGAGATCGACCTCTACCGACTTCCGTCCATTCACACTCGCCTGATAAATTTGTTTCGTCAATCTTCCTTCATCCATCCTTTCTACGTGTCCAAACCATCTAAGCATTCCTTTATCTGTCTTTGCAACCACATCTTCTTTTACACCACAACGTTCTTTTATTTCACTATTCTTTACTTTATCCAACCGAGTCACTTCGGCTATACTTCTCAGACTACTCATCTCCGCAGCATTAATCCTATTTTCATGCTTCTTCTGCCAAACCCAACATTCACTACCATACATAAGTGTAGGAACCAACACTCCTCTGTGCACAGCCAGACGTGCCTTTTTTGACACTTTCTGGCTGTTCTTTCTGTTTTCCTGCCAACACCCTTCGCTCAATGTCACTGTCATACTTTCCGTCTCTATACCTTTGATCCACTGTTAGCCTTTGAGCGATTCAGTGAGTACCATCTGGAGTACCTACACAGTGGATCATTTTATTTTTTTTTTCAAAAAACTTTGTCTTTTTTTAAAACCTTCTACGATGTTGGAATAATTATAATTTGGGAACTAGATACATTAGTCGACCTCTGCTGGAATTTACAGCAACTCCGACTGTTAATGTAGAAAGTAAGGGCTCGTAAAAAATACTGATCCACTGTTAACCATGTTACCCTACTTAATAGTCAATTTTGGAGTAAAACATTTATTTTACTCAAGTAAACAACTGTTGATTGATTTTTCAGTAAATAAACATGAATTAGAAAAAAATATAACCCCCGTTTGTTACTAAAACATTTCAATTTGTGATATTTAATTACATTTATTTTAATTACCAAGTATTTTCGACTCATATTTCAGTCTGAAATAAATTTTAAATTTATTATTACTTTGAACATCTGTTAACAGAGTTCTAAAGTACCGCTACATAATAACTAGACTCTGTTTACTAACTTGTCAATTAATTCTGCCTGAAATTTTCAAATTACGACAAGCAAGCCAACGTTTTAATGTTGCTACATTATTGTCTTGACATTTGCGAATTTTAATATTGCTCCCGGAACGTCGTCTTTCGTCAAAAACATTTTTCTGATAGGTACCTTTACATGTATGCAAATGGGGATTAGGTAATGTTTGTCTCTACTGTCCTCACTGCTAGAGAGGAATTTTTCGTACTTGAGGAAAAAGGCTCAGAAAAGGCCTGTAACAGAGAGGTGAAAAATGAATTGTGGTCGATATTGTCTATTTATGGGGTGGGCGGTACTTTAATAAGAACACTGAAATCATTTTACGAGGATTCCATTGCTTGTGTCAGGATAAACGGAGCTTACACGGACTGGTTTAACATCGAAAAAGGTGTTAGACAGGGATGTGTGGTTTCTCTTTAAAATATTTGAAGAAGAGTGCATATGGATTGAGAATGAATGATTTGATCGTCAAATATCTCCTTTACGCCGCTGATCGGGTCATTTTAGCATCATCTGAGGAGGAATTTTACATTGCAAGGGTATAAATTATGAGCTTAAATTTTTAGTTTAGTTTTTAATAGTTAAATAGTTGCTCGGAATGTCATAGAACAGTTGGAAATTTTTAATTTCTTAGTGGCACAACAGTTGATGCTCAATTAGTATTTTTGGTGTTCGATGATCAAGTCATATTAGCGTTATCTGAAGAGGAGTTGCAGGCGATAGTTATTGTTATGGATGATTCCCTGAAAATCAAAGGGATGAAAATAAATGTGAGCAAAACGAAAGTAATGGTTTTTGAAAGAGAAGAAAGCATGACAAACTGTGGGGTTTCGATTGAGGGAGAAAGAGTGGAACAAGTTAATGAATTTGTGTACTTGGGTTCAAAATTTACTAGAGATGGAAAGTATGACAGTGACATTGAGCGAAGGGTGTTGGCAGGAAAACAAATGAATGGGGCACTGCATCGCTTTATGAATAGCCAGAAAGTGTCAAAAAAGGCACGTCTGGCGGTGCATAGAGGTGTGTTGGTTCCTACACTTATGTATGGTAGTGAATGTTGGGTTTGGCAGAAGAAGCATGAAAATAGGATTAATGCTGCGGAGATGAGTAGTCTGAGAAGTATAGCCGGAGTGACTCGGTTGGATAAAGTCAAGAATAGTGAGATAAGAAAACGCTGTGGTGTAAAAGAAGATGTGGTCACAAAGATAGATAAAGGAATGCTTAGATGATGATGCTTAGATTGACGAAACAAATTTATAAGGCGAGTGTGAATGGGCAAACCGGTAGAGGTCGACCTCGGAGAACATATCTGGATCAGATCAACATTGTTTTGAGGAAAGGCCAGGACAAGAGTACCAACAACCGACGAGCATGTATGAGAGCACTGATGAAAGTAGAGGAAGCAATAGATGTGTGTACGAACCGTAACAAGTGGTCTCTGCCTACCCCTATGGGAAACAGGCGTGACTTCATGTATGTATGTTAAATACTCTCCTTTTTAAGTACAAATTTTACCTTTTGATAAAGATTTTGCAAGGCACTCGATTGAAACAATCACTTTCATTTATTTTACACACATGTTGCATGCTATTTGTGAAAATAATGAATATATTTTGTAATTTGAAGTTTTATTAAAAACATATTTGTTGTAACATTATACAGACAGAACAAGCAATAATCATCTTTAACAAATTCGCATAATGCAATAGTGGATAAAGATTATAACAAATAAAATATATGAACTCACCACATTGGGCGATGAACAACAAGGATTCAAATCAGGAAGATCTTGTACAGATGCGGTATTTGTCCTGCAACAAATAGCCAAAAAATCCATCCAGTATAACAAACAAGCCTTTATGTGTTTTATAGACCTGGAAAAAGCGTTTGATCGAATACAACTGGAGGACGTGGTACACCTTTTATACAACAGGTAAATCTCTTATAACATCATAAAAATCGAAAATATCTATTAGAGAAACAAAATACAAATCAAAATTAATGGCATAACTACCAAAGAAATTCCTGTAAATAGTGGTATTTGACAAGGAGATTACCTTAGCCCCTTATCGTTCAACATTGTTATGGACGAAAAAATAAAAAGCACTCGTAACCTGAAAGGGTATAAAATGGGGAACAAAGAAACAATCAAAATCCTATGCTATGCCGATGATGCTGATTGCAAAAAACGAAGATGACTATTCAAATTCAGCACAACGGCAAAAAGTCTAAAAATGAAGATATCTGCAACAAAAACTAAATGCATGATCACTTCAAAAACGCCTACCAGATGCAAACTGGTTGTGGACGATAAAATTATACAACAGGAGATGAAAGAGATACGGTGACATCGAGGCGGAGGTAAGAAACCAAGCGGCAAAAGTAGCACGAACCTCAGCTAACCTGAACGATACAATCCTCCGAAACAAATATATCGGAATCGAGACCAAATCCCGAATCTACAAGGCGGACATCCGACCTATATTAACATACACAGCGGAAACTAGGCCAGATACATTAAACCTAAGAGAATATTAGAAACCTCCGAAATGAAAATAGTGCGCAGGATCGCTGGAAAAACACTATTTGACAGGGAGAGAAGCAAGGACATTAGAAGAACATGTAAAAAAATGTAAAAGCAAGCAATTTGCTTACATTAAGGAAGGAAGAAGAAGAAGCAATAATAGATAAGGTAAGGAATAGTAAGACAAGTGAACGCTGTGGTGTGAAAGAAGATGTGGTAACAAAGGTAGATAAAAGAATGATTAAAGGGTTTGAAAACGTAAAGAGGCTGGAGAAATCAGATTGACGAAACATATTTATAAGGCGAGTGTGAATGGATAAGTCGACCTAGGCGAACGTATCATGTATGAAAGCGCTGATGAAAGTAGAAAAAGCGAGAGAAAAGTGTAAGAACTGTAGCAAGTGGAAAGAAAGTAGTGGTCTCTGTCTAATCCTACGGGAAAAGGGCGTGATTGTGATTCAGCATAATAAAAAGTAATAAAGAAATATTTGCCTTATTTATTCTTCTTCTTCTTCTTTAGGTACCGTCTTTAATGAAGGTTGGCGATAACCTCAGCAAAGTCGTCTCTGTCTGTCTCTGGCCATTCTTATCAACGTCTGGGATTCTAGGCCGGTCCACTCGCGAATGTTCTTCAGCCAGAAAGCCTGCTGTTTGCCGGGACCACGTATTCCCTCGACTTTCCCTTCAATCAGAAGTTGCAAAAGTCCATCTTTATTATTATTAAGCGTTATCCGTCAGATATAGCGTCTAGACTTTTGAAATAGCGAATAATACTGACAGAAAAAACGGTCAATTCTCCCTAGCATCTTAAAAATTGGACAGCAGGATGTTTTTAAATTGATTATACATAAAAGAAAATAATTTTGAAAATTTTCTAAATAAGTACAATACCGTATTTTCGTGATAATATTCGATTTTGTTGTGCGGCATGAAAACTTCGATCGATCAACGAACCCCTTCTTTATTTTTTAATACGTAATTGTTATTGCAACATCACATTATATTTCCTTCATTTCACACCATTGTGCCGCAATAACTGAAGTCTCATCGCTGAATGCCACCTGTGGAAATCGTTGGATAGGGTATGGTGGTACAACAGAACTTGGCCCCCTCAATAATACAGTTTCCGACTTTGTTGTGTGTAAGTATGTGAAAGCAGATGTTGTATCCTACTACTCGTAAACTTGAAATAACTTAAAGAAAACATTCCATTATCTTCTTTTAGTCGAGTTGGATATTTTTTTTATATTAATAATATTATTTTATTAAAATTATTAATTGTTAACTATATACAGGGTGTCCCAATAACCCCTTATTACAATAGATACTAAAACATTATAAAAGTAAAATTGTTAAGCATCCCTAAAAGCATAGTTCAAAATTATTTATAAATACATACATATAGTCACGCCTTTTTCCCGTAGGGGTAGGCAGAAACCACTTCCTTCCACTTGTTACGGTTCTTACACACATCTTTTGCTTCCTCTACTTTTATCAGTGCTCTCATACATGCTCATTGGTTGTTGGTACTCTTTCTTCAAAACAATGTTGATCTGATCGAGATATGTTCGCCAAAATCGACCTCTATACCGACCTGTCCTCAATCTTCCTTCATTCATTCTTTCTATGCGTTCAAACCATCTAAGCATTTCTTTGTCTATCTTTGTTACCACATCTTCTTTTACATCACGTCGTTCTCTTATCTCACTATTCTTTACTTTATTCAACCGAGTCACTCCGGCTATACTTCTCAGACTACTCATCTCCGCAGCATTAATCCTATTTTCATGCTTCTTCTGCCAAACCCAACATTTACTACCATACTGATAAGTGTAGGAACCTACTCACCTATATGCACAGCCAGACGTGCCTTTTTGACACTTTCTGGGTGTTCATAAAGCTATGCCCTATTCATCTGTTTTTCTGCCAACACCCCTCGCTCAATGTCACTGTATTACTTTCCATCTCTCGTAAACTTTGAACCCAAGTTGTAACGTGCCTATTTTTTCCCTTCTACAGTTCCATTATAATTGGGTCTCTGATAGTTTTGTATTCCTCAGGTACTCGTAAATAGTGTCGCGTACCGTATTTTGTTGTAATTTAAATATATCATTCGTTGTAAATAGTGTTGCATACCTTGTTGTGATAGGATTCGATTGTTAATGGCTGTGGAATTTTTGTTAATCGATGGAGATTGAGTGGGGGTTTTCGTTATTAGATTTTGCTTTGGTTTTTGGCCTCGATTGTTGTGTGTTGTCGGTTATATTATTGTTTGGTTTGCATTTCTGTGTGGATGGGGCTGGCTATCAACACGGACGAGCGCGATTCTGAGAACATAGATTTGCGAATATTGTTGGTTGACGTCGGTTCCGTGTCATTTTTCTTGATATCCGGCCTGGGAAGTAGTCAGTGTGACAGTCTTGGGAGTGGTGTGGTGAGAGTTTTTGGGGCGATGTGATATTAACAAGTGTGCGGAGCCTCTACGGTTTTCTTTTCATATCTGGCAGTATTTGGGCCATCTTAATTGGATTTTGAAGAAAAACCATTTAATTTTTAACTTGACCATGCTATCTTACCTTCGTTGTTGATATTTTGGATTTTGGTGTCAAATTCATTTACTTGTTCCACTCTTTCTCCCTCAATCGAAACTTCATAGTTTGTCATGCTTTCTTCTCTTTCAAAAAGCATTACTTTCATTTTGCTTACATTTATTTTCATCCCTTTGATTTTCAGGGCATCATGCATAACATTAACCATCGTCTGCAACTCCTTCTCAGATGACGCTAACTGACTTGATCATCGGCGTAAAGAAAGCATTTGACGATCAAATCATTCATTTTCAATCCATACGCACTCTCTTTGAAATCTTTTAAACAATCGTCTATGTATAAATTAAACAGCCATGGCGAAGCAACACATTCCTGTCTCACACCTTTTTGATATTATATATCGATATAAATATATAGGGTATTAGTAAATAAGTATGCGGGGTGATTATGCATAAAAAAATAATGACAGTTTGCTGTATAAACGTATGTTCGAAAATGCTTCGCTTTCGGAGATACGGGTTCTGGTTTAATGTTATTGTAATAGATAGTTCTTGATAATGTATTGTTACAATCCAGCCCTGTTATTTGTCGGCGTCCGAGAATCGACCAAAATTAGGGTGCATATTAATGAAGCGCTTTGTCGGCCTTGGCCTCCGTAAATTCTCGCCGCGTCTAGAGACTTCGAGATAGTTCTGTCGCTTTCGCGAAAAAGGTCGCATAATGATTTAGAGGTATAAAAAGGACAGCGGCCGCGAAGAGGACAATTTTATAAGTGTTCATGAGTTATGGAATTTAAATAGTTGTAAAAGTCGTAAATTAGTTAAAAATCTAAGTGTATGTCTATGTGATTTGTAGAAGTAAAGTTTATTGTGTAAAAGTATTGGAATAAAAATTGTTTTGTTATATTGTATCGGAAGTTTAAAATCACCAAACCCAAAAAAGAACTAAATTTCGTAACAGTAAAATACTCGTTTTATTTTTTTGCATAAAAACGGCGCCCCATACGATAAAAAGGCAAGAGAAATTTTTTGTTACAAATTTACCGAGGAATTCAAATATGATTTTTAATTTGAAATATCTTAGTGGTGTACCATTTTTTTTTAAATTGGGATCATTACCCGTATGCGCGCCAATGATGAACATAAAATTCTTAATTGAATGTCAAAAAATGCGCAATAACTACCTCTTAAAACCCACCAAATTTCATTTGCATATCTCGACCTGTTTCAGAGCAATAAATATATCATCAATTTTCTAAGAAAAACATTAACACCCCGTATCTCTGAAACGAAGCATTTGCGGACAAACGTTTATATAGCAAACTGTCATTATTTTTGTATGCAGAATTACCTCCTTAAGTTTATCGCACTTATTTACTAACACCCTGTACATACAGGTTACTTTATAACTTGAAATTTAACAAAGCTTAACTTTTTTTAAATCGTTTAATCTAATTTTTATGTTCAAACTCTGCTCGTTTTTAAGATTCTCTAGGTATGACGTTTGCTTGAATTATACTACACCGGCAATTATAAAAGTTAGAGAGGATTTGCAGGCAATCGTTCATATTATGCATGATACCCTAAAAATCAAAGAGATGAATGTTAAAGCAATCATGCAATCAAATCAAGACCAAGATTGGAACAAGTAGATGAATTTATACACTTCAGTTCAAAATTTACGAGAGACGGAAAATATGACTGTGACATTGAGCAAAGCGTGTTGGCAGAGAAACAAATGAATGGGGCATAACTTTATGAGCATCCAGAACGTGTCAAAAAAGGCACGTCTGGTTGTGCATAGAGGATTTGTAGATTGTAGGGGGGGGGTCGTGAAGGCTATGCAGCCTCTCAAGCACCTCGACCTATCAGATCTTTTGTGCATAACCCTTAATCTATTCGAGTCCCGGAATTCCGTGGAAAGTCAACAGAAGGGTTCCGGGCCGGAAAATTGTGTATTTACCCCTTCTTTGGCAAGGCAGTCTGCTTCTGCGTTGCCTTTAACTCCCTTGTGACCTGGAACCCACATCAGAGTAACCTGATTTTTCGCTGCCAGTTTTCTCATAAAGGAGTGCTGGTTTCCTTACTTATATAAGATAGTCAACGTTGTGTTTGGTAGAAGAAGCATGAAAGTAAGATCAATGCTGCGGAGATGAGTAGTCTGAGAAGTATAGATGTAGTGACTCTGACGGGTGAAGAGAGGAATAGTGAGATAAGTGAACTCTGTGAAAGATGATGTGGTTACAAAGCCACGAAAATCCACGAATTTCGATTTGAACTGCTTGACCTCCCTCCTTACTCATTAAATCTAGTCCCAAGCGAGATTTTTTGTAACCTTAGCTAAAAATTGCGCTCGCAGGATAGATATTTTCTTTAAATGAGAAAGCCATCACTTTAGCAAACAATTATTATAGCTAGAAGTTTAGTTACAAGGAGACTATGTAGAAAAGTAAAAATAAATTTATAGAAAAAATGTCTTGTATCTTTGTTAGATCGGAAACTTTTCAGACCACCCTCGTAGAACAACCTACCTATATTTTTTTAAGCTCTGTGGGAAGCTTTTTAATAATCACTTTATTTTTTATTAACAACTCCCGATACAACTTCGACGGTTTCAGAGATTTTTTCCTTTTAAATACAAAATCCAGTTTTTTTTATGATTTTATCAAGTTAGCCATGACTTCCAACATTTTTACGATCCTAGTTGGAACAAATCAAGAAAAAAGATATATTACGCTTTAAAAATTAATATCAATGATGTGCATTTTGCTAACAACTATTCGGCATCTATTAAAAAGAAGAATTAAAGTTGTTCCATTCACGATGGAAACTGTTTAAAACATTGGTAACTTTTTTGAGAAACATCGAATGACAATCTGTCATTTAAATGTGTTGGTATAATGGGCGTTAGGTGGTAGCACTTTAAAATTGATTTTAATTTTGGGCGACATTTTTAGTCCATTTAAGGTAGGATTGTTTATTTTATTTTGGAGTTTTAACTAACAGATGGCACGATCATCTCAGCAAATACAAAATATGAATTATTATGCTATACAGCATATCTTGTCGTGAAAAAGCGAAGGAAATCAGATGTTTTTTTAGAAAAAGTAGTAGCTCCCAAAGTTTAGTTTACTTGTAAATATGATATTTCGTCGCATTCATTTTGGCATTGTACAACACAATGTTTTTTAGATATCTTCAGAGAAAATAGTCTAAAGGCGATAAATCGGGAGATCTAACTGGCCACTCGATTGTCCCCCATCTACCAATCCATCTGTCTTCTTCTTCTAGTGCCTATCGTACTATGGCTATCCTTGGTAATTATTTTAATATCTTACCACTAATCAAGTTAAAACCAGGAGCAACTACATATAAATGTACTTGAAATAGGTCTTCTTCTTCTTCTAGTGTCTATCGTCTATTGATGTTGGCGATGACGTTGGCACAGTGTACTTTGTTCACTGCCGCTCTGAACAGTTCTGTAGATGTTAACCCTGTTCACTTTCTAAGGTTTGCCAGCCAGTGAATGCATCTGCGTCCGGGTCCTCTCTTGCTGTTAATTTTGCTGTTTCAACCCTCGAGAAACACAACTAAGCAGATCCTAGAATGGAGCAGAAATGACCTGCGTATTCTAACAGGACTGCTTACAGGACACTGTCGTCTAAGATACCAAGATATGGATTTCGACAACTTCGGTCTACTGGAGATTTGCTGACTTATGTCACTTAGCTCTGAACAAACACTATTGAAAAGTTTGGTGAATCCCGTGCAATAGCCTTGGATATATCTAAAGCCTTTGACCACGTTTGCCACCAGGCATTGTTAAGTAAATTATCTGCCTACGGTCTCCCAACCAAACTGCGCAAATGGCTTTTGAGCTTCATGCAAGATCGCTCCTTACATGTGGCAGTTGACGGTATTTCTTCTGATGCGTTTAAAACCAATGCCGGGGTCCCCCAGGGTTCCATCCTGTCCCCCACCTTATTTCTTTTACACATCAACGACCTCTTAAAAACCACCACGAACCCCATTCACAGTTTCGCAGACGATAGCACACTTGTCTCAACTTTCACATCCTATCTATCACTTTCGGTGAATGATACAAATAGACTCAGGCAGGAACAGGTTGATTCCATCAATAGAGATCTTAAAGCAATCGTCGAGTGGGGAACCAAAAATCTTGTTCAGGTTAACGCCCAAAAAACACAAAGTGCCACGTTTTCCAAGAAAGTAAATTACTCAAATCATCCCATCACAATGTCCGGAAATACCCTTGAATCAAGTCCCTCCATCTCGATTTTGGGAGTCACGGTGTCCAATAATATGTCTTGGCATGACCATGTTGCTAACATCGCAAAGTCGGTAAGCCAGAGGCTAGGTTTTCTGTGGAAAGCCAGAAAGTTTTTTACTCCTGATTAACTGTTGACGACGTACAAGGCTCAAATCCGACCTCTACTGAAGTATTGCTCGCACATTTGGGATTCAGCACCAAGGCATTCTCTTCGTCTTCTAGATTTCATTCAAAAAAGAGCCATTCGCTTGATAAACAGTTCAACTCTCACAGATACCCTTCACCCTCTAGAACATAGAAGAAGAGTTGCAGACCAGTCATTGCTCTACAGATATTTCCATGGCAGATGCTCTTGTACCACCATTGGCCACATTCGGCCGAAGAACTCGGCACGCTGATCAGTCTCACACATTTACTCTCAAGCTTGACACTACAAGGACCAATCTTCATCAAGAATCCTTCTTTTACAGGGCTGCTACGGAATGGAATAAGCTTCCAAAATCAGTTTTTCCAGAGAACTATGACCTGCAACTTTTTAAAAAGCGTGTCCACAATCATTTCCTTTCTATAATCCCTTCCCCTTCTAATAGTCGCAGTGCGGATCACACGATAGGTCTTCCCTTTTTGCGACTATTTTCATAAAAAAAAAACCTCAGAAAGATAGATCTGAACCAACAAACGGACTGTCGGTTCTGCTGCGTGAAAGACGAAACTGCTGAACATATACCATGTTCATGCCCCGCCTGGGAAGAATAAGGTTCAACATATTTGGATACACCAACCTAGAACCTACCGATTTTAAAAAAAATAAAATCTCACCCTATACAACCATAAACTTCGTGAGAAGGGCTGGATTGTGCGGTGGAGGGGCGACCACGCCCCACTCACATGATAACTTACCTAACCTAACCTAACCCTGTTCACTTTCTAAGGTTTGCCAACCAGGAAATGCATCTGCGTCCGGGTTCTCTCCTGCTGTTAATTTTGTTTTGTAAAATGAGCTGCAACAACCGGTACTTCGAGTTGTGCTTTACATGCTTTCGTGTTCTATGGTTCCGCATCCATCTAGGATTAGTATTACTCCAATATCTGCAGTTGTGGCGATTAACTGTACCATTTAACATAAACGTGGCTTCATCGGAATATGCTATCTTACTTGTAAAATGAGGATATGCATATTTAGGATATTGGCTTAATCAACAACTGGGACTGGAGGAGGAGCTCTAACCACACAATAGACCTCATCAGGTCAGGAGTGCATGTTTAAAAAAAGCCTCTCATTAGAACCTAATCTTATTTAAACTTGTCTGTTGAATCAGCTAACAATAAACTATTCACCTCTGTACTTAAAAAACCAAGACTTGATTACTGAGAAGATTGGAGTACTTTTTTATAGACAGAATAAAAAAATTTTATTTGAAGGAATATTGTGTCATTATGAATAAAACTTATTAATTTAATAGTTCGAGGTAAAATGTAAAATGTTCGTTTGTTTTTGATTTTTGAAGAAACCTCGGTCTGGTATACTGCAAACTCAACAGTTTCTGTCGCGTGAAATCGGTTAAGATGCAATATTACCATTTCTAATATGAGCTTGTGGATCAGATCTTTGCTAGCCAAGGATTCTCTTTCCAGAACTACCCTTCCAAAAAAGTGGTACCTAGACCTAGCAAGTATTTCGCAATCTAATACGATGTGGGTTGCTGTTTCTTTAAGCTACCCACGGTTCCTGCAGATGAGGTTCTTATTGAAGATTTCCATAATGCCCAAGTGTTGAACAGTGTCCCGTCAGGTGTCCTGTTACCAGAGAGACCTTGTCACTGCTGAGTCGGGTCTTTGGTCGGGCAGTGGTTCAGCGGAGCTATCATTAGCTTGCTGTGCCAGTTTTCTTTTTGCTTCTACGTTCAACTGAGCTACTTTTTATTTAAAAATTTGTACGTATCTTTTTCCCTTTTACATATTTTACTTGATCTAAAACAGCTAAGTTCACATATAACTTCACGTCAACCAGTCTACCATATTTTGTTGGACACTTTTTCAATAAAAGTCCCATATAGGATTGTTCTCCTAATCTCTACTCTCTATAATTATTATGCACCAAGAAGCTGTATTTACTTCCCGTTTTGATATGAAGCTCAACATACTATTCTCAATATTATTATAATAATAATAAGTTAGGAGTGGTTTTTTCCGAAACCAGCCAACGGCACTCAGACAATATCCATTGTATCTCCCCGTGGCAGCCATTAGCACAGTCAGCCTTAGTCCGGCATACGCCGGGCATTGGTCAAGGATATGAAGGTTAGTTTCCTCCTCTCTACACAATCCACAATTAGGGCTATCGGTAAGCCCCAGGTTGTGCATGTGATATCTAAGGGTACCATGACCGGTTAGTATGTGTACTGCTAGTCTGGCATTCTTCCTATTCAGCGACGTACAATAAACTTTAAAGCAGGAAATCGGATTGGACATTAAAATATTTCCCTAGAATCCATGTCTTAGCTGACAGATATTATGCCAGTTAGGTACGACTTCGAAATGCAGTTTGAAGTGATCATAAACAACCACCAAGTTAGCACAGAGAACGGACCTCAACTAGGAAGGGATGCTTTAGTGTGGTACAATGATGGATCCAAGTTAGATAAAAAGGTTGGGGTGGGCATTACAGGGCTGAATTTTAGGCTTTAAAAACCACTTGGTAATACACCAACCATCTTTCAAGCAGAATTACATGCCATAGATATATGTGCCCAGGAGTCCATCGAAAGGAACACCCAATGGGCAAATATTTATACTTTATTAGATAGCCAAGCAGCACTAAAAGCTCTAGAGTCATACACTTGTGAGTCTTAGCTGACTTGGGACTGTAAACAATCTCTGAGACAACTGGCAGCAAACAATCAGGTTACTATGATGTGGGTTCCAGGTCACAAGGAAGTTAAAGGCAACGAAGAAGCAGACTGCCAAAAAAGGCAAAATAGGCACAATTTTCCGGCCCAGAACCAGTCTGTGGACACTCCAAAGCCCACTTACACGATGCAAGCTTCAGTTGCCTTCAGAATTTACAGATGGAGAAACTTACATCAATGAGAACGTTTTTTTACTTTCTTACAACCTGTTTTATCAACCTAACACTTTTATTAAGATACCCAGAGTAGAAATATGCATAAAGGAATTTTCCTCATTTATCTGCATAATATTTTTAATTTTATAACAAAGTCGTAGGTAATTGTGAGAATATTACCGAATAAAATAGCAATTAAATTAATTAATTTTTTATTAAAAAAGCACATCTCAATCTCATTAGCATTGTTATTTGTTGTTTTCGTAATCAAGTGTTGGAATTTAAAAAAAATTAATGAACAAATATTTAGGAAATATCATTAAACAAAGTGTCAAATAATAATTAGCGTATCTTAATAAGGCTGTCATTACTAGAATTAGTGGATTTGCTATTACTTTTCAACCGAATTTTAGGCTCTCAAAACCCCTTGGTAACACCCCAAC
This sequence comes from Agelastica alni, assembly GCA_950111635.1. Taxonomy (NCBI): domain Eukaryota; kingdom Metazoa; phylum Arthropoda; class Insecta; order Coleoptera; family Chrysomelidae; genus Agelastica; species Agelastica alni. Next base: position 9,502,601 of record OX467711.1, read on the forward strand.
CATATTTCAAGCAGAATTACATGCCATAGAGATATGTGCCCAGAAGTGCATCAAAAGAAACACCCGAAGGGCAGAAATCTATATTTTATCAGATAGCCAAGCAGCACTAAAAGCTCTGAAGTCATACACGTGTGAGTCTAAGCTGACTTTGGACTGTAAACAGTCCCTGAGACAACTGGCAGCGAACAATCAGGTTACTCTGATGTGGGTTCCAGGTCACAAGGAAGTTAAAGGTAACGAAGAAGCAGATTGCCTTGTCAAAGAAGAGGCAAATACACAATTTTCCGGCCCAGAACCCTTCTTTGGACTTTCCAAAGCCCACTTGAAAGAAAAGGTTTGACGCTGGTAAACAGATGAAATGAAACCTCACTGGCATAAAGTGCCAGGATAAATACAAGCGAAAAGGCTAGTAATCCTTTCGCTAAGGAAAGCTAAACAGCTTCTCGAGTTGGACAAGAAAGACTTGAAACTGGTGACGTGGTTCCTCACTGGACACTGCCCTCTGAGGTATCACCTTAAAAAAAAGATCAAAACAGAGAGTGATAGTTGCCGCTGAAACTGCAGAACATTTGCTTCGCGAATGCCCAGCGCTTTTCTGCAAGAGACTCAAGTTTTTGGAAGGGATCTTCCTAAAGCCCTTCGATGTCAGAAACTTAGCCCCCAGGAAACTGATAAACTTTGCTCGAAGTCTCAGAATCCCGGGCCTCGAATAGATTAAGGGTTATGCACAAAAGATCTGATAGGTCGAGGTGCTTCACGACCCCCATACAATCTACAATATATTACTTTTCAACGACAATATTTGCTAATTATTAAAAGTTAAATTTATTAAATACAAGAAAAGTTTATTACTCGTTGCATTTGACTAAATGCACTCTATAATTTGGGTATTAATTATTTTGAAACTGGACTCCTAACATTTAAATAAGATCATTTAAACTTTCTTATTTAAAATTTATTTCCTTTGATGTATTACTAACACTCCCAAAATAAATTTAAAATGATATTTAATAATTAGACTTCCATATTTACACTAAGATGTTGGCATATTTAACTGGTCCTTTCCGCGAAATGACCGTGGACTGACCATTAATGATTTAAATTGCTTTTTACGAGGGTAAAATAAAACTTTTTTTAATTCCAAGAAATATTTATGGGGCGAAGTGCAAATCAAAGCCTTTCTTGAATATTTAAATTCCCATAAGGGTCTGAAAATTTTTTGGAATCTCCGAAGTTTTTTCTGCTTTTATATTGTTACAAATTTTTATAGTTCTATCTTGGGTTCGGCGATTAAAACTCTCGATCCAATACCAAAACAATGTTTATTTCAATACAATAAATTCTATTTTCATTAACTACTTGGATTTTCACTTAGCTATACTACTTTTACAACTCTATTAAACTATTTACATTTATTAATTCATAAACACATAAGCCGATACTGCCTCTTGGTGTGATCGCTTCCCCTTTTATTTATCGATATCACAGTTCCAGATCATTCTACCTGTTTCTTCATTATTCGACGCGGCATCGAGAGGTTGCGCGACCTTGCTAGGCTCCGTCGGCGGCTACAAAGCACTGTGTAAAATGAAAGAATTTGTGGCTTATCTTGGAAACCATGGGAGTACCAAAACATATGATTATTTTGCTTAAAATCTCTACAACAGCTGCGGGAAGGTGAAAGTCAACAACACGCTATCTAAGTATTTTAGTCCAAAGTGCGGTGTAAGACAGGGCTGTATTGTGTCACCGATACTCTGAGAAAAGTTCTGCAAATCAGGCGAGGGGGATTAACAACAGGAGGAAAAAGAATTACTAACCTTAGCTATGCAGATGACACCTTAATACTAGCTCGTTCGTGAGAAGAACTCACGGAATTCATGAGAAAGTTGGACAGGATTAGCAGAGAACACGGTCTTACGTTGAACAAAAAGAAGACGAAAATTATGATAATAGACCGCAACCCTGCCAATGTTAGACAGATCGACGGTTTTGAAGTGATTGAGAAATTTAACTATTTAGGATTACTTATCACTAACAAAGGCGGCTGTGATGGAGAAATTAAACGCAGACTAGCCATAGCCCGTAACTCAACAATAAAACTAACTCGAATATGGAAAGACTCTGCAATATCTCAACCCAAGAAACTGAAATTATAAAACTCCTTGATCTTTCCTATTGCCACATATGCCTCTGAGACCCGGAATTTAAAAATGGCCAATCGAAGAATAATAGATGCTTTTGAAATGTGGGCCTACAGAAGAATGCTGCGAATATCAAACACAGAACATCGTACTAACGTGTTAATTCTTAGAGAATTAAAATTCACCACGAGGCTATCAACCAGGATAAACCAATCATACCTACGGTATTTTGGACACATTTCAAGAAGAACGAATGGGCTGAAAAAACTTATTGTAGAGGGAAAAATCAATGGTAAACGACCAAGAGGAAGGTCTCCGACGCGCTGGGTGGACCAAACCGAAGAAATCATTGGTCACGGTCTGCAAGAAGCTTCTCTTGCAGCTCAAGACAGAGAAGGATGGAGATCTACGATCCGAGCAATTGAGACATGATGTCACCATACTCTCTCTCGAGAGTAAAAGGACAAGAGAGAGAGAGAATTGTAAAAAAAAAATTGTAAAATTTAAAGACTATTGTAAAGAGAATTTTTAGAGCTTTCAAAAGACATCTGATTCGACCCTCAATGCCATTTAAAAATTTTGGGGTAATTCTTACCCTTGCTTGGGGTTGAAAGTAGTGGAGTCAAAAATACCGAAAAAGAGTGTGTCCCTTTAATAAAAAATCGACGGGTCTGAGCGTTTTCCTAAAATGTTGACGAGGTTTCGTCAAATGGCTCTGTTTCGTTTTCGGTTGGCCACCCAGTATAAATGTACTTGAGGCAGGTGCCCACCTCATATTGTTTGAACTCGGTCCTCCTCCTCGGCTTTACGTAATGCCGGAACAAACAAACAGACAGTTTTATGATTGCATAATGATTTTTCGCTAGCTCTTATCTAATCGGATTCTGCATACATTTGTATTTATAATTTTTAATATTTTAAGGGATAGTTCTCCGCATTTTACTTTGATATTTTTATTTTCAACAATTGTAAATGTTTATGATTTCATTTTTAATGCTGGCAATACGGCTAACGGGAAAGTAATTACAAAATTAGTAGGTCACTATTGAAAAAAACATGTTTATTGTCAAGTTTCTGCGAATTTATTATAATTTTTTTATCAACTCACTTTTTCCGTGAATAGACTTTAATTCGAATTTTAATTTATCACATTCGCTAATACCCTCGTAAACATTTCTATGATCTCCAACCATATAATTTATTATAATAAACACACGCTGACCAAAGACAACCAACTCGAAGATACTTAACCGGCTTTTGGCTATAATCAAAGAAAGATTTTCTTGTTCATTCTTCGTCTTGTTCATTCTTCGTCAACGGTCTTCGAAGTACGCAAGTGTCCTGTGTTGCAAGAAATGGGCTTGAATTTGGTTAACAATCGAAGGTAGATCTTCTGATTGTACTTATTCAATTAAACCGTAATGAGCATCCGATCTTCGAAAGCTTCAGTGTGATTTTTCTTTTAAATTATGGTTATTTGTGTTATGGTTAGTTTGGCGATTCTAGGCATCGTTGGTGCTATAAATATCGACAATCAGATCAAAGTTGTTACAGTTGGTGAGTTGAACATTTTTGTAAATTTTTTTTTCGCATATTTTTACCAAAACGCTTAAAATTTAACAACTTTTTGAAATATCAGGCTATTTTTTATTGTTTATAACAATTGAAATTTTATTTTTAATTATTATGATCAATAATCATTTGTTAGTAACAATATTCAAACAATGCTATTCTCTCAATACTGACACAAGTTTAAAATTCTCCAATTCCTTTTTTTGTTTTCTAAAACTATCCCTTTTTCTGAAATATTTCATTTTTTTTTATTTAAAGAAACCGCATCAACCGCGAAGGTTTTTAGCGGGGATGGTACTTCTTCTTCTTACAGTATCTTGCTTTCTCAAGCGTTGACGACTCCCATATTGACTACTTCTTTGTATCTATCTCTATCTTGATCTGCGTGGAGAAGTTCCTCAGCAGTTAAACCTGTCCAGGATTGCTTTTTGCGGCCTATCCATTTTTTTCCCTCGATCTTGCCATTCAGAATAAGCCGAAGCAGACTATAACGTGGTCCACGCATCACATGTCCCAAGTATTCCAGTTTGCGGCGCTTGATGGTAGTTAAGAGCTCTCTATCGTGCCCTATTCTGATGAGTACATTCTCGTTGGTAGTTCGGATTGTCCACGGAATTTTGAGCATCCTTCTGTACAGCCACATCTCGAATGCAGCAATGCGGTCAATAATTTTTTGGTGAAGCGTCCATGTTTCGCAAGAGTACAATAGAATAGACCATACATAACACTTGGTAAACCTTCCCCGCAGATGAATGTTAAGTTGCTGTGCACAGAGTAGCTGCTTGAGATTCAGAAACGCTCTTCTAGCTATTTCTATTCTAGCCTTGATTTTTTCGTCTGGATCCATCGACTGATTGATCCAGCTTCCAAGATATTTAAAGTGCTAAACTCTTTCTATATTCTCGCCATCAAGTGTTATTCTTTCCGGGCTTGGGATGGTACAATAAATTTCATATATGTTGTAAAATGTCGGTGGATTTCAGGAACTTCAGTAACGAGTAAATATTAATCGGGTTCAAGGCATCACTAAGTTCTTCGGGCAGCCCTGATGTTAACCTCTTCTCTCTATTGTCGGGACACTCCGATATTAAATGTTTCACACTCAATTCTTCATAGCAGGAGACACATCTTTTGGGATTTTCTTTTAGAAGGGAAAGGGATTATAGAAAGAAAATGATTGTGGACCCGCTTTTTGAAAAGCTGAAGGTCATAGTTCTCTGAAAAAACTGATTTTGGAAGCTTGTTCCATTCCGTGGCAGCCCTGTAAAAGAAGGATTCCTGATGGAGATTGGTCCTTGTAGTGTCAATCTTGAGAGTAAATGGGTGAGACTTATCAGCGAGCCAAGTTCTTCGGCCGAATGTGGCCAATGGTGGTACAAGAGTTTTTATTTCTCTGGAGCATTTGCCATGGCAATATCTGTAGAGTAATGATTGGTCTGCAACTCTTCTTCTATGTTCTAGAGGGTGAAGGGTATCTGTGAGAGTTGAGCTGTTTATCAACCGAATGGCCCTTTTCTGGATGGAATCTAGAAGACGAAGAGAATGCCTTGGTGTTGAACCCCAAATGTGCGAGTAATACTCCAATAGAGGTGGGATTTGAGCCTTGTACGTCGTCAACAGTTGATCAACAGTAAAAAACTTTCTAGCTTTCCACAGAAAACCTAGCCTCTGGCTTGCTGACTTTGCGATGTAAGCTACATGTTCATGCCAAGACATATTATTAGACACCGTAACTCCCAAAATCGAGATGGACGGACTTGATTCAAGGGTATTTCCGGACATTGTGATGTAATGATTTAAGTAATTCACTTTCCTGTAAAACGTGGCGCTTTGTGTGTACCTGGTGTGGCCAATCCTGAGACGGGTTAGGATTGTCTATTGATTCGTAATTCTGGTGGCTTAAGTTAGGATTGATTTCTTTGAGTTTGTTATTCTCAAGAACTTGCCACCTTTTCCTCCACTTATATCATATTATTTAAAATTTGTTATATTATATTATAAATAGTATAATTTATAAATTGCAAAATTTAGGTGGTTTACATTTTTTCAAATTTTTTGATTCTCAGAATTGTCAGAACTTTCAAAAGACATTTTATTCGACCCCCAATGACATTTAAAAACTTTGGGGTAATTCTTACCCTCGTTTGGGGTTGAAAGTAGTGGAGTCAAAAATATCGGAAAAGAGTGTCCCCCTTTAATAAAAAATCGACGGGTTCCTGCAAATGGCTCTGTTTCGTTTTTGGTTGGCCACCCTGTATTGTTTTGTGCATACATGACTATTTCTATGAATTTAAAAATGTTATGAAAAATCTAACAAAATACGTAAGGTCACCAAAAATAAGTACAAAAAACAGTTATGGTTATTATTACAGCTATACTTTGAAAAACCAACACATTAATTATATCCTTCACCACCAAAGACTGTAAGTTTTAAGAGCTGCATCTATCATAATAGATTTGTTTCATGATTAACGGTTCCAGTTGCCGAAAAAAGGAGTTAAATCGTACGAAAATGAGATTTTAACTTTTTTTGCAAATGATTAAAATGACTACATTTACAGTTAATTTGAATAAATCCCAATTTAAAAAATAATATTAAATTTTAAATTAATCTGCCGTTTAATTTTTTCATATTTTTTAATGATAAAATTAACAAACAAAACATGAACTTGCAGGGCCGGATTTAGAGATCTGGAGGCATCGGGGGCAACAAAAGAGTAGAGACCCCCTGGCCCCAAATTATTTTCCAAATAAAATGAACAATTTTCTTCAGTCGAATTTTTCAATGAATAATTTATTGTGTTAACTAGTCGAAATTTGAAAGTTTTTTTCCGAAGTCTCTATTGTGGGGGCCCCTATTTTGTGGGGCTACAGCCCCGGATTCTTCTTCTTCTTAGGGTGCCGATCCGTTCCCAGATATTTGTAACGATCAACTCTCTCGATAGTCGCTTGGTTTACGAATAGTCGGCTTCCTGTGATTATCTGTTTGCTGATTATCATAAGTTTGGTCTTATTTTCATTGTTGCCCCGGATGCACTCCCCTAAATCCGGCCCTGTGAACTTGTAATAATTATTTACTGAACAACAAACAAAATAACTTTTTTAAGTTTGATGGTATATTTTCGTCATTTTAAATATTCAAATTAAAGCTGTCATTAATAACACGATTTACGCATTTCTACAAATAGGTCACGAATTAGTGTCACAGTTTTGATTCGCGAATACATAAATTCTTAACCACGGGCAAAACAACGTAAAAATCTAAGAGTTCATTAACATTTTTCACGAGTGTGGTCCACATTAGTCGACTACACAGTTATGGTAATCATCATTTTTTTTACAACTGACCAATTTCTGCAAGCCATATTTTAGCTAGTTCGCATTTTTAATGTCTTTTATGAATAACATTAAAGAAGAGTGGTTTTTTTTTGTCTAAATTATTTTACACAAACACACACACACACAAGAACAATTTTAAAATCATTGAGGCCAAAATTACCAGAAAATTAAATGTTTTGTTTAAACTTATAGGGGGTATTTTTTTTTAACAATAATTAAAATAAAATTATCCAATTTATTAACACTCATAGAAGATCTAAAAACAGTGTAAAAAATAGATTATTTTTTATTATTTGACCATCGCTTTTCAAACCAGGGATGTCGCGACCCTCTAAATAGCCAAAATAATGAATGTAATTATTAAAACAAAATATTAAAATGTGATTTATCTACGAACTTCTTTTTTCTTTGACTTATTAAATAATGTTTACAGATTGTTACGAACGTATAGCTATTGGTCAAAGATTAGATTCCAAAAATGTATACAAGTCCAACTATTACAACACTGTAGGTGACTGCAAGAAAATATGCTCCGAGGAAAAGACTGCTTGTAAAACTTTTAGTTTTGGGTAGGTACCTTTTTAATATTTCTAGATATTACTGCTTAATCATTGCTACTTGCATAAATATTTATTTTATGTGTCAAAATGTGTAACTTCCAACACTCGTCGCTTTCACCTCCTCGTGGAATGACCGACGATGGTTTGGGGAGTTCTACCTCACAGAAACCGAACTAAAGGTCTATAAACTCTGGCAGACTAATAGACTTTTAGACCATCAGAAGACTAAATATTGAGCGGCAAAACAGAGAGTGATTTTTGCTGCTACTGCGAGAACTTTGCTGAAACTGCAGAACATTTGCTTTGCGAATTCCCAGCGCTTTTCTGCAAGAGGTTCAAGTTTCTGGAAGGGGCCTTCCTAAAGCCCTCCGATGTCAGGAACTTAGCCCCCAGGAAACTGATAAACTTTGTGCGAAGTATCGGAATCCCGGAACTCGAATAGATTAAGGGTTATGCACAAAAGATCTGATAGATCGAGGTGTTTAAAAGGGCAGATTCACGACCCCCCCTACAATCTACAATCTAGTCCGGTGAGACACGAAAAGATGATTAACCTCTTTCGAAAAAGTTAGCTTAATCAGCAAGATGTCAGAATAATAAAGAACCTCTATTGGAATCAAGTCGCTGTGATCAGCTCTGAAGGAAAAACATCAGAAAATATCAAAATACAACGAGGGGTAAAACAGGGATGTGTCTTGTCACCGCTTCTGTTTAATTATTATTCAGAGGCTATATTAAAAAAAGCTCTCAGGGATGAAACAAGGGAATGAATATAAATGGAAATATTATCAACAACATACGTTATGCTGATGAAACCTTGATCATAATCGACAACATATATGACATTACATCAAGAGATTGATCGGGTCAGCAGGGAGTAAAAATGGTTTAAAAATGAACTATAAAAAAACCAAATACATGGTCATAAGTAAAACCACTTTAAACCATCCTAATATCAACATCAATATCAATTCAGTGTTGGTCGAGAGAGTAAAGCAATATCATTATCTTGGCACGTGGATCAACGATAGGCATGATCAGACTCGAGAAATCAAAATCAGAACCGAAAAGGCTAGAAATGTTTTCTTTAAAATGGAACAACTATTTACTAACCCACACTTAAACCTTCAACTACACCTGAGAATGGTTAAATGTTATGTTATCCCTGTGCTTTTATATGGACTAGAATCATGGAAGATCAACAAGGCCACAATGAAATAGCTCAAGGCATTTGAAATGTCGATCTTCCGGCGTGTACTAAGAATATCGTGGATAAAAAAGATTACCAATAAAGAGGTTCTACGCCGAGTAGAAAAAGGAAAAGAATTGGAGAACTTAATTATAGCCAGAAAACTGGAATATCTCGGTCACATTATGCGTGGAAGAGAGATACAGTATACTACGACTGATAATGGAGGGAAAGATTGCAGGAAAGAGATCGGTGGAAAGAAGACGTATATCCTGGCTGAAAAATCTAAGAGAGTGGTTTGGATGCACATCCCTCCAGCTTTTTAGAGTCGCAGCGTCGAAAGTAAAAATAGCCATAATGATAGCCAACCTCCGTGTAGAGACGGCACCATAAGAAGAAGTCCCTCTCCCCTTAAAACTAAATTAACTAACTAATATCCCTTAACTTTCGAAACATAATCAGCTTTGTTCATCATTACAATACAATTAATTACCTTTGCCTGCTTTCAAAACCAACAGATCATTTTTTGTCATAATTTCTTTACCGAGTTATGAGTTTTGGAGAAGTTATTGATAAAAGAGTTTTTACTTGAGTTAAGAGTATCAGAAAAATAAGAATTCAGACAAACTGAACTGTCAACTTGTAAGGCATATTTTAAATTCGGAGGAGCAGATTCTAAAATACACTGCTACAACTGCTAGAGTATCAAGTTGTGAGGTCGTACAATGAACTGGAATGTTGAATTTTAAGCCTTAATTAAGCAGGAGTTCTTCATCAGAATAAAAGGTAGTTGTGAACAAATTAAGAAATCTGTTGTCTAAAAATTTGTGTGAAAAATTGTGAGAGTGGTTAGAAGGAAGTTGGAGAACTAAATTATGGATTTGGTACCTTGGTGCGAACAACAGGGTGACCCTACTGTGGGTACCTGGGCCCCAGGAGGTGGAGAAAAATGAAAATGCCGACACCCTTGCAAAACAGGGGGCCGAATCTGCGTTCACTGGACCAGAACCGGTTTTTGGAGTCACCACAAGTGACGCCAAAACAATTATTTCGAACTTCGAGAAAAATACTCACGTACTGCTCCGATATACCAGGGTTGACTCACTCAAAGGCGTTTTTACCTAAACACTCGAGAAACACAACTAAGCAGATCCTAGAATGGAGCAGAAATTACATGCGAATTCTAACGGGACTGCTTACAGGACACTGTCGTCTAAGATACCACCTCGGAAGGATAGGTCTGAACCAACAAACGGGCTGTCGGTTTTGCTGCGTGCAAGACGAAACTGCTGAACACATACCATGTTCATGCCCCGGCCTGGGAAGAATAAGGTTCAACATATTTGGTTACACCAGCCTAGAACCTACCGATTTCAAAAAAATCTCACCCCATACAACCATGAACTTCGTGAGAAGGGCTGGATTGTGCAGTGAACTGTTACCTTAAGGGGTGAGCCATATTAGATCTACTAAAGGTCGCAGTGGAGGGGCGACTACGCCCCACTCCCATGATACCTAACCTAATCTAATCATTTCTCCCGTGTAGAAAAAAGGAAAGTACAAACTCCGATATTTACAAAGAATTTAATAAAAAAAACGACGGGTTGCACTCTGGGAGTGCCGGCAGAAGTGAAAACAGCCGGCGCAGGCATACATTTTCGCCGCGCCGTAGAAAGAGAGGGGGATACTCCCTCTCCTACGCCACGCCAGCTGTCTACTCTCCATCCGTCTTACGAATTTTCGATCAGGTCACGTGTCCTGACGCGAGTTTAACATTTTTTACCCATTACAAAAAAAGTGTACAACGCCGCTAAAGAAGTTTTCACTTCAAAAAATATTATTTTTAACCTGAAAAATATTGTCTCCAGATTTCCATAGTTAATGAATAATGCATTATTTTTATTAACGCTTTATTATAAATCATATATTAAACATCAGTACCAGATTTTAATGTTTTCGATTTCTTTCTTCCGCTTTTTGCTTGATCTTCTTTCAATATGGCGCTTTTCTTCCTACCTCGACTTTTTCGTTTTCGGCTACCTCGTTTTCGATTTTGTCGCTTTTGGATACGTCGTCTACGGCTTCTGCTTCTATTTTTTCTTCGTCTTCGAGCCTCCGTTATCGGCAAAGCAAAACCTAATTTAAACCTTCCCCCGTTCTCTTTGATCAAACCAGCTTTCTGTCCAGTTTTTAATGCTTTTTTAACACAAATTGATGCATTTTTTAACGGCTTCTTGCACTGATAAATTATTTGATCTAAAATTTTGTCGGGGGGAGAACCATTAGAGTCATTAAGACACGCTATGGTGTCCATAACATCTGCTAAAAACGACACCTCTCCTTGGACCATTTTAATGCAGCAAAAGCAGAACTTAATCAATAAACTAATGAAAAGCACTTAAATTTTGAATTTAGCTACTAAATTAATTTGTCAAAATGACATAAAAAATGTACTTGAATTTGTCAGTTTGTTGAATAAGGTTGCCAAGTTACCAGTCAAGAAAAGTCGCATTTTATATTGCTCCAGTGAAAAATATCCGTCTTACGAATTTTCGATCAGGTCACGTGTCCTGACGCGAGTTTAACATTTTTTACCCATTACAAAAAAAGTGTACAACGCCGCTAAAGAAGTTTTCACTTCAAAAATATTGCCCGTTAATCTTGTTTCTAAATTAGTTGTAATTAAATTTTAATTTACCTATTAATTTTTTAATAAACAAGTGAAACAGTTTGGTTTGACTTCCCAGTAAATAATATTTCTAGGTATAAATCTGCTACCTTTATTATTTTTATCAACCATTTTTTTTGCTCTTGTACCCCATAGCACTACCTATCCAATAGTTTTTTAGTTTTTTTTTAAACAACAGGCTTTATTTTTTAGAATTGCAGCCAAAGGTAACGCCACCTGCGAACTGAGTTCAACAGCCGTTAAAGAAAGTGTCGATTCGAAACCCATCGGTACTGTATCAGACACCGATTTTGATCTGTACGTAAAAAAATCAGGATGCACTGTGGTCTCTGAGAGGTCGCCCAACTACCAGCAACCCTCCTCGAGTTACGATGGTCCCAAAAGACCGAGTACTTTAGGAAATGTACACGAAGACGTTCATAACGTACAAACTGTCGTTAGCATCGCTAGCGGTCCGCAAACTGTACTGAATCCTCTTCATGGGATTTTAGTGTCACCAAATGACGGTTTCGGATCCGAAGATTTATCGCATTGGAATAACGATGAATACAAAGAATTTTACGGTAACAGCGAGCACGGACTTTATCACAATAATTATGGAAATATTAATCCGCACTATGAGCATTTGCAATTTGAGGGGCCATCCAGTATTCATTATCATGATATAGACAGATATGATGATGCGTTTTACTTCACTAGGTAAGAAATCTCTCTCTCTCTCTCTTGTCCTTTTACTCTCGAGAGAGAGTATGGTGACATCATGTCTCAATTGCTCGGATCGTAGTTCTCCATCCTTCTCTGTCTTGAGCTGCAAGAGAAGCTTCTTGCAGACCATGACCAATGATTTCTTTGGTTTGATCCACCCAGCGCGTCGAAGACCTTCCTCTTGGTCGTTTACCATTGATTTTTCCCTCTACAATAAGTTTTTCCAGCCCATTCGTTCTTCTTGAAATGTGTCCAAAATACCGTAGGTATGATTGGTTTATCCTGATTGATACCATCGTGGTGATTTTTAATTTTTTAAGAATTGACACGTTAGTACGGTGTTCTGTATGATATTCGCAGCATTCTTCTGTAGGCCCACATTGCAAAAGCATCTATTATTCTTCGATTGGCCATCTAACATCGAAATTGGACTTCTACCAGCCGACAGAACAGGCAGGTTTCCGATCCGGATACGGAACAAATGACCATCTGCAAGTTATTAAGACATTGATCGAGAAGTCCGTTGAGTACAACAAGCCACTCGTGTTAATATTTGTGGACTACGAAAAGGAGTTTGATTCCATCAAGCACATTGAGATGTTTAAAGCACTTGCCGACTGCCGAGTAGACCACAGATACTCTGCTATACTGCAACATATATACGAAAATGCAACAGCGAGCGTAAGACTCCATGAAGAGACAGAGAGATTCAGAGTGCAGCGCGGTGTACGACAAGGCGACACAATCTCCCCTAAACTATTTACCACGTTGTTGGAGTATATGTTCAAGAGTGTCGAGTTGGAGAATATGGGTATAAATATTAACGGTGAACATTTCAGTCACCTTCGGTTCGCGGACGATATTGTACTGATTTCAGATAGCTTGGATAAGGCAGAGAAACTGCTTGTGAGACTAACATCTGCTTCACATAAAGTTGGGCTTAAAATAAATCCATCGAAAAAAAATTTCATGACAAATCTAGTCCCAAGCCGAAACTACTTAGTAGAAGGAAAAGAAATCTTCCAAGTTACATCCTACAGATATCTGGGCCATGATGTTACGATTGGCAGGGACAATCAAACCTGCGAAATCAAAAGAAGGATAGGGCTAACGTGGGCCGCCTATGGGAAGCTGAAACACATTTTTAAGTCCGAAACCCCCATATGCCTTAAGCGGAAGGTGTTTGATCAGTGTGTTCTGCCGGTTCTGACTTATGGTTCGGAGACCCTAACTCTAACACGAAAATCGGTAAATAAAGTAGGAGTGGCCCAGCGAGCCATGGAACGCTCCATGTTGGGAGTCACGCTGAGAGACAAGATTCCGAATGATCGGATACGTCAGAGAACAGGGGTTACCGATTCAATCCAGCGAATAACATATTTAAAGTGGAACTGGGCTGGACATGTCGCAAGAATGACCAACGAAAGATGGACCAAAAAGATCATAGAGTGGAGACCTAGGCAAGATGCGTTCAGGAACAGAGGTCGTCCGCCGACCCGGTGGACGGATGACATAAAAAGAGTAGCACCAAATTGGATCCAGGATGCCCAGGATCGAAATAAATGGAGATCGTTAACGGAGGCCTATGTTCAGCAGTGGACGAGACAGGCTGTTTGATGATGGCCATTTTTAATGTCCAGGTCTCAGAGGCATATGTGGCAATAGGAAAGATCAAGGAGTGTAATTATGTAAGCAGTAAGAAACAATAAACTTATACTTAATATCAGGCCCGCGCCTAGCACTCCCTTGTGCAAATTTAAAATAATTCCCCAAATTTGTATTACGTTCATATGTGAGTACAGATACGGGTTAAGTTAGACTACACTATTGAAAAATAGATTTAAAAAGTATTTTCATAAATTTATTTTCATGTTTATATATTACAAGTACAAGCCATACAAGTATTTTCTCATTAAGGTACATAATATAATTATAAACTTATAGAAAACGGAAATATATTCTAACAGTATTATCACTCAAAATTTTTGTATTTTAGTTTCAAATGTAATATGTGATACAAAAGCACAAGAAATAAAAAAAATATTTAAAACATTAAAAATACTCGTTTATATATCACAGGTTAAACTGATCGACAAATAAAAATAAAACAATGCATTATTTTAATAATAATTATCGATCGAGCATCTGGCAACAAATGAAATCGCGACCGATGCAGCGCTTAATATATAAAGTTTCATACATTGCAAGCTCAGGCAGGAAAAAAACGCTTGTTCGCTCGTTGGCTCGTTGCAAGCCAAATTTCAAGCTCAAACATGAATAAATTGCTCCCATTTGGAAATATATCATTTTTGAGAAATTCGGTTCCCCCGTCTCAAAGAGTAAAAATAAAAAGAATTAACAAATAAAAAACAATGTAATTTCTTATTGTTTAATATCATTATAAATTTTGTTTCGACAATGTTGTTTGTTGCTTTATCCTTTTATTACTTTTAAGCATTGAGGCTTTACGGCGCCTCGGCGCCGTCGTGCAGCACACGGCTTTGCCCTTATGTATGGCGCGGGCCTGCCTAATATTCCTTGGCAAATATTTTGAAAAACCAAAACAACATAAAATAATAGATAACTTTTACTGCAGAATCACTTTTATACATTTTTTTACCCAAATCCAAAATATCTTGGTGTTACTCTGGACCGGACTTTGACATACAAGAAGCATCTCACTAAAACAGCTGAAAAATTGAAAACCAGGAATAATATCCTACATAAGCTGGCAGAAACCCTTCAGCCACTAGAACATAGAAGAAGAGTTGCAGACCAGACATTACTCTACAGATATTTCCATGGCAGATACTCCAGATAAATAAAAACTCTTGTACCACCACTGGCCACATTCGGCCGAAGAACTCGGCACGCTCATCAGTCTCACCCATTTACTCTTAAGATTGACACTACAAGGACCAATCTCTATCAAGAATCCTTCTTTTACAGGGCTGCTACAGAATGGAACAAGCTTCCAAAATCAGTTTTTCCAGAGAACTATGAATGCAACTTTTTAAAAAACCGCAGCCCACACGATAGGTCTACCCTTTTTGCGACTATTTTTAGTAAAAAAAAAACAACATGGGGTGCAACTGCAGGCACCTTGTGATCTACAGCCCTCAGTCTGCTTTATTCTGTAGCAGAGTCCTGCGCGCCTGTGCAGATTAACAGCCACCACACTAAATTAGTAGACACCCAGCTAAACGATTCTATGCACATAATTTCAGATACCATAAAGACAACACCACTGTACTGGCTACCTACCCTAAGTCATATCGAGCCTTCAGACATTCGTCGTCACAGGGCATTACTTAAAGAGTACAATAAAATAATGAGCAGCCTTGAGCTTCCTATTCGCAATGACTTTCCAGCTGGAAGACAACACCTGAAATCGAGACGCTTACCGATGAGTACGAGTACCTCGCATTTTAATGATAGGGACAGTTGGCGACACATGTGGTCACAGAAAGCCCCACATGAATGGCATCAAGTCCTGAATGTCAACTTAACACGAAGTAGCTACTACCTACCTCGCCGTTTATGGTTGTTTTTTAAATGGGGACTAAACCAATCCCTCCAATGTGTCTGTTTAAATGGTAATCAGACGATCCATCGCATCGCGACCGAATGCCCCATTCACGCATATCATGGCCCACTCTCAGATTTCGTCGGACTCCCCCCAGAAGCAATCCAATGGCCGAACAGACTGGACATTGAAATACATTGAAAATATCTTATTATCTATATCTATAGGCAACCAATTATTCACTTGGTTTCCTGAGATTAGACGCTTTGCTTTAGGCAACCAATCATACATAAAGTCACAAGCAAAACCAATTAGAAAATCTGACATCAGCGCTGCTATTACTAAACTATTTTGACGACTTCCGTTTGGTGACTTCGTCCATCGTCTTCGTAGAGAGAACAAAAAAGCTTCGGTTTAAAACACCACATGGTAAAAATTTAAATCAATATAATTAAATAAAATCAATTAATTTAAAATCCTTCGGCCAGTGAAAATATTCTAAGGAGACAGGATTAATAAACAAATGAATAAGTGAAAAAACCACTAGTGCATTTGTCGCTGTGAAAGTTGCAGCTATTTTTTGCCGCTGTCAAAGTGACATGAGTTGAATTGTCAATGCAAAACTTTGAGGTATACGGTTGCCACTCGATTAGCACAAAATATAAATAATCAACACGATTCTAATCTGAATTGTCCCCACTTCGTCGACATTTGTTTGCGACGTTACTGATCAGCATGAAACTGTTAGCGACGGTGTGTACGTCTGACTTATCAGGAGAGAGGCTTTTTAATGTATGCAAGAGACCAACTAGTTTCTCTTCTAAAAATGTGAAACTTTTATGTTCCACAAATATTTTTTATATTTGTAAAGTCTATGCTTCTTCTTCTTCTTCTACTTGTAAGAGATCTAGATGATCTGTTGATTCCGCACTTTGGTGGTCTTCCGGGTGGACGGGTCCCTGCTGGTTTTCCCTCTAGTACAATGCGTGGTAGTCTATCGTCGGTCATTCTCTTTACGTGGTTATACCATTATCTTCTCCTCTGCCTTCCCCATCTCACCACATCCTGTACGTCGCATTGTGCTCTAATGTTAGTGTTTCTTACGTAATCTCTTTTTGTTTTCCCGACTATTGTTCTCAGTACTGACATTTCGGCGATAGTCTATGCCAGATGCTAAAACTGATAAGCAAGAGAAGGTGTTTGAGAGATGTTTTAAATTAAATATATGTATAAACACGCGATGCGGTTTTCTTAAATTACCAAACGGAAAATATAACCACAGAAACATTTAAATTATATAACATTTGCAACATCTTTTAGGTACGGAGAAAAAAGGCCACCCCGTCGTCCATATTTCACCAATAGTGATTTTTTGGGACACCCCACACCAGATCGGTATGGGTCCGTTATTCCACACCCTGATAATTATTACAAAAGACCCAATCACGAGAATTACCCGGCACCATTTTACAAACCAAACAAAATCCAGGAAGCTCCCGATTATAACTCTAATAGACCATCAAAACCAGTATCTCTATCTCTCATTTACGAAATAGAGAATCCAAAACAACCAGAGGTGGAGTCTTATTATCAAAATCCGCCAAAAAAACACAACAGCTATGGTTCGGGTGCTGCCGATCAAAAAAATCCCGATCAAAACAGCCAGGAGTATAATGGGAGACCGATAACCAGGTTTAGTACCGGTGACAAAGGAGAACAAATCACATCAATAATAACTGAAATTAAAGAAGGTAAGATTTATTCTTTTTCTGATACGTAATACATTTTGATTTTAACTTAATTTTAGAATAATTATTATAATAGATTTGGGTTTTGTGACAACAATTAAAATTACTACAAATTTAAATAGAAATCAGAATCAAATGGGTTTTAAAACAAACCGATTTACTCACAGAGCCCAAGCTTAATTCAGCTGTCAGTAACAGACTTCTTCTTCTTCACGTGCCATTTCCGCGTCGGAGGTTGGCAATCATCGTAGCCATTCTTCGAGGCGGCACCTCTGAACAGTTCGTTTGATGTCCATCCATACCGTTCCCTCAAATTGCGCAGCCCTGATATTCTTCTCCTTCCTACACTTCTCTTGCCCTGGATTTTTCATTGTATAATTGCTTTACGCATGGCGTATCGTTTTCCGCGTGTAATGTGTTCCAGGTATTGTAGTTTTCTGGTTTTAATGGTGTCCATAATTTCCATTTCTTCGTTTATTCTCCTCATGACTTCGTTGTTTGTTACGTGTTACTTTAAAGAAAATTGTTTTTTTTCTTCAATCTAATGAAAATCTTCCAAAAATATCAAGACGTGTTTTGTTACGAACTTTGCGTGAGATGAATTTCAGGTATTTAAAGAGAAAGGGAAATAGTACCCTTATCGAAAAAAAAGAAATCTTTTTCTGGCGCAAAAAATATCCGAAGATATAGCAGAGTGTTGAAGAGAGGGTAGAAAAATGTATTATACAGATAAAACCATGTTAAATGGACATACCGTGACAAAAATGTGTTCAAATTTGTTTTATTATTATTAATAATAGGAAGACATAATATGTAACATTTTTTCGTATTGGACCAAAGGGTTACAACAGACAGCTAGAGCAAAGCTTGCTGGCCTTCAGCGGCTGGCATGCCTGGCCATAACTGAAGCCATGTCCAGCACACCAACGGCAGCGATGGAACACCTCCTACATCTTCCTCCCCTAGTATTCTCTTGGAAGGGGAGGCCAGGATAGTCTCCTACAGATTCCTCTCTTTGGAAAGGCAAATAAATGAAGAGCAACTCGGGGATCACTCCGGGATACTGAGTGAAACAAAAAACCATCAAATTCTCGGGATGGTTCCTGACTTGCTAGCCACATAAATACACGTAGAAAAGTCGTTCAAAGACCTCTTTCCGAAGAGAGACGAATGGGTGAGGGGAGAAATCCTCTACCCAGAAACTTTTTTTTTTTTTTTTATGTTCTGGTTCCCACGAAAAGGGATATCCTGTAATGTTCAGAGAACATCGTGGGAACCAAGGGAAAGAAGGTAGGAGTTGGTGTTCTTCTTAAATTTCTGGAGGTTGTATGCCTCGGGGAACACCTCCCTAGGCAATGAGTTCCAAAGCCTCGCAATTCGTTGGATGAATGAGTCTTTGGAAAGTGATGTTCTGCAGGTCTCCAAAGTGACCACGAAGGGGTGTGAAGACTGAACTTGACGGGTTAATCTCGAAGAGACTGCCAAAGGTGGAACGATTGTTGATATTTCAGAAGAGCATCGCCTATGGAAAATATCTATAAAATAGAGACAAATCGCCAACTGTTCTACGGTGTTCCAGACAAGTGAGCGAGTTTGTAAGCGAGGCATCACCGACGAGACGAATTGCCCTTTTTTGGACAGAATCCAATAGCTTCAGGATATGTTTAGGTGCCGCACTCCAAATATGGGAGAGGTCGGATCTGTGCCTTATAGATCATAAGCAGCTGACTGGAGGTGAAATAGCTCTTGGCACGAAACAAAAAACCAAGTTTTTGGGATGCACTTTTGGCAATGGACCTCACGTGATTTTCCCAGGAAAGGTTATTGCTGATAGTAATACCAAGCATCGATATGGATGACTTCAGTGGTATGGTTACTCCTGACAAAGTTATGTTAGGCACAGTAAGATCGGCTTTTCTAGAGAAAAGACATGCTTGTGTTTTGTTTGCATTGAATTCTACCAAGTTATTGGATCCCCATTCGAGAATTGTTGCTAAGTCCATATTTATATTGTTAACATTTCTTCCTCGTTCATTTCTGGTTTCACGGGCTGATATAGGGGCCCTGGAAGAGAATGCGGTATGGAGGGTACTATCATCGGCAAAGCTGTGTTCGGGACATGAAGTCTGAATACGTAATGTACACAGATGGCTTAAAAACCCCAGATGGAGTTGGGGCCGGTATTTTCAGCAGGAAACCAAAGATTGAAATATCTACCAGTCTTGGCAGGTATGCTACAATATTTCAGGCCTAAAGTCTTCGCAATCAAATTGTGTGCAAGTGAGCTGACTAACAGACCTCTAGCAAACAAAAACATTAGGATAATATCAGACAGCCAGGCTGCTTTAAAAGCACCGAGCTCCAACAAGATAAATTCTAAACTTGTATGGAATTGCATCGAATCCTTAGAGTACCTTGGTGCGAACAACAGGGTGACCCTACTGTGAGTACCTCGGCACCAGGGGGTGGAGAGTAACGAAAAATCCGACACCCTTGCAAAACAGGTGGCCGAATCTGCGTTCACTGGACCAGAACCGGTTTTTGGAGTCACCATGACCTGCGTATTCTAACGGGACTGCTTACAGGACACTGTCGTCTAAGATACCACTTTAGAAAATAGGTTTGAACTAACAAACGGACTGTCGAGATATTTTTGAAATCGGTAGGTCCTAGGTTGGTGTAAACAAATATGTTGAACCTTATTCTTCCCAGGCCGGGGCATGGACATAGTACATGTTCAGCAGTTTCGTCTTCCACGCAGCAGAACCGACAGTCCGTTTGTTGGTTCAGACCTTCTGAGGTGGTACCTTAGACGACAGTGTCCTGTAAGCAGTCCTTTTAAAATACGCAGGTCATTTCTGCTCCATTCTAGGATCTGCTTAGTTGTGTTTCTCGAGGGTTGAAACGGTAGAAACGCCTTCGAGTGGGTTAACCCTGGTATGTCTGACCAGTACGTGAGTATTTTCCTCTCCGCCCAGTCCGAAATAATTGTTTTTGCTCCGAGGTGTGGGCAGCTTCACCGCCGGAACCTCTATTGCCTGCAGACTTCCTTGCTCTTGGACAGCGTCGTTTTACTGCGTAGGTGTTGAATCCTTCGATAACTCAGGAATAGCTGGCTCGATCTGACTTTTTACTACTGTAGGCTAACGGGTTTACTGCCTTTTATCGCCGTGAATTGGTATTTTCACAGTAAATGAAACATACATGTGTCATCGATAATATATTGTTAACTTTAATACATGGAACTTACAGTTTAAAGCCTCCATTATTTTCAGAATAATTTCACTGGTTGCTAGCTTTTGTTTGATGTATTTCACTTGACTATAGTTATGTGCATTTTACCATGTGGTTTTTTAAAATATTGCTCTGAACGCTAGAGGTTATACCTCGGCTGATGATATGCGAAGCTCTGTACTCTGCATTGCTTGAAGTTCGGAATGAGAAAGAGGGTCGAAAAGCCGGAAACCGTTTCGAATGTGGCTTCTCGTGTTAAATTCGGCATTTTGATTGGTCACTGAGACCGTATAATCGCTTGTTAAGAATTGCGCGCGACGATTGAAATATTCTCGGCTAAAAACTGCACGTGTTCTTAAGATGATTTATAAATTGCACGGTTGTTTATACAAAAGCTAATTTCCACGTAATGAATGCGTGACTTTTAGTTGATTTTTGTCGGCGTCAGGGCCGTACTGAGTAGTGTTAAAAATCAAGGAATTTCTCAAAGAGAAATTGTACAGTTGGAAATACTGATTTCCAACACTTATTTTTCGGTTGTAAAGAGTTGCAATATTCAAATATTTTAGAGTAGTCTCATAATTATAGTTTCCAAATTGTAGATTTAATCTGTAGGTCACATGTCCCAGAAATCTATTCTGAACACTTTCAACAAAATTAATATGTACTTGATAGAGAGGAGACCATACTGTAGATGCATACTGAAGTATAAAACACTAATGAGTTGTAAAGAATCTTCAAGGCATTAATTGATAAGTCTCTTGAGTTACGTAAAATGAAGCCCAGAATTTGGTTTGCTTTGCTTATAGGTGCATTTATGTATATTAATTGAAAATCAAACTGAACTCCTAAGTCCTTTATATTGTCAACTCGTTTTATGGTTGATCCATGTATTTCATATTGGAAATTTAAAGGAGCTTTTGATTTTTTGAACGATATGATGAAGCATTTATCAACATTGAGGGCTAGACCATTTGTGAGAGAGCATTCTTGTAATTTATTTATATTATGTTCGAGTTTTAAGCAGTCATTCGAAGTCTGTATAGAAATATAGATTTTTACATCATCAGCAAATCTTAAACAATTACAGTAATCAAAGTAAGATGATAGATCATTTATATAAAAATTGATTACTAATGGTCCCAGATGAGAGCCCTGTGGAACTCCTGACGTTACTTTTACTGGATTAGAGAGATGGTTCTTAACTTTGACATACTGAATTCTTCTAGTAAGGTAACTATTCCACCATGGTGGAAAATCAAGTATTTCCAACTTATGAATTAAAAACTTGTGATTCACGGAATCGAACGCTTTTAAGAAGTCTGCATATACGGAATCAATCTGATTTCAATGGGATAAAAATAATAAAATTCCGAAAAGTTGCCTTTTGTAGCTGTGGGAAATAGAATCCCAGAGCATTGTGTGGTAAAGTTATTTAACCTCCGTACCCACACTTATAATAATAAAAATATCTACTGCAAACAGTTCGTCCGTGTAATTATTGCCCATTTGCACCTTGTATAGTTCTGTATCAATATCTAGAAATACATGCAGCTCAAATGTTTATAAAAATAGTGAGATAAATTAATCGGCGTTCAAATTAGTTATGCACATTAACAACAATAAGTGACCATTGTTGTAAACTGAAAAACGGCCTTCGGCTGCTTTTGTTTCTTTCAAGATCTCCATCGCATGACGTAATAAATACATCATTCACTGTCATTGAAATGATTAAATGCAGCCATTGAAACTGGCAGAAGAACGGCGAAACAATGAGAACATTTCAACATCTCGACAACAATGAAGACCATCATAAAGTAGATACGCACACTACCAATATTCACCTCCTAAATATCTCTGAATATTTCATTTCGGTTAATAAAAATTAGGTTAATACCGTATGCTCTTGAAGTCCTTTAAAATAGTGTAGAAGATAACAACAGACTTTTATTTTTGAATTTAGTGCTACAATTATTAACAGCATAGATAATTTATGAAAGTCTGGTAGTCGAATTTTTTTTTCTTTTTTTACTGAAAATAGTCGCAAAAAGGGTAGACCTATCGTGTGGGCTGCGGACGGCCCGCACTGCGACTATTAGAAGGGGAAGGGATTATAGAAAGGAGATGATTGTGGACCCGCTTTTTGAAAAGTTGCAGGTCATAGTTCTCTGAAAAAACTGATTTTGGAAGCTTGTTCCATTCCGTAAAATTCCTGTAAAAGAAGGATTCTTGATGGAGATTGGTCCTTGTAGTGTCAATCTTCAGAGTAAATGGGTGAGACTGATTAACCTTTATCAACCGAATGGCCCTTTTCTGAATGGAATCTAGAAGACGAAGAGAATGCCTTGGTGCTGAACCCCAAATGTGCGAGCAATACTCCAGTAAGGGTCGGATTTGAGCATTGTACGTCGTCAACAGTTTATCAGGAGTAAAAAACTTTCTACCTTTCCACAGAAAACCTAGCCTCTGGCTTGCTGACTTTGCGATGTTAACAACATGGTCATGCCAAGACATATTATTGGACACCGTGACTCCCAAAATCGAGATGGAGGGACTTGATTCAAGGGTATTTTCGGACATTGTGATGGAATGATTTAAGTAATTCACTTTCTTGGAAAACGTGGCGCTTTGTGTTTTCTGGGCGTTGAACTGAACAAGATTGTTGGTTCCCCACTCGACGATTGCTTCAAGATCTCTATTGGTGGAATCAACCTGTTCCTGCCTGAGTCTATTTGTATCATTCACCGAAAGTGATCGATAAGATGTGAAAGTTGAGACAAGTGTGCTATCGTCTGCGAAACTGTAAATGGGGTTCGTGGTGGTTTTCAAGAGGTCGTTGATGTGTAAAAGAAATAAGATGGGGGAATATTATCTTTAATAACCATTTGACATTATTTTTCGGATTAAATTTCTCAATTTATTAAAAAAATGCAATTTTGCAATTACTCTTTATTTGCAGCTTTTACTTTATCGACCAAAATTTAAGTATTGTCACTTTGATTTGCATCGGATTGGCAGAGGCGGATTTAGGTTCCGTAATGTTTGGAAAATGCTCACATTACGTAAAACTATAAAAATTTATGCAAGATTAAACAGCCGGACGAAGGTATAATTAAATATAGTGAATTAATAATTTGTGTTATAATGAAGTAAATGGATTTAAAAAAAAAATGAAAAATCTAACGTCAATACATAAATGCTATACTTGAAATTTTTTTTTAAATACCTATTTGTTAGATCCACAGCTAGGCTGCTATCAAATCACTGAACTCAGTCTACTTGACCTCTATGGCAGCGGTGCATGCCGAGCCACCCTAAATGAGCAAACAGCTAAGCATAGAGTTCACATTGTCTGGGTACGCGGACACAGGAACATACCAGGCAACTGTAAGATGGGGCACCACCCTTCCAGCTGTACCTGTCTCATCTCAGCAAGTAGTACCGATTGCAAATTTCCCGCTCCTCCTACACAGCAAAGTAGGTCGAAAAGCCAACTCAAGGTGGCAAAATGAACCCACATGCACATGATCGAATCAGATTTGGCCTAAACTAGATCTACGTCGAACTAATGATCGCGGCCATAAGAGGACACTGGGCAGGTGGATCCCATGCACGGCGCATGGAAATCGCAGAGCTACGACACGACTTCTGTAGAACCTCTCACGATAAGGAAGAGGAGGAAACAATGGTACATCTTCTCTGCCGCTGCCCTGCAATAGGCAGGAAACGGCTTTCTATACTAGGGCAACCGAACTTTGATGACTTATCTGATCTCAGCTCAGCTCAGCATTAAATACCTCACACTTTTTATTGTTAAGTTCCAACTGGTCCATCACGGTAACACAACGGTCCAAAATACATAAGTGAACCGCCGTTTTAACCTAACCTAACCTATTTGTTGGATATTTTAAATTTTAGTACTTGCACGATTATTTTAACAAATTCTACCCTATAAAAATACCTTTAGATTGTAAAAGCAGGAGAAGAAGCATTAAAATTCGGTCTTACAGTTGTTAAGAAACCAAGTCGATTTCAGATATTAGCCGCCTGAAACATTTAGGTGCCACCCTAGTGGACTCGCGGGCTTAAGCTTAAATCCGTCACTCCGGGTTGGATACCTGTCCAGAAAAGGTTGCATCACAGTTGCACATTAAGCTATCGCCTTGTATACATCCGCCCTATAAATGCATGCACACATTAATTGTAATTGTTTAAATAACACCACACAACAATGGATTCACTATAATAATACCAATGTCACGGAGGAGTAAAGTAAAATTTAAATTAAAAGCATCGTTATATCAAGAGGTCTTTTTTACATTATTTAAGACAAATTATTAGGAAACACAAATGACTCTGGTTCCGAGGAAGCGCATCCATTTAATTGGAAAATTATTCTGTGATCATTTTCAGCAACCTTGAAACGATTTCCTGCGCTTGGATGCGGACGCGCGTCTTTTCTTATTCGTTGGAAAAATAGCCATTAGGCCAGCCCAAATTTAGTATTTTTAAATAAGTAAGAGCAATACGTTTTAAGGCGGTTACATGTTCGTTTAACAATCAATTAATCAATGAATGTTGAATAAATCTAGATATTATTAGCGAAATTTCTTTGGTAAGTCTAATACGTATAGCTAATTTTACCAATATACGACGGTATCAAATTAGTCACCGAGACATCCACTTAACTGGCGCACTATGTTGAGAGATACATTAGTAAATTCCCATAACATTTATACCCGAAATATTTTTGTTTATTTTTATGCTTTTGTTGAGAGGTTTTATTTTTATTTTTGCTTTATTGTAAACAGAAATCGTTGATGACGCTCACACACACACACACACACACACACACACACACACACACACACACACACACACACACACACACACACACACACACACACACACACACACACACACACACACACACACACACACACACACACACACACACACACACACACACACACACACACACACACACACACACACACACACACACACACACACACACACCCACCCACACACACACACACACACACACCCACACACACACACACACACCATTTTATTTTATATTTGCAATAAATTTTACATTGTCTATTTTCCTAACTAACTAATCTGTTGACATGTCTAATTAAATGCTTTCAAAAAAAATCAATTGGCTATTGAATTGTTTGTTCTTTTGTTCACTAGAAATGTTTATATTATTCCGGATACATTTTCCCACAAATTGTTCGTTGGTAAAACAGTGGTGGATGTTCTTTTGTAAAACAATTAATTTTTAAAAAATATAGAATTCCAATTTGTACTGTCAACATTTCAAGTATTTAGGTTGCAGTTCCCTTCATCTTTATAATTATTACGTTTTACACAGTTACTGTCAACTGTATCTTTATCTTTAAAATAAAAAATGAAGACGATCTGCAGCCACTATTACATCGATTTAAGTGCACTGCCAAATCCCTTAATATGGTAATATCGGCCCAGAAAACTAAATGCATGACATTAAAAACGCCATTAAGGTGCAAGCTAGAAGTTGGAGGCAAAGTTATTCAACAGGAAATGAAATATAAGTATCTGGGCATATAAATCTCAGGCTATGGTGATGTTGAGACGGAGGTGAGAGAATAGACAACGAAGGCAACTAGAATAGCAGGATACCTAAATGAAATAAAAACATTAAAATAGAAACCAAAACAAGAATTTACAAGGCAATGGTAATACCAACTATGACATACACGGCAGAAACTCGACCAGACACA
This sequence comes from Agelastica alni, assembly GCA_950111635.1. NCBI lineage: Eukaryota > Metazoa > Arthropoda > Insecta > Coleoptera > Chrysomelidae > Agelastica > Agelastica alni. Next base: position 9,529,075 of record OX467711.1, read on the forward strand.
GCGTGAACTAAACAACTTCTAGAGCCAACCGAAATGAGGGAATAACTGGAAAGACGATCTTGGACAGAGAAAGAAGCGAGAATATAAGAAGGACATGCAAGGTAGAAAACATTAATGAGTGGGTTCTCGGCAGAAAGAGGGAGTAGAATGAGCATATCAGTAGAATGGACAACGAAAGAACAGCACGCGACAAATCACCAATGGGTCGCAGGAGTTTAAGACGCCCCCGAAAACGATGGAGCGACAACTTAGCAGTGCAATAGGCAGAGGGACGATAAAAAGAAACAGGCGATCCACCTAGATTTAAGAAGAAAAAATAAGAAGAAGAAGTGACCACCTATGGACCGGTTTCGGGATGTTGCCCCTCATCACCACAGGATATGTCTTGGCAAACTCACGTTTTCCCTTCGAAGAGTGCTTGTTAAAAGGTATAAATGTCGTGACGTACCTGGTAAAGGTGAGGAAGGTTGATTTGTCTCTTGAAAATACTTTAGGTACTATTGATTAGGTACTATCACTTGACTAAATTCAACGAAGTGAGCTTTTTTCTAAACTTTCTGCATGTAAGGACGCCTCTGTCGTTAAAGAAAACGGGCTTTCAATCATTTTCACACCTGTTTTCATCCTACCTCTATCGCAGAAAATGATGGCATACATAAGGGGAAATCCGCTCTAAATTCCAACCTATCGATTATGATGTAACAACGTACTGCTACGAATTCAATCGTTTGCTTTTCCGACGAATGCAATCAGTAATTGCATCGAATTGTCATCGAGGCACACCTCTCCGAAAAAATAGAGAGGAGAGGGAGAATTAATAAAAATCCTATCCCAATAACGAGTGTATCCTCGATAGCAGCGCGCAAAAAGTAAGATAAACTCGCAGAGTGTTTCCCACTGACGCATATTGCACATATTTTTCTTTCGAACGAACAATATCGTTTATCTCTGCAATAGTTACCATTGTTTGAGCGTTCGGTTGCGAAGAAACTAAACAAAGACGCGACACTAATTAAAAACGTTTATCGTGCCTCACACTGTGCGAAGTATCGACAGTGAGAGATGTTAAAGAAGAAGAGTCGTTATTAATGATGTGTTTTAATCAAATAACTTCGACGAGTGATTGAGTACGTTTTCGTCGGGAAATAATAAAATGAAAGTGTTCCATTTTTCTGTGATATTTTTAATAGGACTCGTTTACTTCGCACAAGCTACAATAATCATCGTGGAAGATGCAAAAGGTATTTACGTATTACGTTTGATATTTCTTGTGTTTTTCACTTGTAAAATATTTAAATGAATAATAATATATTTTTTTTCAAATTAAATCAAATTTATTCAGCAACAATACTTAAACACAGTATAGATCTATATATACTTACATATAACATTTGATGATATTCATCTATTCGGGGTAGTGTAGTGCATCCGCTTAAACCCACAAGGTTTGTGTTGGGATTCCATTTACTTACATTACATTACATTACAATCTTGCGGTTGGGCCTTTGGTATCGGCGCCTATGTCACCTAGATCTTTTGATCCTCTGTGACTACTGCTGTGTCTTCAGGGCATCAGAATTCCAGTCCGCTGATTTTGGCAAACCTTAAGATTTCTGTTGGCCCTGTCTCTTTTAGATCGCTTGGATCCATAATCATACGGCCCCAGGTTTGATACCTGTACCCTGCTAGCATCGGGCAGTGACACAGAATGTGTATGCTGCTCTCTTCCTCTTCGCCGCATAGTCGGCAGTGTGCCATTAGTGCGATGTGTCCTGTGAGCAGGCCAAGCGTGCTGCTTAGCCTACTCCGGTCCATCGTCCAGAGTGCGTCAGCCCTCTTCTGGAGAGGTCTTTTCATCAGCTGTTTAGATGTTCTGCAGCCAGTATTTGCATTCCATTGAGCAATATGTTCTTGTTCAAGGATTAATTTCAATAAATGTTTTGCTTCGGCGATTGGCAATCCGACCAACTGGCTTCTTGGACCCACCAGGGTCCCGTTTTTTGCCAGTTCATCGGCTACCTCGTTGCCGTTTATCCCTGTATGCCCAGGAACCCATGTAAGAGTGACCTTGTTTACCGTCGTTAACTCAGTGAGGGCTTGCATGCAGTCCCACACCACCGATGATATTGTGGTGTAACTCACGAGGGCCCCAATGGCCGCGCGACTGTTAGTGAGAATATTAATCTCACTGTTGGTCACTCTATTTTCTGTCAGGTGCGTAGCGCACCTGAGTATAGCATAGACTTCAGCCTGAAAGACCAAGGCGTATTTACCCAGGGGTATACTTTCCCTGTGGTTGCAGGATGCTCCAAACACACAGTAACGTCCCTGGTACCCTGATTCATCAGTGTACCATCGTTTCACTCCTGGGCTGGTCAATGGTGTTTTCTTCAACCAGTCTTCTCTGGTTGTTATTTTTGTTTTATAGTTTTTCGCTATAAAGGTCTTTTTCGAAATTTTGTCATACTTACTAACCCTTAGATTATAGTCTAAATATCTAGTGTTCTCAAAGTATTCGAAAGTTAGTTCATAATGAATAAGTGCCTATACGTTGCCTATATTCAATATTAATTTATTGCAAAGCTCTCAAGCACATTTTATTTTACTAAAAATATAATTACCCATAATAGTCCAGTCACCTTAGGCCAATTTTACGAAGTTCTCTTCTAGAGGCGCACCATTTGGCCAATTTTTTTATAGGTTGTTTAGACCTACAAGAATATAGTCCTAACTTTCGGCCATTGCCGGGGTATATTTTAGCAATAAAAAATTAATGAAAATTAAAAAATTGATATTTTTGAGATAATTTTTTCGGGATGCGTCCTATCGAAATGTGTTCATCATAACGTCCTTTGTAAAAAAGGTCCTGAAAAAAAAAGTGCTAACATTGTTAATAAAGCGGTTAATGGCTAACAAAAATGAAAATTCTACATTTCGTTTTTGCAACCGCAATCGGGTGTTTATCAACATATCGGTTTAAAACTCGAACATCATGAACAGCAGCCAAACCCCAAGAGAATCGTGCAAGATTTATCGATCTGGGATATATAGTTTAGCAACAATCTGCGATCATCGAAAAATCTTTGCCCCTCAATAGAATTTCCCGACGAAGGCCCATAGGATGGGAAAAAAATCGAGGAGCTTCGTATCATCATGCGCAAGCGATTTGGAACGGTATTTTTTAAAAACGTTACGAGAGATGAAAAAAATGACAGTGACATTGAGCGAAGGGTGTTGGCAGGAAAACAAATGAATGGGGCACTGCACATCTTTATGAATATCCAGAAAGTTTTAAAAAAGGCACGTCTAGCTGTGCATAAAGGTTTGTTGGTGCCTACACCTATGTATGGTAGTGAATGTTGGGTTTGGCAGAAGAAGCTTAAAAATAGGATTAATGCTACGGAGATGAGTAGTCTGAGAAGTATAGCCGGTAAAGAATAGTGAGATAAGAGAACGCTGTGGTGTAAAAGAAGATGTGGTTACAAAGATAGATAAAGGAATGCTTGGATGGTTTGGACACGTAGAAAGGATGGATGAAGGAAGATTGACGAAACAAATATATAAGGCGAGTGTGAATGGACAAGTGGGTAGAGGTCGACCTCGGCGAACATCGATCTCGATCAGATCAACATTGTTTTGAAGAAAGGCCAGGTCAAGAGTACCAACAACTGACGAGCGTGCATAAGAGCACTGATGAAAGTAGAGGAAGCAAAAGATGTGTGTAAGAACCGTAGCGGAAGTGGAAGGAAGTGGTCTCTGCCTACCCCTACCGGAAAAAGGCGTGACTATATGTATGTATGTATATTATTTATTTATTTTATTTTTGCTTATTAATTCAGTGGGACAAATATGTTTTGTGATAATTAAGGGTCGTGGCTATAGTATGTTCCTGGAGTGATAATAGTGGCGCTCTCTATGGGGGTATAAGTAAAACTTCCAGCCCTCTTAATACCATTAAACATTGTTCATAATAAAACTATTTTTTTTAATCTTACGTAATAAAATAATAGCGTTTACGAAAATTCAATTTTTGTTAGTGATAATTTGAACTGTTAAATTAGCTTTATTATTCAGGGTAATTAGCATAGGTAATAATTTGAAAGAAAAAAGATTCAAGGTTTCCGAAGAGGATCTCAAATTAATTATAAAATTATTTAATTTGATTCGTTGCCTTGAAACTAAAGTAATTTGTTTTCATCAATCATATGTCTTAATTAAAAAAAAATGAAGTAAAACTACTTGAAATCATTATTATTACCTTTGGAAATATTGTAAAGATTTGTTTCCAGACGTCGCCATTAAAAAGGCCACGTAAAACGAATGGATCGAGAACGAATTGCCAAGTGGGCCAAAACACAGAAATCAGATAGAGACGTCCATTAGGTAGGCTCCCAAAATGTTGGTATGAAAGCTGGACATCAGCGTCAAAAGAAGAGAGATGACAGACCTTACAGTACCTCGTCCTATTACAAGAAGGAGAATAAGACTAGTCAATTTATCACAGATTTTGATGGAGGCTGGTTCTACCAAAAATTCCACATGACATTACTCAAAACTTTAAATCACTGCATCATTGCACTGTGCAAAATACCAACTTTTTACTTCGATCATTACTACAAACCCCTCTATCTACGAAACTCACTTCTACATGTTACTTCTTCCTTATCCACAGCCTTATAAATTTTGCATCAACGAACTTTCCCTGCATCCACAACCACAGAGAGATATTACCGCCTCTTCTCTTGTTACTGAGTGTCGAGCAATGTCCAATGGCAACATATTTGGTGAAAATTTCTGGTACACAGAATTACTCTTTTCTGTAGGTTGGCAATCATCTTGGCAATTATTATTTTTGAGACCGCAGCTCTAAATAGTTCATTATTACTGCATCCAAACCAATCCCTAAGGTTCTTCATAATTATTTGATATTTTTCTTCCCTCATGACATGTCCCATGTACAGCAGTTTTCTTCCCTTGATTGTCGGAATCACTTCTCTCTCCTTATACTTACGCCTCATCACTTCTACGTTGGTTATTCTCTCTACCCTCAGAGTTACTGTGGATGTCCAGATGGAAATATTGTTGGTTAAAGAATATTTTCTTACGGCTGTTAGAAATGATAAACTGTTGTATTCACTGGGGATAATTTTTAGGTAAAGTAAACGTATAAAAAGCTTAACCATCATGGTATTAGATGGCAAAGGTAAACCTTTGGAAGTTCATACTCAGATAACAAGTTATTTTTTATCAGATAATTGTACAATAAAAAGGACTAAGAAGAAGCCTTAATTATAACAACATGTCGTGATAATAACAGGACAGCTATTTGAAGCTTTCTGATCTAAATCAAAGTTTTCATAAAGGTTGGTGAACCCAAATTGTGAAGACGAAATCGGAAAGTTGCCAAATCATTTTTGCGCGGGATATCAAACATTTATACAAGTATTCTTGCAGACAAAACCAATGATCTGTTAAAATTTGTAATCATTCGGTTTCTTAACATATAAATGTTGCTAATTAGGTCTTTTCAGCTTGTTTTAGAAGAGTGTTAGCAGGAAAAAGAATTTCGCGTGGCTTAGTCAGAAGAGCATTAAACTGTGAAACTGTCGAGGAATGTCAAAGAGAATGCGCCGAGGAGAAACATTTCCCCTGCGAAGGTTTCAATTACAGGTATGTTATAATATCTGACTGTCTTAAATAAATAATGAATTAATATTATACTTATTTAAAAACAACTAAATAGGAAATTATTATTGCGTTATTGACCAATTTTTCCAATTCCTTGTTTTTTATTTTCTATACAGATGAAAATAATATAAGGATATTCATTTATATTTAAACACTAAAGAAAATTTGTCAGCATTGATTCGAGTTACAATTAAACATCATAAGTTTTTCAAATGAACATGAAAAGACAGACTCAGGGTTTGAATTTATATGCACATTTATTTGTAACAATACAATTTATGTTAACTAGCAAAACAATCATTGGCTTTAGAAAACTGACTAAGCCTTGCGAACGAAGGCCAATTTATATATTTAACGTTGAATCGAGAAAAGACGAGAAGTTTTTAACCGTATTCAAACTATTCTATCGAAAATTCGAGCTTGGTCGGGAAGGTACTGGAACATCCTTATCATTGGCTGTGACATCACTATACCGCCCAGCTTGCTTACGTACATTCCAGTGGCGTACTTACAATACTTACGATTGCATTCTTTTTGCAAGGCTGGTCAAGTTGATGAGAATCGGAGCACCAAAAATGATTTAATTGCTGAATAAAAAGTTAACATATTATAAGAAGCTTGTAAAATGCATGAAACCATATTAATTAATTTACTAAATACCTATTCCTTTAGCTGTAATGGGATAGATGTTCTCTGTAGATAGGACTCGAACAATAGCAATATCGCAATTAAATTTTCAAGGCGATGCATGGTCTTTTATAAGGACTGGTCATATTCTGAGATTTTCCCATACATTTTTGATAATTTACATAACATTTAATATGAGTACGAACAATGTTTATAATTAATTTTATAAATATAAAACTAGAAGGCAACATTTCGATGATTTAAATTAATTAACGATAAAATACTGCCGAAATTAGATATTTTTTGTTTTATCAATAATACTTTGATTCCGCAGTCTTTTTTCGTTTCCATTCACTTCTTATTTAAATCGGTGTGATTATTTTTTGGTGGTAATCCTCAACAACCATGAGACACAGACGAACCTTAACGTCATCAATAACAATACAGTGATTGGGTTATAATAGTAACACAATATTTTTCCAGATTGGATGCTTCCGGAAGATCCAAAGGCGATTGCGAATTATTAAGCCTGCCATTATCTCGCATAGATGTATACAGAGATAGTCATCCAGATCGGGATTATGACTATTATGAAAGAGACCGAAATGCAGCTGCTGTCAATTGTAGACCAAGGCAATCGAACTACAAATACGGACCGTACAATAACTATGACAGTCACAGACATGGCATAAGAGATAATTATGGAAATAGAGATGGATGGATAGATAGTAGACATGATTACGGAGGTCAGTGTTAAACAAACATTTTAACCCTAATTTACACAAATTTTAAGTCTGGCTTTAGTGTGTCTGATTTTGATTACTTATGCCTAATAGAAAAAATAGTTTTGTTGCTACCAGAACGAAATTTTAAATTTTAACGAGGTTGTCGTGGTACAATATTAAAAGTATACAAGCTTGTAGCGAAGTGAGTCATAATTTTTATGCAAGACTGTACCCGTGGAGACGCGTTACCCATACAGTTTTTATATGCATGCATACACTAATACTTCCACATACTTTTAAAAGTTCTAACCCGACCACGTCGAGAAGAATCATTGTACAGTACAGATCGATACGTGAATTCACAGTGGAAATTTCTTATTATAAGCTAAGCATACTTTTCATACCTGAGGGGGTATTCTGGTCTAGAAATTTGAAAAAAATCGAATTTTTTTTGCAAATCTTTAAAGTTTAGACCTTTATGAATATGTCCGCACAAAGATTTTTTTAAATTAAATTTTTTTTCGGAGCAAAACAATAAAAGACAGGAGATGAAGTAATTATTAATAAAAATCTACTGCATTTTGGAATTTTTTTGGTCTTTCAAACTCTTTTAACATTAGTTGTATGTGAACCCTGCAAACATACATACATATAGTCACGCCTTTTTTCCGTAGGGGTAAGCAAAGATCACTTCCTTCCACTTGCTACGGTTTACACACATCTTTTGCTTCCTCTACTTTCATGCTCGTCGGTTGTTGGTACTCTAGACCTGGCCTTTCTTCAAAACAATATTGATCTGATCAAGATATGTTCGCCGAGGTTTACCTCTACCGACTTGTCCATTCACACTCGCCTTATAAATTTGTTTCGTCAATCTTCCTTCATCCATCCTTTCTACGTGTCCTAACCATCTATACATTCCTTTATCTATCCCTGTAACCACATCATCTTTTACACCACAGCGTTCTCTCATCTCACTACTCTTTACTTTATCCAACCGAGTCACTCCGGCTCAGAGTACTCATCTCCGCAGCATTAATCCTAAAAATAAAATTTTCTTAAACGGCACCAAGTGATTTGGGATTCAAAATTACAGTGCAGTTGTGAAACTTTAAACGCGTTTTTCTCAAAACTACTTTTTTCAAACTGGTCGACATGATATCTCAAGTTCTACTCAAACGATTCTCTTAAAATTTGGTAGAAATCTTCTTTATATATCCCTCTATAGTTCAACGCTTGAATTTAGACTTTTAGTGTTTTAAAAAAATTGGAAAAGCTCAAAAAAAAACGGGTAAATTTTTTTTTCCCATATCGTCGTCAATTTTTTTCTTTTCAACAGGTTGAACCTTAGCGACATCTTTACTAATTAAGAATTTTCCAAATTTTGTTGTTTCAGAATACTATAAGGGTTAACATCGAGCAGGACGCACCCTTTTTTTTGTAGTCCCCACTTCACCAGTCTATAACTACGAATTTTTGATATTTTTTTAAGATTTTAAGATTTTTTTCTGTAAAATCTCAATAAATATTATAGAAAAAAAAGGATAGCAAAATGATTTTTCTTTTTTTTTATCTTACTTTAAAAAATCTTCGTGACACTCGAAATACGTTTTTTATTTGGAAAAAGCGTGCGCACACTAACTATAAACTACGTGACTACTATGCCATTCGCAATACCCCCGCTCTCCTCCTCTCTTAGGAATTAAAAGCCGTTACTCGTTAAACAGTTCGCCAAAACCATAAATATTTATTTATGATTGTGTAAAGTACAAAAGCAAACTTTAATTATTAATTAAGTTTTTAGCTACTTTGTGATGTGGACACTCAGAAAATATTCATTAAATAATAGACTCATTTGTTTTGTTCACTTGTGTTATTAATAAACCTCCAACAAAATTATAACTCGAATACAAATTAGATCGTTTTACACAAATTAATGTGCATATAAGAATAAAATTTATAAATCAATAATAATTGTTAAGAATAAACTAAAATGAAATAATACCAAATCTTTGAAAAACCATTTTTAAAAACACTTTAATTAAAATACATGTAGGCCCTGCATTTTCTTATAATATTGTAAATGTTTTTATAAATAAGCTCTATAATCTGTAGTCTATATTAAATGATCTTTTCTCGTAAACCTTTATGTGTCTGCCTTGATCACTAACTGCCTCCATTTTTTTATGTTGTTTATTGCTCTTATCCAGTTTCCATCACTTTTCTCGTGCTTTCTGCAGTACGTGCCAGTATCAACTCATTCTTCTTGATTTGAGTATTTTAACTTTGTTTTCTTTATTTCATGATTTATCAAAGATTTTATTTCTTCTACCGTTATGTATCTTATTATATTTCTTGAAAATTTTTAATTTTTTTAATTGATTTAAATATTTCCAAGGAAAATAACTGGGGAATAAGGACTATGTGACGAGTTCTGCATATGCACCAGCAACATTTTAAAGAATGATTTCATGATTTAGTGGTTTCACAATTTGTACGATGTTTTGCTGGTCTTGTAATGTCCGGGGTAGTCGGTAATAAATAGAGACAGGGTTTGAATTTCTAAACTATATTTATTCCAAAACGAAATTCGATTTTACAAAATAAATGTCACATTTATAAATGTTACAAAAAAACCCAATACCTAGCCTAATGCTTTTATCTCCGTTGGGCAAGACATCGTTTTATTGAAATATTTCTTTTTGTCCCAACATATAAACAAACGACGATACAACAGTCAAACAGTAATTATGATTCCAATTTATTACCTATAAAGTACGGATATATTATTTCGAATTTATTTTAAATAAAAATATTTACGTTAACGGTATTTCGGAAAATTGAGACAGGTGTTTATTTCTTAAACTCAACACGTAAAAAAAATAAAATAAGGAAAGGATCTGAGAAATCTCAACGCGAAAACTCAGCGGTAGAAATCCTCCACAGAACTCGACGTTAACGGTATTTCGAAAAATTGAGACCGGTGTTTATTTGTTAAACTCAACACGTAAAAAAATAAAATAAGGAAAGGATCTGAGAAATCTCAACGCGAAAACTCAGTGGTAGGAATCCTCCACAGAACTCGACGTTAACGGTATTTCGGAAAATTGAGACCGGTGTTTATTTCTTAAACTCAACACGAAAAAAAAATTAAATAAGGAAAGGATCTGAGAAATCTCAACGCGAAAACTCAGTGGTAGGAATCCTCCACAGAACTCGACGTTAACGGTATTTCGGAAAATTGAGACCGGTGTTTATTTGTTAAACTCAATACGAAAAAAAAATAAAATAAGGAAAGGATCTGAGAAATCTCAACGCGAAAACTCAGCGGTAGAAATCCTCCACAGAACTCGACGTTAACGGTATTTCGAAAAATTGAGACCGGTGTTTATTTCTTAAACTCAACACTTAAAAAAATAAAATAAGGAAAGGATCTGAAAAATCTCAACGCGAAAACTCAGCGGTAGAAATCCTCCACAGAACTCGACGTTAACGGTATTTCGAAAAATTGAGACCGGTGTTTATTTGTTAAACTCAACACGTAAAAAAATAAAATAAGGAAAGGATCTGAGAAATCTCAACGCGAAAACTCAGTGGTAGGAATCCTCCACAGAACTCGACGTTAACGGTATTTCGGAAAATTGAGACCGGTGTTTATTTGTTAAACTCAATACGAAAAAAAAATTAAATAAGGAAAGGATCTGAGAAATCTCAACGCGAAAACTCAGCGGTAGAAATCCTCCACAGAACTCGACGTTAACGGTATTTCGGAAAATTGAGACCGGTGTTTATTTCTTAAACTCAACACGAAAAAAAAAATTAAATAAGGAAAGGATCTGAGAAATCTCAACGCGAAAACTCAGCGGTAGAAATCCTCCACAGAACTTGACGTTAACGGTATTTCGGAAAATTGAGACTGGTGTTTATTTCTTAAACTCAACACAAATAAAATTAAATAAGGAAAGGATCTGAAAAATCTCAACGCGAAAACTCAGCGGTAGAAATCCTCCACAGAACTCGACGTCAACGGTATTTCGAAAAATTGAGACCGGTGTTTATTTGTTAAACTCAACACGTAAAAAAATAAAATAAGGAAAGGATCTGAGAAATCTCAACGTGAAAACTCAGCGGTAGAAATCCTCCACAGAACTCGACGTTAACGGTATTTCGGAAAATTGAGACCGGTGTTTATTTGTTAAACTCAATACGAAAAAAAAATTAAATAAGGAAAGGATCTGAGAAATCTCAACGCGAAAACTCAGCGGTAGAAATCCTCCACAGAACTCGACGTTAACGGTATTTCGGAAAATTGAGACCGGTGTTTATTTCTTAAACTCAACACGAAAAAAAAATTAAATAAGGAAAGGATCTGAGAAATCTCAACGCGAAAACTCAGCGGTAGAAATCCTCCACAGAACTCGACGTTAACGGTATTTCGGAAAATTGAGACCGGTGTTTAGTTCTTAAACTCAACACGAAAAAAAAATAAAATAAGGAAAGGATCTGAGAAATCTCAACGCGAAAACTCAGCGGTAGAAATCCTCCACAGAACTCGACGTTAACGGTATTTCGAAAAATTGAGACCGGTGTTTATTTGTTAAACTCAACACGTAAAAAAATAAAATAAGGAAAGGATCTGAGAAATCTCAACGTGAAAACTCAGCGGTAGAAATCCTCCACAGAACTCGACGTTAACGGTATTTCGGAAAATTGAGACCGGTGTTTATTTGTTAAACTCAATACGAAAAAAAAATTAAATAAGGAAAGGATCTGAGAAATCTCAACGCGAAAACTCAGCGGTAGAAATCCTCCACAGAACTTGACGTTAACGGTATTTCGGAAAATTGAGACTGGTGTTTATTTTTTAAACTCAACACAAATAAAATTAAATAAGGAAAGGATCTGAAAAATCTCAACGCGAAAACTCAGCGGTAGAAATCCTCCACAGAACTCGACGTCAACGGTATTTCGAAAAATTGAGACCGGTGTTTATTTGTTAAACTCAACACGTAAAAAAATAAAATAAGGAAAGGATCTGAGAAATCTCAACGCGAAAACTCAGCGGTAGAAATCCTCCACAGAACTCGACGTTAACGGTATTTCGAAAAATTGAGACCGGTGTTTATTTGTTAAACTCAACACGTAAAAAAATAAAATAAGGAAAGGATCTGAGAAATCCCAACGCGAAAACTCAGTGGTAGGAATCCTCCACAGAACTCGACGTTAACGGTATTCCGGAAAATTGAGACCGGTGTTTATTTCTTAAACTCAACACGAAAAAAAAATTAAATAAGGAAAGGATCTGAGAAATCTCAACGCGAAAACTCAGTGGTAGGAATCCTCCACAGAACTCGACGTTAACGGTATTTCGGAAAATTGAGACCGGTGTTTATTTGTTAAACTCAATACGAAAAAAAAATTAAATAAGGAAAGGATCTGAGAAATCTCAACGCGAAAACTCAGCGGTAGAAATCCTCCACAGAACTCGACGTTAACGGTATTTCGGAAAATTGAGACCGGTGTTTATTTCTTAAACTCAACACGAAAAAAAAATTAAATAAGGAAAGGATCTGAGAAATCTCAACGCGAAAACTCAGCGGTAGAAATCCTCCACAGAACTTGACGTTAACGGTATTTCGGAAAATTGAGACTGGTGTTTATTTCTTAAACTCAACACAAATAAAATTAAATAAGGAAAGGATCTGAAAAATCTCAACGCGAAAACTCAGCGGTAGAAATCCTCCACAGAACTCGACGTCAACGGTATTTCGAAAAATTGAGACCGGTGTTTATTTGTTAAACTCAACACGTAAAAAAATAAAATAAGGAAAGGATCTGAGAAATCTCAACGTGAAAACTCAGCGGTAGAAATCCTCCACAGAACTCGACGTTAACGGTATTTCGGAAAATTGAGACCGGTGTTTATTTGTTAAACTCAATACGAAAAAAAAATTAAATAAGGAAAGGATCTGAGAAATCTCAACGCGAAAACTCAGCGGTAGAAATCCTCCACAGAACTCGACGTTAACGGTATTTCGGAAAATTGAGACCGGTGTTTATTTCTTAAACTCAACACGAAAAAAAAATTAAATAAGGAAAGGATCTGAGAAATCTCAACGCGAAAACTCAGCGGTAGAAATCCTCCACAGAACTCGACGTTAACGGTATTTCGGAAAATTGAGACCGGTGTTTATTTCTTAAACTCAACACGAAAAAAAAATAAAATAAGGAAAGGATCTGAGAAATCTCAACGCGAAAACTCAGCGGTAGAAATCCTCCACAGAACTCGACGTTAACGGTATTTCGAAAAATTGAGACCGGTGTTTATTTGTTAAACTCAACACGTAAAAAAATAAAATAAGGAAAGGATCTGAGAAATCTCAACGTGAAAACTCAGCGGTAGAAATCCTCCACAGAACTCGACGTTAACGGTATTTCGGAAAATTGAGACCGGTGTTTATTTGTTAAACTCAATACGAAAAAAAAATTAAATAAGGAAAGGATCTGAGAAATCTCAACGCGAAAACTCAGCGGTAGAAATCCTCCACAGAACTTGACGTTAACGGTATTTCGGAAAATTGAGACTGGTGTTTATTTTTTAAACTCAACACAAATAAAATTAAATAAGGAAAGGATCTGAAAAATCTCAACGCGAAAACTCAGCGGTAGAAATCCTCCACAGAACTCGACGTCAACGGTATTTCGAAAAATTGAGACCGGTGTTTATTTGTTAAACTCAACACGTAAAAAAATAAAATAAGGAAAGGATCTGAGAAATCTCAACGCGAAAACTCAGCGGTAGAAATCCTCCACAGAACTCGACGTTAACGGTATTTCGAAAAATTGAGACCGGTGTTTATTTGTTAAACTCAACACGTAAAAAAATAAAATAAGGAAAGGATCTGAGAAATCCCAACGCGAAAACTCAGTGGTAGGAATCCTCCACAGAACTCGACGTTAACGGTATTCCGGAAAATTGAGACCGGTGTTTATTTGTTAAACTCAACACGTAAAAAAATAAAATAAGGAAAGGATCTGAGAAATCTCAACGCGAAAACTCAGTGGTAGGAATCCTCCACAGAACTCGACGTTAACGGTATTCCGGAAAATTGAGACCGGTGTTTATTTCTTAAACTCAACACGAAAAAAAAATTAAATAAGGAAAGGATCTGAGAAATCTCAACGCGAAAACTCAGTGGTAGGAATCCTCCACAGAACTCGACGTTAACGGTATTTCGGAAAATTGAGACCGGTGTTTATTTGTTAAACTCAATACGAAAAAAAAATAAAATAAGGAAAGGATCTGAGAAATCTCAACGCGAAAACTCAGCGGTAGAAATCCTCCACAGAACTCGACGTTAACGGTATTTCGAAAAATTGAGACCGGTGTTTATTTCTTAAACTCAACACGTAAAAAAATAAAATAAGGAAAGGATCTGAAAAATCTCAACGCGAAAACTCAGCGGTAGAAATCCTCCACAGAACTCGACGTTAACGGTATTTCGGAAAATTGAGACCGGTGTTTATTTGTTAAACTCAATACGAAAAAAAAATAAAATAAGGAAAGGATCTGAGAAATCTCAACGCGAAAACTCAGCGGTAGAAATCCTCCACAGAACTCGACGTTAACGGTATTTCGGAAAATTGAGACCGGTGTTTATTTCTTAAACTCAACACGAAAAAAAAATTAAATAAGGAAAGGATCTGAGAAATCTCAACGCGAAAACTCAGTGGTAGGAATCCTCCACAAAACTCAACGCGTAATGTAGGGCAAGGAGGGTAGTTGAAACGATCTCAACACGAACGTTTCGTTAGCGCTATTGAATGGTCTCAACAGGACCACTTAAGCGTGTGTAGGGACGAACAATCTCAACACAAAAGTTCAGCTAGGAGGAGAGCGACCTAATCCAAACTCAACGCGTAAGGATCAATTGCCTCTACGAGGAATTGGTCTTTTATACTAATTTAGGTTCTATAAAAACTGTTTGGCTATTAACATAGGCGTGCGTTTTTAGACGATAATCCGTATTATCGTTACAGTCTATTTAAATCGTGGTGTATTTTTTTAGATGCAAGACCATATCGTGGTTCGCCGGATTACAGAAATAGCGAACGTTGGAGGGACGACGACTACTACAGAAAACCAACGAGACCTGAGATTGATAGAAGGTACGATTATGGGCATTACGAGAGACCCAGTAACAAGAGAAGAGGAGGTAAATATGTCTCTGATAACATAATTTGGGACGTTTTATGTGTTAAATTACCAACTTATTAGTTTTGTACGAGAACCATATATAGTGATACTACTTAAGGCATGATTTTAAACGAATTCCGAAATGATAATTTCAATATAAAGTGTACATCCGATTATTTTTAATTAAATAGAACAAGTATTTTACTTCTAAATTATCTTATATTTTTTAACTACCTTAATCACTCTCAATCACTTAAATCACTTTAAATTAAATTAATAGCGTTATGTAAATGCGAGTGCATAAAATTTTTGGATAAAAAAATAATACCTAAATATATATATATATATATATATATATATATATATATATATATATATATATATATATATATATAAAATATATTTATTTTTATAATGAAAAATGTTTTTTGACAGTTTTTCTAAATGATTATAAATGTAAGTATGTTTTCACTTGTTTCAAAAAGTTTCCTAATTTGAAGACAGTAGACATAAGTCTAAGATAGTTTATCAGAATAAATTGATATTAATAAAAGAATTTCGAGCTATACCATGGTCAGAGAAAAAAGCTATTTTATTAATTTTTAAATAAATAAAAATACAATTCATTTTTATCTCAACTATGAATAAAACACACGTCAATATTCTTCGTGCATTTGTTTACAGTATGTTTCAGTTATTTTCAATCATCCTCAGGTCAATAAGTAATTGATATTTTAACGATACTGAGCAGCAAAATAAAAGTAGAAAGAATAAAATACAAAGGCAACTAGGAATTTCCACCACAGGCAATACATTTCTCCATCCTTCGAAACAAATCCTCAAACCACATTTGTCTCAAAGATTTCAAAAGGTCCCCATCACTGGAAAACCGTTTCCCTTTCAGTTTTATTTTCACATGGTCTGGACTGTAAGGAGCGTGATCTGGAGCGTTGTCATGATGAAAGAACCAATTTGGTCGGAAGTTCTTCAGGGAGTCGATGACTTTAGGAAGGCACTGTTCAGTGTACCACCACTTCTACCACACGTAACATGCTTTTGGTTTTGTTATTGTCTTCTCGTGTTTCTATTGGGTACGTCATTCGCATGTATTGGTCAGGTCATACAATTTCTTTTAGACAGCCATATGTTACTGCTGCTTTGTTAATTTGCCCTGTTGGGTCCTTTGTAGCACAACGAATAGGCTGGAGGCGTTTGAAATGTGGATCTATCGAAGAATCCCATGAACAGCAAGAAAAACCAACGGGGAAATTTTGAGGACGATAGGAAGAGAACTAGAATTGCTGGGCGCGATAAAACGCAGGAAAACATCGTACCTGGGACATGTGTTACGCAACGAAAGATACCATTTGCTTCTATTTGTGTTCGTATTTTATTGTTTGTGTATATGTTCTCTATGGTTTTGGTGAGATTGTATGGGATTTTCCTGTTGTAAAGGAGACAGTTAGACACGGTCAAATGCTCTAGTTAGATCGACAAAACATACAAACGCTGGCTTGTTGTATTCAATCGATTTCTCCATTATTTGTCTTAATACGAACACGGCGTCTGTGCAAGATCTTCTCGACCTGAATCCCTGTTATTCGTCCGCCAACGATGTAAGATTGTTGATTTTGTTCGTAATTACTTTAGTTGTTAGTTTTAGAGCAGTTCATAGTAGGTTTATTCCTCTATAATTTGATGGTATTTTTTTGTCCCCTTTTTCGAACATTAGGATAGTGGTGCTGGTTCGCCATTCATCTGGGATTTTGTGTTGATATATAATTTTCTGAATTAAAGTTGTTAATTTTTCTGTTAGTCTTTTTTCACCGTATTTGAGCAATTCGTTTTGTATACCGTCTTGCTCGGCAATTTTTCTGTTTCTTAGTATCTGTAGTGCGATTTCTACGTCGGATGTATTGATCGTAGCATCTGCGCTAATAGCTATTTCTGGTGTGGTAGGCTCGTCTGTTTGTCGTTTTATACAGATCGGTTAAATATCTGATCCACTCTTTCTTTTCTATGTGGGTTGGTTCTAGCAGTTCATTAACCTCGTTTCTTTGCGATATTATGAATCAACATATCTGCTTGAGAAGCCCGTAGAAATCATCTTCCAGGCGTTTGGAGAACATCAGTTCGTTTAGGTTAAACGATAAAGTACCTCTGTGAAGAGGGGTTATCACCGCAAACAAATTATAACGACACCGTAGGTAAAAGTATTGGGTGACTCTGCTCCTTCGTACCAGGTAATCAAGAACTGGTCACGAGATTTTAAACTGGGAAGAGAGTCTAGTCAACATGCACCAGGTGCAGTCAAGGCTCTAGCAGAGACATGTACGTTTTCTGTTGGAAGTATTGAAAAAGTTTTACATCAGTAATTGGATCTAAAAAAACTCTGCACGTTGGGTTTCACAAAGCTGACGGCAGACCAGAAGCGTGTTCGCCAGGATGCAGCGGAGACAAATTTTGAGATCATAAACAGGAACCCAGAAGAATTTAAGCTAAAATTTCTTACGATCGACGAAATATGGGTTCATCATTTTGATTCAGATTTCGAATTTCCTCTACCCTAGTTTTTTGAGATTTTACAGGTGTTATTTTGGTGGATTATTTACCGCGTGGGCGCACCATACCAGGTGAATATTATGCGAATTTAATACCAAAAGTACGCGAAGCGATCAGAGAAAAGAGAAGAGGAAAATTGAGTCGTGGTGTGCTCTTCCACCAGGACAACGATCCGGCCCACAAAGGTTGTGTTGCAATGGCTGCCATTTACAATGCGGGATTTGAAATTTTTGAACAACCCCCTTATTCTCCAGATTTGGCCCCCAGCTACTACCATCTTTACCCAAAATTAAAAGAACATCTTCGTGGAATCCGCTTTGCTGATGATAAAGAAGTGATGTCGGCGTTAGATGAATGGCTAAAGACTCAAAGTTCTGAATTTTTTTCAAAAGGGTTTGAAACACTTCAACACCGATATACCAAGTGTATAAACGTTGAAAGTGACTATGTTGAAAAATAAATTAGTTTCATTCTTCTCATGTGTTTGCTTCTATGTTAGAGACAACAATTCGTGACCTATCCTCGTATAATCAATCCAAGTTTATCAATACTTAGTGCTTAGTAGCTTTAGTAAAATATATTCAATTCCTGGTTGCAATTATTACTGCGGATTTATTTTAGCGGCCTATTTCTGTTATCACTGTTTTCAATAATATCTCTTTGGAGTCAGCTTTGTATATAAAACAAACAGGAACGAGCATCGCTACTCTGTGTACAAATGCTAAAATCGCGATGGAAACGGACTCCATGACCCTCCACGTATGACTCATTAATTGAATGTTTTCCTGTGAGTGTGTCAATAAAGTGAATTTTTAATTGATTTTAGCAGTTTAAAGTTTTAACAACTGTTAAAATTAGTGAGACAAGACATTGTTGTATGCTTTAGTGTAAATACTAAGTAGTTAACCGTTATAAACTTGTTAATAAATTGTTGGTACAAGATTGTTATATTACTGAGACAACAACGACAAATATTGTTAGTTAATCATCTTGTGGGTTTTCTTCGACACCAAAACATAAAAGTGCTGTTGTAACATTTCACAAGTAAGTGTTTTTAAAACTAAATTTGTTAAATATTTAGAAATAAATAAGAATTGTATTTCAATGAAATTTATAAGTTAAACCCACTAATCACAAAGTATGCATTGGCGTTACTTAGGGTAAAATTATAAATTATAGGTTTTTATAGCGTGCGAAAAATACGAAATTGTAGATTTACAAAATTAAAAATTTTAGAATGAAAGTTTCCTAATTATATCAGATAATAATTTTCTATTAATTACAGAGTTGTTAACTAAAATGTAGCATTTTTTCCAGCACTTATGAGTTTTATGTTCTTTTTATAAAAATTTAACGCCCCACGCCTCTGTCAAAACGGAAGCAGCAGTCGGCCATATGCACCTTCCATTCCGGTCAACACTTATCCGAGACTATGCTCCTTCCTGATCAGTTTTATATTCAAAGGGAGTCAGCATTGTTTTCCTTATCGTTAAATGTCATCTGTTGGCAATGAAAATCACGCTAAAAGGGAGTTTTTTGGGGCAATAACAACAACTGACAACGTGATAGAAAATAATTGTTTTATTTGCCGTTAGATGAAGCAGCGCTGGTCGTGAACAAATTTTTAATTAACCGGGGCAAGAATATCTAAGGCGGTGACACGCGTTTTGATCCCCGGACAAAATATCCCCGACAAACCCTCCCCTTTCCTCCCTTTGCTTTCAGGGAAATTTCCCTTCCGGGAGTTTCATTAAAATGCGCCACCAATTTTACAAAATAATATATATACTTAAATAATATAGGTAATCCTACAAAATAGTTGTGAATATTATAATCAAACATTCAAATTTTGGCGGCAAATTGGTCGTTTTAAAGTGCTGCTGTCTGTCCTTTCATTTTCCATATAACACTTTGTTATTTTTATTATCGATAATCTAGTATTTATCGTTTTGAGCAAAATTATATGTTTTTTACATCACACAATTTGCTCCCCTTAATGAAAATCTTTCTTCTTCTTAAGTACCATGTCCTTCTAGAACGTTGGTCGCCAACAAGGCTATCCTTACTCTGTCGACGGCAAGTCTGAACAGAGAGCTTGAGTTGAGTTTATACCAGTCACGTAGATTCTTGAGCCATGATGCTTTTCTGCGGCCCGGCTTTCTTTTACCTTAAATTTTTCCCTGCATGATGTTCTGCAGTAATCAGTATTTTTCGCCTCTCATAACATGCCCGAAATATTGCAGTTTCCTTCTTTTGATGGTGGTGGGAATTTCGGTGGATTTATTCAGACGTTGGAGCATTACCAAGTTGGATACTTTTTCCGTCCAAGAAACTTTTAATATTTTCCTGTAAGCCCACATCTCAAAGGCTTCAAGTCGTCTTTCTTCGTACTTGTTTATAGTCCAGGCTCCCATACCGTACAGCAGGGAGGAGAAGACATAACATCTGAGAAGTCGGATTCATAGAGTTAACTTTAGAACTCTACAGCGCAAGACTCTACTCATGATTTTAAATGCTTCTCGAGCCTGCTCAATCCTTGATTTGACTTCAGTTTGACTATCCGCGCAGTTGGTTATTATGCTGCCTAGATATTTGCTTTAATAGTTCACTCCCAACTGTTATGTTAGCTATGATATTAGGTTGCTTGCTAATTACTAATACTTTGGTCTTTTTTGCATTTAATCCGAGTCCAGCCATTGCGCATTTTTCGATGACTGCATCCAGTATCCGCTGAAAATCTTCCTGACTGGAGGCCAACAGTACCGAAAATTTTTGTAATGGTATATTGTGCAACTAGTGTGAGCAATCGACAACATCGCACGGGTTGCAAATACTATTTTTTATTGCGAATGCGGAATAAACGCGAGCATAAAACAGTAGTTCAGACCAAAAATATTAACTGAAATAAAAATATAAACCTTTTTTAATGTCAACTTGACAGTTGCGCGTTCGGCTGTTAACCGAAAGGTTGGTGGTTCGAATTTGCGTGCGACGAGGATAGTTTGCGTGTGCTAAGTATAATTTGCGTGCGCCAAGTAACACACAAATGACGTGAGCGTGCGCCAAGTAAACTTGTCGCCCTCAAATAAGCAAGCAGCTATTTTTCAACCGCAACAGCGTGCTCTAAGATACTACTTATTCCGTATGAGTAATAAAAAATATTTACTATTTCCAAAATTAATAGACTCTATTTGCTCCCCTCCATGGAGATCATTAGTGAGTGATGTAAAAGCTGTTTTGGTAATAAAAATATAACGTGTCTTTTTTTTATTAATTTTTTTGTGTAATTTATTTCGTCAAATAATTGTTTATTATGTTAACGACGGTGAGGTTATTATATGATATACATATTATGTTATTATTAAATTGTCGCGTATATTTGGTCGAGGGATTTTCTGTCGGGGATTTTATGTCACGGGGATATTTTTTCAGGGATTTTATGTCTTAGGATGAAAACGCAGGCGACCATCTAATGCTAGTGAAATGTTTATCTTAGATGAAAATCTTTTATTTTCAGATTATTCTTTTTTTCCATTTATCAACCGTTACATTAATGAGAGAAATGATAATAGAAGATATTCTAGCGATCATTTACTCCCTCCAAAACCCCTTTACAATCACAAAGCATACGATACATACTTACCACCGCAATATCACAAATACGATCAAAATTATAATTGGGGTATCGACAGATACAGCGAAAGTTACGGTTATCCCGATAACAAAAGAAATTTCTATCTACCTCCAAGAGTAGACGCTTCTTCCAACGATCTAGATAGGGGACTTTATCACAAATTTAAAAATAACTTCAGCTACTGGGGTGTAGATAAGTATGGAGACAACAATGAAGATATTAAGGGAAGTTATCTACCTCCCGCACATTCTTTAACGCCACCTATTGTCGAAGGTCACCTACCAATTCCGAAGCCAGTTGATGGTGGTATATTGGCAATACCCGAAAGCGCTCTGTTGCCTGTCGAACACAGACGACCTGTCTACAACTACGTTCAAGACGGTAATCATTTTTACTTGCTTAAAATTTATTTTAAAAAATAGCAAATTCAAATTCGAAAACGGTTCAAATTTTAATGTTTTCCTTTTTGTACTCCCCCCACATGTACACGTACGAACAATTTTTAAAATTAGTGATGATTTTTAACTAATAATGGACTAAAACATGTATTCTCTTTGCTGCTCCAAAACTTGCGTTATTACACAAAATTTGTTCTAAGTAAACCAATGAGTTAGAGAATACGAGAAAACGTTTCAGCGGGAAACCAAAGATTGCTACAATCTTTTAGGCCGAAGTCTTCGCTATCGAATTGTGTGCAAGAGAGCTGACTAACAGACCTCTAGCTTCAACAAGATAAATTCTAAACTTGTATGGAATTGCATCGAATCCCTAGAGTACCTTGGTGCGAACAACAGGGTGACCTTGTTGTGGGTACCTGGGCACCAGAGGGTGAAGGGAAAAGAAAAAGCCGACACCCTTGCAAAACAGGGGGCCAAGTCTGCGTTCACTGGATCAGAACCGGTTTTTGGAGTCACCACAAGTGCCGCCAAAACAATTATTTCGGACTGGGTGGAGAAGAAAACTCACGTACTATATACCAGGATTTACTCACTCGAAGGCGTTCTTACCTAAATACTCGAAAACAACTAAGCAGATCCTAGAATGGAGCAGAAATGACCTGCGAATTGTAACGGGACTGCTTACAGGACACTGTCGTTCAAGATACCACCTCGGAAGGATAGGTCTGAATCAACAAACGGACTGTCGGTTTTGCTGCGTGAAAGACGAAATTACTGAACATATACTATGTTTATGCCCTGGCCTGGGAAAAATAAGGTTCAACATATTTGGTTACACCAACATAGAACCTACGGATTTCAAAAAAAAATCATCCTATACAACCATGAACTTCGTGAGAAGGCTGGATTGTGCGATGAACTGTAACCTCCAGAGGTGAGCCACAATAGACTTACTAAAGGTCGCCCCATTCTCATGATACCTAACCTAAACCAATAAGTTAGAGAATACGACCTGTGCACAAAAAACACTGACTATGCTAAACCTATCCCTATGTTCGAAGGCGACCTATTCCTGGAAATCCCATCCAGAGATAATTGGGGCCGAGAATCTAGTTAAACTTTAAGGCGCAGTATTTTAAACTAGAGGGGAGAGTTTAAATAACGATAATTTGCCAAAATATGCCGTGTTTTTTGAACTTCTTAGCCTACTCATATCATTGCTTCTCTAGAATACATCTTGTCGAAATGTACTAATGCAATTCAAAAGTATTGCATCACTAATTCAAAGTTTCACTTATTATATTATTGGGTACAACTTTAAATAATTTTTTTAGCCTGAAGAAAATCGGTATTTTTTGGCGACCAAATGCTGGCTAACAAAAAATATTTTTCCATGAGTTTAGGACTAGTGACAATGTATGATGTGAATAAAATATCAAAATTACGCCTATTATTTCGGCTTATCTTTAATGGTAAATCATGTTTGCATCGACCGACAAAAGATACGTCAATTTTAACTGACAGTTGCAGTTGTAAATAATTTGTTTTCTAAATATACAATTTTATGCACAAAAAACATTTTACTATTTCATTTTTTTTAAAAGTATCTCTTTGTAAAACCTTCCTTAGTTATTAAAAACTCCATAAGAATGTGGGTTTTTTTAAGAGCCTTGACTTTTAAAAATTCCGTGCGGCAGCTCAGAAGACAGAGAGGGGGATGGGATTTTATCTTTATTAAACGTTTAAAAAAATGTATGAAGGACCTTAAATACATGGATCATTGTTTATACATAAATGGATTAAAAAATAGATAAGGGTTGTGGCTAGCCGAAGAGGTGGAAGTAAAACTTTTTTTCGTCCCGAATAATCTAGCCAAAGAAGAGGAACTATAAGACTCGACAGAGCAGTCTTTGCAACGCCTCAAATATGGAACCAAAACTCGGTCTTATTAGCTTTTTATGAGGTGAGTACAATTGCGGAGGAAAAATATTTTTTGGATCTTATTAAGAATCTTAGTTTTAGAGCAACTGCTGGTAAATGACGTATTGGTAACAATTACGATTTTAAAGCATCTTTTACTTGTAAAGAATTTCCTGTTGCGATGAATCTGACTTATAAACGTAAAAGTTATGCCTTTTGGGAAGAGTAGTTCAAATGTTTCAGTGCTGTTAATTGACACGCAGAAATGAGATTTATTTTGGAGACATTTTTTTTTAAATAAAAAACACGTCATACATTGGACAGTAAAACAAAGGGGGGTGCAAAACTTTTGAAAATATGCGTACATTTTAATGAACTCTTTTAATAGTAAATCCAAGTTAATTTCCAAACAAAATAAACTCCTGGACAAAAAACAACGCAATAATATGAAATTACCCAAAAAATTAATTTATCTAATTTTGAAGTTTATCGAGTATTTGAATAGTTCGTTTAAAGTAAGCTTATAAATTGTTCCTTTATTGAAAGCAATAGGGGTACGTTTTTTGTGGTAGAATGTTTAATTTTTGACTCCGTATGATTAGAAAAATAAATCGAGCAAGAAATTTAACTGAACACGTAGTGTGGGTCTCAGTTTCATTGGATGAGGGATATGGCTAAAGTTATGTTACCAATTTGTTAGGCTAAAATTGTTCCACAATAAGTCGACGTAGACAAGTATAAAAATAGAATTTAAACAGGCACTAAATTTCCGATCAAATTTTTTTTTATAAGACCCTAAACAGGGTCACTGTTATCGTACGAAACAGAAAAACCGGTTCATTAAATGGGTCATAAATCGTAAACGGTAAGTTTTACAAAAAATAAAAGATGCGAAATTTTATTCTCTACAATACTGGTGTTAATAACTTTTGCCCTAAAGTGCATATTTTCCGAAATATCGGCAAGAAATTTTCAAAATTGCGATTGAAGCTCCACCTGGATCTGTCAGCATTTTGTGACAACTATCACTCTCTGTTTTGTCCATCTTTTTTTTGTTGATACCTCAAAGGGCAGTGTCCAGTGAGGAGTCCCGTCACCAGTTTCAAGTATTTCTTGTCCAATTCGAGAAGCTGTTTAGCATTCCTTGGCGAAAGACTCACTAGCCTTTTCACTTGTCTTTGTCCTGGCTCCTTATTCCAGTGAGATTTCATCTGTTTTCCAGCGTCGAACCTCTTCTTTCCAGTGGGCCTTGGAGAGTCCACAGAAGGGGGTTCTGGGCCGGAAAATTGTATATTTGCCCCTTTCTTGGCAAGGCATTCTGCTTCCTCGTTGCCTCCAACTCCTTTGTGACCTGGCACCCACATCAGAGTAACCTGATTGTTTGCTGCCAGTTGTCTCAGGGATTGTTTTCAATTTTAATCATGTAGAGAAATAATAAAACTAATTTACTCTTAAATTATCCGATCACGTTTTTTTCTTAACTTTTATTGTAACCAATGTCCATAAAAAATTATTAAAATTAATTCTTTATAGCAATTTGTTCGATTTAATATGTTGTTGCGTTAATTTGGTCGAGAACTTTATATATCTGTTTAAAATTATTAAAAGCAATATCTCTCAAAGATTCGAGACAAAACGGTCAAAAAATCATCCATACATTTCTTTTAATTCAAAGCTTTCAGCTTCAACATCTGTAATACTGTTTCTAGATTAATTTTTTACAGAATCGACATATTTTTCAGATTGTTCGTTGCGTAGTGTTACCGGATTTAAGTTGCACCGAAGAATAGTCAAGAAATTTTTCGCCGTTCCTAACATATACGAGTGTGAGTTGCTATGTTTCAAAGAACCGGATTTTACATGTGCGTCTTATGCTTACCGGTAAGTATTAAAACATTCCCTTTATATTTTTTTTATTACTCATGCGGGATAAGTAGTGTTTTAGAGCACGCTGTTGCGGTTGAAAAATAGATGTTTGCCCATTTGGCGCACGCTTACGTCATTTGAGTGTTACTTGACGCACGCAAATTATACTTAGCACACAAAAACTATCCGAATTTGAACCACCAACCTTTCGGTTAACAGTCGAACGCCAACTGTCAAGTTGACATTACATTTTTTTTTTTTTTATGAAAATAGTCGCAAAAAGTGTAGACCTATCGTGTGGGCCGCGGACGGCCCGCACTGCGACTATTAGAAGGGGAAGGGATTATACAAAGAAAATAATTGTGGACACGCTTTTTAAAAAGTTGCAGGTCATAGTACTCTGGAAAAACTGATTTTGGAAGCTTATTCCATTCCGTAGCAGCCCTGTAAAAAGATTGGTCCTTGTAGTGTCAAGCTTGAGAGTAAATGGGTGAGACTGATCAGCGTGCCGAGTTCTTCGGCCGAATGTAGCCAATGGTGGTACAAGAGTTTTTATTTCTCTGAAGCATCTGCCATGGAAATATCTGTAGAGCAATGACTGGTCTGCAACTCTTTTTCTATGTTCTAGAGGGTGAAGGGTATCTGTGAGAGTTGAGCTGTTTATCAAGCGAATGGCTCTTTTCTGAATGGAAACTAGAAGACGAAGAGAATGCCTTGGTGCTAAACCCCAAATATGCGAGCAATACTCCAGTAGAGGTCGGATTTGAGCCTTGTACGTCGTCAACAGTTGATCAGGGGTAAAAAACTTTCTGGCTTTCCACAGAAAACCTAGCCTCTGGCTTGCCGACTTTGCGATGTTAGCAACATAGTCATGCCAAGACATATTATTGGACACCGTGACTACCAAAATCGAGATGACGGGGACTTGGTTCAAGGGTATTTCCGGACATTGTGATGGGATGATTTGAAGAATTCACTTTCTTGGAAAACGTGGCGCTTTGTGTTTTTGGGCGTTGAACTGAACAAGATTGTTGGTTCCCCACTCGACGATTGCTTTAAGATCTCTATTGATATAATCAATCTGTTCCTGCCTGAGTCTATTTGTATCATTCACCGAAAGTGATCGATAGGATGTGAAAGTTGAGACAAGTGTGCTATCGTCTGCGAAACTGTAAATGGGGTTCGTGGTGATTTTCAAGAGGTCGTTGATGTGTAAAAGAAATAAGGTGGGGTACAGGATGGAACCCTGGGGGACCCCGGCATTGGTTTTAAACGCATCAGAAGAAATACCGTCAACTGCCACATGTAAGGAGCGATCTTGCATGAAGCTCAAGAGCCATTGGCGCAGTTTGGTTGGGAGACCGTAGGCAGATAATTTACTTAACAATGCCTGGTGCCAAACGCGGTCATCGTTTATATTGTTACAAAACCGGTCCTGTCGGCAACCGAGGAATCGACCGGCTATTGACAACCGCTTTTGTTCGCCGCCGCACGGTCTGGCAAGGTCGAACAACTTCTCGAAACCGCGTCCCGAAGGTAGAAAAACAGGTAGAATGATCTAGAATTGTGATATAGAGGTATAAAAAAGAACCGCGGTCGTAACAAGGGACAGTATTAGTTTTAAAAGCGTTTATGATTAAAGAAATGCTGAAAGTTATAAAAAGTTGTATATCTAAGTGATTTATAAAAGTACAATTTATTGTATTGGAATAAACATTGTTTTGGTCTGGACCCCTGTTTCACGATCGCATTTATTCCGCATTTGCAATAAAAAATAGTACGTGCAACCCGTGCGATTTTGACGATTGCTCACGAGAGCTAAGTTGAACGCACGAGCGAAGCGAGTGAGCAATTGGCACATCGCACTAGTTGCACAAAATACTATAAAAGTACTTTAGCTCCAGCTTCAGCTGGGAATTGTTCGTTTTATAACAAAAGTTGATGTTTTAGTTACACAATAACTGTGTCCGAGCCGACAGATAACTGTTATTTAAGCAATCTGAACTACAAAGAATTGGACCATTACCGGGATTTGGAACCAGATCGAGATTTTGATATTTACACCATGAATAATAAAAATAGATGCGGCTATTCGATCGTGGATAGAAGAGATGACAGCGGTATGTATCCCCAACGAAAATAGGCGCGTATGGAACCACAGTACCTCCAAAATAAAAAATAGTTAAAGAGTCTGCGCAAGTTGTCATTACTGTGAATTGTACTCGGCAGCAACAACGCGAAAACGACGAACCAATTTTGAACAGAAGAAAATGAATATAAAGTTAAAAAATAATGAAAGAAAAAATTGAGTTTATTTACGTTAACATTATCTTAAACTTCATTTATAGTACATACTAGATTGATCTTAAGAGATGTTCTTTTAAAAGCGTCTATATCCGTTGGTTAGATATATTTCATTACCTACCCTATTATACAGAGCTTTCATTTCAAAACCAGCCAGTCCGAATAACTTTTAATTTTGTGTAAATGTAAGAAAAATCAAAAACACGTCGAATTTTAAATCAAAAAGTCAAATAGCAACCCCTACATTGTGATACATCAAATGAAAGCACAAGAAAAATGCAAATCAACTGTATAGGATTAGGTCCCATTTTACGAATCCCGAATTTTGATATATCTCCACATTTCAAGGTCCCCAAAGTCGAATACAATAGTTTTTAAGTGGACGTCTGTGTGTTTGTATGTACGTATGTTCGTATATGCGTTCGAAATTATTTTTCGTTTCGATTATCTCGAGAACAAAAAATGATATCGACGTGGGACCAATTGCATTCGACGCATAACTACGCAACTTAGAAATAATTAGATTTTCAGCAAAATCGGTCAAACTGTTTTTTATGGAGAAGCAAAAAACTGAAAAAAGGGTAAAATTCGGAATTATTTTTCGTCTCGATTATCTCGAAAACAACAAAAGATATCGACGTGGGACCAATTGCATTCGACGCATAACTACGCAACTTAGAAATAATTAGATTTTCAGCAAAATCGGTCAAACTGTTTTTTATGGAGAAGCAAAAAACTGAAAAAGGGGTAAAATTCGGAATTATTTTTCGTCTCGATTATCTCGAGAACAACAAAAGATATCGACGTGGAAACAATTGCATTCGACGCATAATTACGCAACTTAAAAATGATTAGATTTTCAGCAAAATCGGTCAAACTGTTTTTTATGGAGAAGCAAAAAACTGAAAAAAGGGTAAAATTCGGAATTATTTTTCGTCTCGATTATCTCGAGAACAACAAAAGATATCGACGTGGGACCAATTGCATTCGACGCATAACTACGCAACTTAAAAATAATTAGATTTTCAGCAAAATCGGTTAAACTGTTTTTTATAGAGAAGCAAAAAACTGAAAAAGGGGTAAAATTCGGAATTATTTTTCGTCTCGATTATCTCGAGAACAACAAAAGATATCGACGTGGAAACAATTGCATACGACGCATAATTACGCAACTTAGAAATGATTAGATTTTCAGCAAAATCGGTCAAACTGTTTTTTATGGAGAAGCAAAAAACTGAAAAAGTGGTAAAATTCGGAATTATTTTTCGTCTCGATTATCTCGAGAACAACAAAAGATATCGACGTGGAAACAATTGCAATCGACGCATAATTACGCAACTTAGAACTGATTAGATTTTAAGCAAAATCGGTCAAACTGTTTTTTATGGAGAATAAAAAAACTTAAAAAAAGGGTAAAATTCGGAATTATTTTTCGTCTCGATTATCTCGAGAACAAAACATGATATCGACGTTGGACCGATTGCATTCGACGCAAAATTACGCAACTTAGAACTGATTAGATTTTCAGCAAAATTGGTGGAGCTGTTTTTATGGAGAATGAAAAACTGAAAAAAATGGTAAATTTCGGAATTATTTTTCGTCTCGATTATCTCGAGAACAAAAAATGATATCGACGTGTGACCAATTGCATTCGACGCATAATTACGCAACTTAGAACTGATTGGATTTTCAGCAAAATTGATCGAGCTGTTTTTATGGAGAATTAAAAAACCTAAAAAAAATGGTAAATTTCAGAATTATTTCTCGATTATCTCGAGAACAAAAAACGATATCGACGTGGAAACAATTGTTAATGACAATTATAATTTGTTATAAACAATTTGAAATCGTTTTTTTTTTAATTTTATTAGTAATAATAATTATTATAACAACAAATCATATGGTAGTTAGTCGTTTTGACTTCTCGGGTCGCACCCAGACCGCTGATATTTAAGACTTTTTTACAAAGAAAAAAAATCTTGGATGAGCTAATTTTTTAAGATACCTTTCTGATGAGATAAAATTATAAAAATGTCCATATTTTATTATTTCTTATAGAGCCTGAGTAGGTACGAAAAAATTCGTTGCAATTGGTCGACTCTTTCTGAATGTTCGAATTTTTTTGAAAATCAGTGTATTTATTTACATTATCTCTAAAGAGTTTTAATTTTATTGTAAATTATAACTGCTGCTATTAAAATAATCAATCAATATAGTTATTTAACGTATTTACCATGACAAATCGTAGTTTTTAATACATGAAACGATCATTTTTAGATTGTTTTTGGAGGATAAGAAGTGGAGAACGACTAGACCATAAAATAGTGAGGGATTCTTTGAAAGCAAAATCAATAGTGGATTGCCAAGTAGAGTGCATAACAGCAACAAAATTTACATGCAGATCATTTAGTTACAGGTAAAAAACAAACATTAAATTAATTGTAAAGGGATTTACTTTATAATGTCACGCATCCCAAGTACATGTCGTGAATGATTTATTTTTTATTGGTTACTAATATTATTTCGTACATAAAATATACACGCTAAGAAATATTTCCATTCTAGGCTGAAAATGTTCCGACTAAATTGAAGTTTTGCAATTGATAAGTTAATTTTGACGAAGATTATTCAGACCATAAGCTTTTTTAAAAGAAATTTTTTTCATAAAACATGTTTCTCCGCCCAAGCTAAACGAGCAGCTCATTTGCATCCCGTTAGATTGACATCTCAGCAATCTTCTCCATCTTAAGTGAGCAACGTTGTATAGTTCTTCCAAAAATATATAAAAAACATCTCATTAAAAGCCATAAAAATAAACCGACCAGTGGCGTATTAATTTTATTTTTAATTGAGATATATTTAATCGATACAAATTTTTTTCTTAATTTTAGTCAGCGAAGTTCTCGCAGTAGCGGCAACTATCACTCTCTGTTTTGCCCATCGTTTTCAGCTGATACGCCGTTACCGTAAGGTTCCTTCTTGAAAATAAAGTGACTTCTTCTTCTTCTGCTGCATATCCACTAATGGATGTTTGCGATCACATTACGCCACATATCTCTGTCTCTTATGGTATGTATTAGATACATACATACATAAAGTCACGCCTTTTTCCCATAGGGGTAGGCAGAGACCACTTCCTTCCACTTCCGCTACGGTTCGTACACACATCTTTTGCTTCCTCTACTTTCATCAGTGCTCTCATACATGCTCTTCGGTTGTTGGTACTCTTGACCTGGCCTTTCTTCAAAACAATGTTGATCTTATTGAGATATGTTCTCCGAGGTCGACCTCTACCGATTTGCTCATTCACACTCGCCTTATAAATTTGTTTCGTCAATCTTCCTTCATCCATCCTTTCTACGATTCCAAACCATCTAAGCATTCCTTTATCTATCTTTGTGACCACATCTTCTTTTACACCACAGCGTTTTCTTATCTCACTATTCTTAACTTTATCCAACCGAGTCACTCCGGCTATACTTCTCAGACTACTCATCTCCGCAGCATTAATCCTATTTTCATGCTTCTTCTGCCAAACCCAACATTCACTACCATACATAAGTGTAGGAACCAACAC
This sequence comes from Agelastica alni, assembly GCA_950111635.1. Taxonomy (NCBI): domain Eukaryota; kingdom Metazoa; phylum Arthropoda; class Insecta; order Coleoptera; family Chrysomelidae; genus Agelastica; species Agelastica alni. The sequence goes on from OX467711.1 coordinate 9,560,573, forward strand.
ACCTCTATGCACCGCCAGACGTGCCCCATTCATTTGTTTTCCTGCCAACACCCTTCGCTCAATGTCACTGTCATACTTTCCATCTCTAGTAAATTTTGAACCCAAGTACACAAATTCATTAACTTGTTCCACTCTTTCTCCCTCAATCGAAACCCCACAGTTTGTCATGCTTTCTTCTCTTTCAAAAAGCATTACTTTCGTTTTGCCCACATTTATTTTCATCCCTTTGATTTTCAGGGAATCATGCATAACATTAACCATCGCCTGCAACTCCTCTTCAGATAACGCTAATATGACTTGATCATCGGCGTAAAGAAGGCATTTGACGATCAAATCATTCATTTTTAATCCATACGCACTCTCTTTCAGATCTCCTGCAATATTCAGTCCTGTCCATTGTTTGATATTGCGGAGCCATGACATCTTCTTCCGGCCGACACCACGCTTACCTTCTATCTTTCCCTCTATTAATAACTGAAGTAATTGGTATCTTTCATTTCGTATGACATGTCCCAAATACGCTGGTTTTCTGCCTTTGATTCGCGGTCTCTTTTTACCATTCTGAGAATCTCTTCGTTCGTCTTTGTTGCTGTATTTTAACAAACCATAAAAAGTTTAACAAACCATAAAAAGTTTAATTGAAAAATGTATAGAATATAATAGACCACTGGTTCTGACGTTTATAGATTACGAGAAGGCGTTTGATTCAGTAGAACTGGATGTAATATTAGAAGCACTTAAACAAAGTAGAGTGGATTATAGATACACGACTTTAATTAGAAATATATACCAAAATGCTACATCGAATATACGCCTGTACGAGAATACCGAAAAATTTCCCATCAATCGTGGAGTAAGACAAGGTGATAACATCTCGCCCCGATTATTCACAGCGGCTCTGGAAACCGTATTTAAGAGTACTGAATGGCAGAATATCGGCCTTAACATTGATGGCCAAAGGCTAAATCATTTAAGATTCGCTGACGATATTGTTCTAATTTCAGACAATCTGCAAGACACAGTATTCATGATAGAAACACTTAAAAATTCATCTGAGAAAGCTGGACTAAAAATGAACTTCGAAAAGTCAAAATTTCTTACAAATATGGTAATGAGTGATAACATAAACATTAATGATAATGTTATACATCAAGTACAAACATATAAATACCTAGGACACGAAATAAAAATAGGAAAAGATAATCAAACGCATGAAATAAACAGGAGAATAGGCTTAACCTGGGCGGCATTCGGAAAGCTGAGTCATATTTTAAGAGGCAACATACCAATATGTCTCAAACGTAAAGTGTACGATCAGTGTATCTTACCGGTGCAAACATACGGTGCGGAAACCTTAACACTAACAAAAAAATCAGTAAGTAAGCTGAGAATAAGTCAACGAGCAATGGAACGTGCTATGTTAGGGATAAGCCTAAGAGATCACTTACCAAGTAAACAAGTCCGAAGACGATCAGGAGTTCAGGATGTCATTGAAAAAATCGCGAACTTGAAATGGAACTGGGCGGGTCATCTGGCGAGACTTCGAGATGATAGATGGACCAAACGAGTCATGGAATGGAGACCAAGAGATAGCAAAAGAAATCAAGGAAGACCTCCAACTAGATGGGCGGACGATCTAAGAAGGGTGACTAAAAACTGGATGCAAGTTGCCCAGAACAGGAGAACCTGGAACAATTTAAGGGAGGCCTAGTGGACGCAAACGGCTACATGATGATGATGATGACGGAATTTTAAGGATTCTCCTATATATCCACATCTCGAAGGATTCTAGTTTGTTCATGGTGCTCACTTTCAACGTCCACCACTCCATACCATATAGAAGTACTGCCCATACATAGCATTTCATGAATCTAATTCTAAGCTCCAGAACAAAATCTGTACTTGTAAAATTTTCTTGAACTTCATGAATGCTGTGCGTGCTTGTTCTATTCGACATTTGATCTCGATATCATATGACCATTCTTCTGACAACCCTGTTCCTAGATACCTAAATTTTGCCACCCTTTCTATGGGCAAGTTGTTATGAGTTAGCTGCACGTTCTGGAATTCTTCAAGCTTGCAGGAAATAACTAGAAACTTTGTTTTCTTAGTATTAATTCTAAGACCCATATTCTGGCTGTGTTCTTGGACAACGCTAGACAGATCTTGCAAATCACCTATATTGTCTGCTATTAAGACTGTATCATCTGCAAAGCGGATATTATTTATCCACACACCATTCACCTTGATGCCTATATCTCTTTCTTAGAGAGATTTTTTGTGCTCCCGAAACTTCGTTGCCAATTTTAACTCTAGCTGTTTGATTCCAGTAAAAGCTTTTTATGCACCGAATATCTTTTTGATCAATGTCAAGACCTTTCAAAATCTAAATGAGCTTATGATGTTGTACTCTATCAAAGACTTTTTCATAATCTATGAAGCACATCATTATATCTTTTCTTTGATCATAGCAGTTCTGAACTAATACTCGAGTTGCAACTAGCGCTTCCCTTGTATCCAGCCCTCTTCTAAATCCAAACTATGTTGACCCAACCTCTCTCTAACATAAAGTGACATAATTAGATAAATATACGAGGTGTGGCTATTAAAAAACGAGACTGTTCGCGCAGGCGTCCTAGAGGGGTAGGAGTGGAAACGAATGCAGCGTTGGATAGCTGGAAGTGTCTACTATTTCAGTACGATAACACATTTTTGGCGCTGTAGCAGTATTTTTACTATAGTTTTGGTAACACTGCGAGAGTGAGTTCGTAAGAAACGACCGGAGTTGTGGAAAAACAAGTCGTGGATCTTGCACCAGGACAACGCACTGTCCGTGAAACGTTATCTGGCCGCTAAAGGCACTCCAGTACTCGAACACGCGCCTTACTCGCCTGATTTAGCATCCTGTGACTTTTATTCTGTTTCCGAAGATCAAGTCTGCCTTGAAATGGAACAGTGATGGCGAGGGGAGGGAAATACATTTAAAGAGAGCATTCGATTGTAAAATAATTTTTAAAATAAAACTCTTTTTCATAAGCAGTTTCGTTATTTAATAGCCACACCTCGTATATGTATTTGGATTTATTTTTTGTTTAGATAATGGTAACTAGCAATTATTTCGTGATTTTGTAGATACGGACCATCGATAATCGGGGGATCGATAGACAATTGTCAACTGACAGATTGGCCCTACCACGAGCTAGATACGAAAATCCATTTTATTCCAGAACCAGGATTTGAAATTTACGAGCGAGGAAGCTACGGCTACGGTTGTGAAGCTGGCCATTTTGGCATCAGAGGACACGTTAACGACAATAGACATAAACACATCAGTCCGGATCAAAGTAAATACATACATACATACATATAGTCTATCCTTTTTTCCGTAGGAGTAGGCAGAGACCACTTCCTTCCACTTTCACTACGGTTCTTACACACATCTTTTGCTCCCTCTACTTTCATCAGTGCTCTCATGCATGCTCGTCGGTTGTTGGTTCTCTTGACCTGGCCTTTCTTCAAAACAATGTTGATCTGATCGAGATATGTTCGCCGAGGTCGACCTCTACTGACTTCCGTCCATTCACACTCATCTTATAAATTTGTTTCGTCAATCTTCCTTCATCCATCCTTTCTACGTGTCCAAACCATCTAAGCATTCCTTTATCTATATTTGTAACCGCATCTTCTTTTACACCACAGCGTTCTCTTATCTCACTATTTCTTACTTTATCTAACCGAGTCACTCCGGCTATATTCTCAGAATACTCATCTCCGCAGCATTAATCCTATTTTCATGCTTCTTCTGCCAAACCCAACATTTACTACCATACATAAGTGTAGGAACCAACACACTCTATCCACAGCCAGACGTGCCTGTTTTGACACTTTCTGGCTGTTCATAAAGCTATTTACTGGGTGGTGCTTGCTAAAGGGCAAACATGAGTTTGTCAAGACCTACGATATACTGATGAGGGGAAACACCCCGAAACCGGTCCATGGGTGGTTACTTCGAATGGATAAATTTGATATTTCTTTCTTTTACTTTACAAGCATCTGCATGTCACCCGAAATGGGATTATGTACGATTATTTATCAGATCTTATTTAACGCTTGTTGTAGGCCTAAGCCAGATGTTTTCTGATGTATAATCGACCCACATATACCTATATCATAGGTTAATATGCAGCGAAATTAACCGGTCCTTTAAAAATCAGTTTTATACATTTTGCAAGGTAATGTTGTGGTTTTTTAGTTTGCTACATTGGATTTGGATCTCCTGCTCGTCTTTTGCCGCAAGCAGTCAAAAAATCTGTGCGTGTCTCATCCGATTTAGAATGCAAAGAGGAATGTTCAAGAGCAAGATCAGAAACTCTGTTTCAATGCATGTCCTTTAGCTTTTGGTAAGTAAAAATATCAAACATAACGCAGCGTAGAGTTCTTAGATTATAGAACAAACAGATACAGCGAGTCATTCATAAATTGTCCAATGTTTTGATTCCAACAAGTTCCACCGATGCTGCAAGTAGAACAGAGATAGAAAATGAGATGTCGATATTTTCGCGAACGAGCGACTCCACCGTTGTCGATTGTTGAAAGTATGTGATCATGAATGAGATCAATCGAATACATTACCCATCGCAAAATGAATTTTTATTCACATATTTTTCTATACACATATATGCATTAACACGTTAACTGCCGTGGGTATTTTTGGGAAAGGTCTCTCGGGCCACACCAATTTTTAAAATTAATTTTTCAAAGAATGATGTATTTTGTACTATTATATTGTAAAATTACATTTTTTTGTGATTTTACCCTCTTCCAACCCCGTGGGACTCAGCAATACACGGGGCGTAGAGTTGTTATCATGTATTTCTGCGCAAGGTGTATTCCCTGCAATACACAGCTTTCAGGTCTTAACTTGCATAAATTGAATAACATAGTATTGCGAATAAGTTTATCACTGTGCTCGGTCACCATTTACATTACGTAGAGGCATAATCGCGTTTGTGGAAGTGTATAATAGTAATTTTCCTAACAAGTGCGGAAAGTGATGCTTTCCCGCACGCGACTGCCGTTAACCCGAACGACGCGGAGCGGAGTTCGGGTAAGCAGTCGAGTGCGGGAAAGACACTTTCCGCATGAGTTAGAAACAATACTTTTTCTACAAGCGTAGGAAACAAATTCATTTTTTCAATTATTTATTCATGCAAATGGAAACAACTAACAAGAGTAACATTTTCTATCCACTAATTATTCGTAATATTTATTGTAAATGTACAATTTGATGCATTATGTAAATTTATAGCGGAAGCCAGCATATTTTTTGAAGATGGCTGATTTCCTGAAGAAGAAGGTAACTCGGGCAATACATTATCGAAAGAAATCGAATGTGCAGGCACAGGCATCAAATCGTCGCCGATCGATATAGACGTGGATGGTTCTAAAATGCACTCGGAAGACGATGTAGTGTTCAAATTGAGAATTTTGTTGGACATTTCTTTTTTTCGATTGGTGGAGTCTTCTAAATACCCCTCTGCAACTGAAGTCGATTTCCATCCTTCTAGGCGTTTGATATTAGTTATACCCACACCACAGTCAGCAAGTAAAGTCGCTGAGGAACGCCTGAAGCTGTGACCAGTGTAAAGCTCTGGATTTTGAAGGCGCAGATATACTGCTATTTCGGAGGGTATCTTTCCTATGGTATTGATTCCTACACATTGCACAGTACATTTTCCACTTTTGTAATACAAGAATAAACGACGGTGAGGAGTCTCTTTTGGACGTAAATGTACATACTTTCTGTATACGTTCAAAAAATAACCATCATTTGCTTCTTCAGATATCACGAAGGATCTAGAGGAATGATTTTTGGAATCCTTGATATTAACAATTATCAGGTTTTCTTTGTCGTCTATGTCGTCAATGGTGAGTTTTGTCAGCTCTTCTCGTCTGCAAGCACCAGCTAATCCAATAATTGCTACTAACTTAATCATGAGGTATATGTCATCGGGTGCTTCAGTCATAAATTTTGAAACGTCTTCTTGAGTGAAGATTTTGGCCTTTTTCGGTCGAAAACCGACATTCTGTCTTTTAATGAATGCAGTTGTTTTGTAAAATTTGCTAATATCCAAATTTTGCTTTACTTTGAATACACTCTTCAACATTGAATATCTTGCCCATAAAGTGTTCGGCTTCCATGTTTTAGACATTTCTAGAAAATAAGCCAAGAATACTTCTTCTTTATTTGGTGTTTTCACTTTTTTATTGTTGCACCATTCAATAAAACTCGTGTATTGCTTCTCATACCTTTGTTTAGATTTCGTTGGCAATAACTCTAAGTTCGCATCTGCAGCTGCTTGCACGATTTCTTGTGGAAGTTCTTCATCAGATGAATAATCCATTGTGGCAATTTCACTGAATCGAAAATTTTATATAAGTAACGCTTTGTCTGTCACTCTGACAATTACAAACAAATTTGTGTATTGATCGGCATGACAACATCAATTGTTACCTACTCGTTATCAGATCAATCAAAGCCTATATATAGGGTGATTTTCATAACAATACATTTTTATTTATCAATATTTGTTCATTTTTTCAATAAATAGTGCAAAATGATGGATGATTTTAAACAAACTCACTTAGTATTGCAACAAAAAAGCTTGAACTTTCATATTTTGTCACCCACCACTTATATTTTACGAGGATATCATATAAATGTTTTTCCCGCACTAGTGTGGGAAAACTTTTCCCGCACAACTGTGGGAAAATGACACTTTCCAAACTGAATTGCGTACGGGTAGAGGGTGAATCACGCACGCTTGTAGAAAAAATGTCTTACGAACTTAAACAGGCCTATTTCGGAACTGGTAAACAGAAAAAGAAAATTTCCTATTTCTTCTGATGGCTGTGCCGATAGTAAAGAAAAACAGTAATGGGGACTAATTTTTGCTAATTTTGCAGAATTTTCTTTTAAAAAAGATGTTGGAGTGACAGATGATTTGCAAAAAATACTCCAATTTAAACGTAATATTTATTAAATAAACATAAATATTACATAATTCATTGAGCCTTTGTAAAATAACACCCTGCTTAGGGTTATACAGTAGGGTGGTGCGGAAAAATTCAAGTTTCGAATTCATAGTTCCTATAGTGCGGAAAAGTTGCGATATGTATATAGAAAAACAAAAAAAAATTTTTTGAAATCGGACTTTATCTTCCGATCGCGCAATCAGCCGAAAGTTTCATAAAATTGGTGAAAATCGTAGTTTTCCTTAATATTTTTTGTAATTTTTTTTATTGTTATTTTAAGTTACTATAGCAAAATTCTCATTCTTCAAGCATTGAAAAACAGTAACAAAAAAATATTTTTTCACTAGGAGCATATATTCCAATCTCGCAACTCTATAGAAATATAACGAAATTCGCCATTTTTGGTCATATTGAATTTTTTTGGAAAATAGCAATATGAGGGAAAAAAGTGTTCATTTTTAGTTAAAACCATTTGTGCAGCTCTTCGCTTGTTTGTATTTTAATAATAATATAAAAACAACCCAGAACTCACCACGAGGAGGTGGCTGCACTTCGAGTTCCACCCACACCCTTCCCAACCATCCAACCAATACGAAGGGTGTGTGTTTGCTAGTTATATTATTCACATTACTTACATTGCATATTTGGTATTTACTTTGGTTTAGTCTTTCTACTTAGATTTGTACCTTTTTTACTCTTTACTTGTGCTTGGTTTAGAAGAAATTCTGTACTGTGATTTGCTTCAAAATCATTCAAGCTGCCCTCAGCTGTATTTAAATCATAATTATCCTCAATTTCAGTCTCTGTTGGTTTCGGAGATTGTATTTTTAGCTTATAACTTTGTCTTTCCAGCCTCTTGCTAAGCTTTTTCGTCTCCTTTTTGGTCAATAGTGCCAATTTTTCCCATCCTCTAATTTCTCTGAAGATAGATAAACTTGTGTTCAATTACAGTGATTTTGTTAGGCTTTTCACACAAACAGTTGATTTGAATCGTACAATCACAAAGATCAGGTTTTTTTTTACAGGAACAATTTAAAGTCATTTCACACTTGCATGCTGAGACGTCAAACATTTGAGATGCTTGGCTTTTGAATGCATCAATTTTTTCTATGAACTTAGGTTTGCTTTTATCGCGGTTGTACGATTTCATGAGCTTAAGATACTTATCATAGAAAGATTTTATGATTTGAATAATCCTATAGCAAGTAACAGTAGGGATTGACGCTTTCTGGTAAATAAGCATTACTTTTTCAGCAACAGTGTAGCTGACAGCTGAGAAACTAACTTTAATGTTGTTAAGCTTACTTGCCAGCACAAACTGTTCTTCAAAACAACATCGAATCACATCTTCATAGCTGGGAATAATGTTCGGCGGCAATTCTCGTGGATCACCAAACACAGGGCAACGAAAAAACTGTCTAGTTATTTTCTTGGTCAATGATGTATCCATTTCGCTTTCAAACCTTAGCACAATTCACTAAAATTGCTTACTAAAATGTATAAAGATAAGTGGTGAAACACAAAGGCACTAGTCTCTAGGTCTTGGACTTGCTAACTGCGAAGTAACACTAAGGAGAAACAGCTGTGCCGTTCCAGTTTCACTAGCGCTGTTGTGTTTCGGTGACCGCCTGATGAATGAAAACAATTCTGAGAAATCGCCTACTACCGTGAACAGTAACCGATTCTAACTATTCTTATTTAGTTTCGATTGGTTGAGCGATCATACGATAAAGTGCAGGTTCAAGGATTGAAATGAAACTTAAAATTAATAACTTTATATCCTAACATAGCTATTTTCCCAACATGCTTGCGCGATCGGAATATGAACTCCCAGAGACAAAATATTTTTCTTTACTGTTTTTCAATGCTTGAAGAATAAAAATTTTGCTATAGTGACTTAAAATAACAATAAAAAAAATTACAAACAAAAATTAAGGAAAATTACGATTTTCACTAATTTTATGAAACTTTCAGCTGATTGCGCGATCGGAAGATAAAGTCCGATTTCAAAAATTTTTGTTTTGTTTTGCTTCTATATACATATCGCAACTTTTCCGCACTATAGGAACTATGAATTCAAAACCTGAATTTTTCCGCACCACCCTATTATACAGTAGTTTTTATATTTCTGGTAAAATAATTTGCCTTACTCTCTTCTACGATATTCATATCCTTTAATAGAAAGTTCCTACGTTTCTAACATTGCTAACTGTCCTGTTATAACCACCATCTCCTCCTCTTTCCATTATCCTCCAAAGGATGTATTTATTAAGGGTTTTGTTTGGTCTACCCATCTAGGTGGAGATCTGCTTCTTGGGCGTTTGCCTTCTACTTTCCCTTCTATGATTAGTCGTTCCATTGTTCCTGATCTTCTAGCTATATGCCCAAGGTACTGCAGATACATGCGGTTTATTCTGGTCATCAGCCTTGAACGTGGAACAATTTCTTGTAGTACGGATACGTCGGTTCGGTGTTCTGTCCACGATACTCTTAAGAGTCGTCTATAAACCCACATTTCGAAAGCCTCTTTTCCGTTTTTATCTTCTTTTGCAAGTACCTATTCGTTTCGGATGTTCGCAGTCATGATCTTGTTTGGAGCTGCTCGAAACAACTCTATTGAGGTTTTCCCATACCACGTTCGCAGACTCCGCAGCCACGAGATTCTTCTCCTGCCGGGTCCTCTTTTTCGTTTGACTTTTCCTTGCATTATGGACTGTAGTAAGAAATATCGGTGTTAATTTATCATGAAATGTCCTAGGTATTTGAGCTTTCTGCACTTGATGGTGTACATGATTTCCATTAATTTCTTCATTCTTTGGAGCACTTCTTTGTTCGTTATATGATCTATCCACTATATTTTTTTTTTTTTTATGTTCTGGTTCCCACGAAAAGGGATATCCTGTAATGTTCAGAGAACATCGTGGGAACCAAGGGAAAGAAGGTAGGAGTTGGTGTTCTTCTTAAATTTCTGGAGGTTGTATGCCTCGGGGAACACCTCCCTAGGCAATGAGTTCCAAAGCCTCGCAATTCGTTGGATGAATGAGTCTTTGGAAAGTGATGTTCTGCAGGTCTCCAAAGTGACCACGAAGGGGTGTGAAGACTGAACTTGACGGGTTAATCTTGAAGAGACTGCCAAAGGAGGAACGATTGTTGATATTTCAGAAAAGCATCGCCCATGAAGATATCTATAAAATAGAGACAAATCGCCAACTTTTCTACGGTGTTCCAGACAAGTGAGCGAGTTTGTAAGCGAGGCGTCACCGACGAGACGAATTGCCCTTTTTTGGACAGAATCCAGTAGCTTCAGGATATGTTTAGGTGCTGCACTCCAAATATGGGAACAGTACTCCAGTACAGGTCGGATCTGTGCCTTATAGATCATAAGCAGCTGACTGGAGGTGAAATAGCTCTTGGCACGAAACAAAAAACCAAGTTTTTGGGATGCACTTTTGGCAATGGACCTCACGTGATTTTCTCAGGAAAGGTTATTGCTGATAGTAATACCAAGCATCGATATGGATGACTTCAGTGGTATGGTTATTCCTGGCAAAGTTATGTTAGGCACAGTGAGATCGGCTTTTCTAGAGAAAAGACATGCTTGTGTTTTGTTTGCATTGAATTCTACCAAGTTATTGGATCCCCATTCGAGAATTGTTGCTAAGTCCATATTTATATTGTTAACATTTCTTCCTCGTTCATTTCTGGTTTCACGGGCTGATATAGGGACCCTGGAAGAGAAAGCGGTATGGAGGGTACTATCATCGGCAAAGCTGTGTACGGGACATGAAGTTGCTTTCAATAGGTCGTTGATGTGAAGTAAAAATAGTGTTGGTGCTAGAATGGATCCTTGCGGAACACCAGCATTTATGAGTAGAGTGTCAGATGAAACTCCATCGACCACTACATGGAGAGACCTGTTTGAGAGAAAACTAGCAAGCAGAGAACACAGCTGAGGGGGCAAGCCATAAGATGGAAGCTTGGCGAGAAGTCCCTGGTGCCAAACTCGATCGAACGCCTTGGAGATATCTATTGCCACAGCTAAAGTTTCTCCATACTTTTCAATAGATAGCTGCCATATATGTGAGACGTATGCGAGCAGGTCACCAGTTGATCTCTGATGGCGGAAGCCATATTGCCTATCATTGATAATTCCTGAGTCTTCCAGATATTTCATGAGCTCGATGTTGATGGCTTTTTCCATGACCTTTGAAATAATAGATAGCAGTGCGATAGGTCTGTAGTTGCTAGGTAGGGTCTTTTTGCCTTTTTTAGGGACTGGCTGTACTCTTGCAATTTTCCAATTGGACGGAAATACTCCCAAATTGTAAGAGTGGTTGAACAACTTGCAAAGAACAGGTGTTAGTTCGGGGGCACATTTCTTGAGAACAATCGGTGGGATTCCGTCAGATCCACATGCTTTGTTGGTGTTGAGACCCAGCAAAATCTTTCTGATAGTACGTTGGCGAAAGGTGATCTCGGGCATATTCGGAGTATTCTCGTGTACAGCTACATTTCAAAAGCTTCAATTTTTTTAGTGGTGGCTTCGGTGAGCGTCTAGGACTCTGCTCCATACAGTAATGTTGAGGAGACATAGCATCTCAGGTGTCATTTTGTTTCTAGTAATAGGCTGTGGCTATACGGCATTTTATTTCTTGTGCGTTATCCCATTGTTCATTGATTACAGTTCCCAGGTAACAGTGTGTACTGTTCCACTCGTTCAATCCGTTTTATCTGCTTTGTTTAAAGTCCTTGTTCCCGCTGCGTACGTTGCAATGGGGAAGATTAGAGCATCAACTAGACGAAGTTTACGTTGTTCTGGTGACAGATATTATAACCGTTTGTTGTTATTTATTAAATCTTCACATTAATTTTTAGGTCATGTTTTAATATTTTAGGTCTAATAGTCCACATAATGTTCCAAATTGTGATCTATCCGATATATACCAAAGAGATTTATTGGCCAAATTGGATTACATTTACGAGCCAAACGCTTTGTTGTTTGCTTGGGACAACTACAATCCAGAATGTGTAACTCTAGCCAATGATCCTGTGCATACCAATCAAATAACCAGTGATCCCAGAGATAGAGACCGTAAGAAAGTACTTTTTAACTGTTTTGTCGGAACGTGATGATAATTTTTTTCGATTTGATATACTTTTGATATTGCAGATTATACCCAAGCTCTGGATACTTGGCGTGTTTATAGCGTAAGCGGGTGGCCTTGCAAAAGAGGCGCTGCATGCAAAGAAAACGTAAGAGCAGGCTTTTGGTCCTGCGAAATTGAAGGTAACGAAAATGGTTCGTGGGATTACTGCTGCAGACCCGATCATCAATGTGGGGCTTCGAACGGCTATCCTTATCTTTGGTAAAACAAAATTATTGAAATGTATAATTATGCACCATATAACATATCTTGTTATTGTTCTTCCACTATCAATTGCAAAACACAGTTATGTGAGGAGTAATCAATATATAATATAAATTTAAAAACAAAAAATAATGTTTACTACCCGTATAAAATTAGGTATAAATCAAATAATCATAAGGTTAAACGCACTGAATTTGTAGAGGGGTGTAACGCGGTTGAACAGCTATAAATCATCTTGTTTATGTTTGAAAAGATAGTCTGTGATATTAGTGGCTTAGTGCGGTGTGCTAAATTTAGAAATTTCATTAAATAAATAGAAATATGGCGTTTTGAAAACCATGGGCTAATGAAAATAATAAAATTGCACAGTGTAGTGAGAATAGAAAGATATAAATGTAACAATGAAGATTTAGACAAGAGTATTTTAAAAAATAATAAATTCATAAAATGAGGTACCTTCGCTCATGGCAGATCAAACAATATTAGCGGTAAGGGTTTAGAAAGAGTTTTCTGCAATTGATAATAGAACTATAAACCTCCTATGTTTTCCACCTCTTCGTTTTTTTTAAAACTTAATAAGGTGACTTATGTAGTTACTTAGGCCGTTATCGTGCCGCTTTACAATGGAAAAGGTTCGCAGAAGGACTGTAAGAACTACCGAGGTATTAGTTTACTCAGCATAGTCGGCAAACTGTATGCAAAGATATTGATCAAAAGAGTAACGAATGAAACTGAGAAGATGATATGGGATGTGCAAGCAGGATTTAGAAGAGGAAGGAGATCAGTATGGATCAGGTCTTTTCCTTACGAGGTATAGTCGAAAAATTCTTGGCTAGAAGTCAGAAGGTCTATTGCGCTTTTATAGACTTGGAAAAGGCCTATGAGAGAGTGGTGAGGAGTGAATTGTGGTCTACATTGTCTATGTATGGGGTGAATGGTAGTTTAATACGAGCACTGAAATCACTTTACGAGGATTCCACTGCTTGTGTCAGAATAAACGGAGCTTGCACGGACTGGTTTAACATCGAAAAAGGTGTGAGACAGGGATGTGTGGCTTCGCCATGGCTGTTTAACTTATACATAGACAATTGTTTAAAAGAACTGAAAGAGAGTGCGTATGGATTAAAAATGAATGATTTGATCGTCAAATGCCTTCTTTACGCCGATGATCAAGTCATATTAGCGTTATCTGAAGAGGAGTTGCAGGCGATGGTTAATGTTATGCATAATTCCCTGAACAAAGGGATGACAATAAATGTGAGCAAAACGAAAGTAATGGTTTTTGAAAGAGAAGAAAGCATGACAAACTGTGGGGTTTCGATTGAGGGAGAAAAAGTGGAACAAGTTAATGAATTTGTGTACTTGGGTTTAAAATTTACTAGAGATGGAAAGTATGACAGTGACATTGAGCGAAGGGTGTTGGCAGGAAAACAAATGAATGGGGCACTGCATAGCTTTATGAATAGCCAGAAAGTGTCAAAAAAGGCACGTCTGGCGGTGCATAGAGGTGTGTTGGTTCCTACACTTATGTATGGTAGTGAATGTTGGGTTTGGCAGAAGAAGCATGAATATAGGATTAATGCTGCGGAGATGAGTAGTCTGAAAAGTATAGCCGGAGTGACTCGGTTGGATAAAGTTAAGAATAGTGAGATAAGAAAACGCTGTGGTGTAAAAGAAGATGTTGTCACAAAGATAGATAAAGGAATGCTTAGATGGTTTGGACACGTAGAAAGAATGGATGAAGGAAGATTGACGAAACAAACTTATAAGGCGAGTGTGAATGGGCAAACCGGTAGAGGTCGACCTCGGAGAACATCGATCACGATCAGATCAACATTGTTTTGAAGAAAGGCCAGGTCAAGAGTACCAACAACCGAAGAGCATGTATGAGAGCACTGATGAAAGTAGAGGAAGCAAAAGATGTGTGTACGAACCGTAGCAAGTGGAAAGAAGTGGTCTCTGCCTACCCCTATGTGAAAAAGGCGTGACTTTATGTATGCATGTATGTAGCTACTTCTTACGAGTCTAAGCTGACTGTAAACAACTGGCGGCAAACAATCAGGTTACTCTGATGCGGGTTCCAGGTCACAAGGGAGTTAAAGGCAACGAGGAAGCAGACTGCTTTGCAAAGGAAGCGGCAAATGCACAATTTTCCGTCCCAGAACCCTTCTGTGGACTCTCCAAACTCTCCAATGCCCACTTGAAAGAAGAGTTTCGACGCTGGGAAACAGATGAAATGAAATCTCAAAGCCAAACAGCTTCTCGAGTTGGACAAGAAAGATTTGAAACTGGTGAAGAGACTCCTCACTGGACACTGCCCTCTGAGGTATCACCTGAAAAGATGGGCAAAACAGGGAGTGATAGTTGCCGCTACTGCGAGAACTTCGCTGAAACTGCAGAACATTTGCTTTGCGAATGCCTAGCGCTTTTCTGCAAGAGGCTAAGTTTCTGGAAGGTGCTTTCCTAAAGCCCTCCGATGTCAGGAAGTTGATAATCTTTGTAAGTGTAAGTTTCGGAATCTCGGGCCTCGAATAGATCAAGGGTTATGCATAAAAGATCTGATAGGTCGAGGTTTTTGAGAGGCTGCATAGCCTTCACGACCCCACTACAATCTATGTAGTTACTTTATTTAATAAATTAAATTATACGTTTCAAGTATGTTAAATAAACATTTATGTTATTAGGTGTTACGTTGGTCCCGACAGAACACAGTGGCGAAGATGCGGCGAAAGGTATTATCCTTATATGCACGAACCAAACAGAATAAATGATGAAAAGTATTATCTTCCTGGTGGTAACACTCGTCCTTGGAGACCATCGGTTTTCAGACCAGACAGACTGCCAGCACAAATTCCTATTCCACCTCCGAGACCGAGTCTTGATCAATATGAAATGATTTTTGATGAAGAATTTTTAGAACCTCCAAAACCAGGTAAGAGATTTTTTATTATTAAAGACAATAATTTGTAAACAACAACAAAAATACGTGGAATAACAAAGTAATTTAAAATCAATAAATAAATGTTTTCCTTTTAATTATCATTGTAATCTATTCCGATTTTTTAAAATATTTTTAGGAGGATTTGGCCAACCAAGACATTGGCCAGTATCCTATCTTCATAAAGAAATGCCTCCGAATGTCACAAATTCCCTATTAATGCGAATGGAAACTGAGGATGAGGAAAAAAAAATTACTGCTATTCAAAGTTTAATAAATGTAATAAAAAGTAACGATTTGAAAAGTCTCCAGTATCATATATCGAACGAATCGAATAAAATGGACGACGTTCTTTTTGTTAAAATTCCACTTCCAACAAACTTTACACATCAAAATCAAAACGATCATAACACAACTGTATATTTGGAACCAGTTAACGCGGAAGAGGAAAATAATTTTAGTGCCAAGCGATTCCAAAAATCTCTGCCGCAGTTTGTAACTGAAAAGGAAAATTTACAAACGGAACCAATTCACAGAACTTTTACACCATTTGTAACAGAAGATGGGAACGATTTTAACGAAAAACACTTTCGACCATTTACCCCACGATACGTTGAATGGAACACTAAAGAATCGCAAGACACTAAAACAACGCCAGATAGTTCATACGCAGAACGATCTAGACCGAGTCCTGTGTACAGAAGAGGATTCATTATCAGAACTAACGTTACATCACACGGAAAACACTCGCGATAAAAGTACCAGCACTTTAAATAAAAGGTAGGTGCAGTAAATATCTAATATAATGGATCTTAAACTATAATAAATTCAGTAGGTCTTTTCTTCTTGAACACTAGCTGTTGCCCGTGACTTCATCCGCGTGAATTTTACTTTTATCGTGGGAAGACCACTTCTTTCCACTGGCTAAGGTTCTCACACACGTCTTTCGCTTCTTCTACTTTCATCAGCACATTCATATATGCTCATCGGTTGCTGGAACTCTTGACCTGGCCTGTTTTCAAAACAATTTCGATCTGATCGAAGTACGTTCGTCTAGGTCGACCTCTAACGACTTGCCCATTCACACTCGCGCCACCTATTGGTTTTTTAAGGAACTAAACTATTGCACTAACCGAATTTATTTTGTGTTTTTTTTCTTTTGAACGTTGTTGTTCTATAGGATTTTGACTCTCAAATTTAAATAAACAATAGTTTAAAAAAACTACGTCAACACGCTTTATAAGAAAGCCGAACTAAACAATTTTAAAACGTAGTTCGCGAATACCTTAATACAATTTAAAATAAACAGTATTGTCGTAGCAAAACTAACTATTCCAAACCGAGGGCTCTTTTCTATTTAATATAGTTATAGAAAGTTTCATCGCCATAGCTCTCCTTCTGAAGTTATCGTGCGAAAAGAACAAAATGTAGTAAATTTGAGGATCACCTTGTACGGCAGCTACCTGAAGGAATGTACCGTTATAGCCCATCTTCGAACTCAGTCTTGTCCTTCGGGAAAAACTTCTACCCTGTAAGTTTTAGTGACCTACCGCCTCTCTGTATCAAGATATCGTGCCCAGAAGATTTTCCAACACACACACACAAAATTTGACACAACCGTCACGCTGAAAATGGTGTCATTCGACGCGTGCGGTCATGAAACGTGCAGCTCACATGGTTTTGACGATTTTGATTTTTGGGGGTAAACCAATACTTTTCTTTTTTTACCCTTTGGTTCGGAAAAGTAAAAATAAAAAACTCCCAACGCGGGTATGAGATAAAATTACGAGTAGTTAACAAAAAAAAATCATTTGCAACACATCTAGAATAAATCTAGAGGTATTAAACAAATAAAAATAATTTTACAATCGAAAGCTAGGGGTGCTTTTTATCATGTTTTCGTTTTCTTCTTGGAGACTTTACTTTTACCAATATCTGTTTATTATCAAATATATTAATTATTATAGCGCACCCCACGCTTTTGATTGTAAAATTATTTTTATTTGTTCGATAACTCTAGTTTTATTCTAAATGTGTTGCAGATGTTTTTTTTCCGTTGACTACTCTAATTTTATTTTTTAGTTCGGTTTTCTTAGTTTTTTAAAACTATTATTTATTTTTCATTTTTTTGTTCGGGTTTTTCAATTTACTGACAGTGATAGCCGTTTCTCAGGTTCCCTTTTCGGACGCTAAAATATCGATATGACCGCAATCTATTATCCAGCACTTTATTTTTTTAATATCCTGATGAAATTTTTTATGTCAGTCTATTTAAGTTGAATGGTTGATATCAGCCATTTCTAATTAAATAAAACACTTTTTTTTAATAGTACTGATCCTTGCCAGGAACTTGAAAATTTTTTATGAAATAATTGTATTGTCATTGGTCCTTTAGAAGTATGCAAAGTTTTAAGTCGATCCATGTTTTTAAGATGGTGAAAATCGTGTTCAAAGATTTCGTTACATAGATAGATACAAGTCGAGCTAATATAAAGCGTATAAAAAAATACAATTTTCACTTCCTTACAGGGACTAAAAATTATTTTTTTTAGGTTCAAGCACCAGTTTTCAGATCTCAGTAAGATTACCGGTTTTAGTATAAAATGTACAAAAACATTACCAGATTTTAAATAAAATATTCGTCGTAAATAATCTCAATTTCGTTTTACTAAAAATACCATAAGTCAAGATTCCCAACGATTCCCCTAACGTAAATTTTAAGTACAAACAAGCAGAAATGAAAAATAGAAGTGTGAAAATAATCATTTTTGACGCTGTCAAAAAACTTTTAGCTACTGAATGTGGCAAAGGAAAAAGAAATCGACAAGAGCTAAAAGAAATCAGTTTGAGCAACTTTATAAACGAAAAAAAAGGAAGAGGGAGAGTAATTTAAACTAACAACCGTGCTATTCAATTAAAAAAAATGCTTAAACTTGGTACTCCTTCCCATTACAATGAGAAAATGTAAGTTCAATTACTCACACAATCTTTCCAACTTGTTGGGATTTTTCTTGAGGATTTACGTTAATTTTAAATCCTTATGGATTTAAGTGGAATTTCTAAAAATGGATATTAAATAATAAGTAATAGAAACTTAACATATAATTGTAATATTTTACAATAATCCAATATATAGGCAACTTTAAGACACTTCTTACAAGTTCTACAAAAAGTCAACAAAATGATTTATATTTAAAAAAATTCAAACCAAACATATTTAATGCGGTCAAATTTTTGTACAATCTGCTACTGAATATACAGGGTGGCTCATTAGTGTGTAGTTAAATATAAGTTGTTGTATTTGCGCCGATACACATTTCTAAAATATTTTGAGATATACTGGGTGTTCAGCCTAAGCGAGACAACAAGAAGTTTAATTTTTTTTAATGACACCCTATATTTTTATTTACCATCGAATTCAGCGAAAAATTCTGCATCTAGCTCTATATTTTTTCCCATAAATTACGACGTTGCCAAGTTGGATCGAAAAATATGACGAAAATTGGTGCACTATAAATGCTGCCTAGTAAACGTTATCAGTGTTACTAACTAAACTTATTTGGTAGGTACGAAGGTAAAGGATGGCTGAAATGTCTAAAAAGAGTAGAAGTTTCGTTTGAGGTCCGGGGTATTTTTTGGATAAGTATTAATTCAGATTTTAATTTGCAAAAATTTGCATTTTTAGTTTATGATTTAAAAATATTTATGTTTTTAACAAGTTTGCTCTGAATGTGAAGTTTAAAATACTTCTATTTTCGTTAATTTTATCTGACAAAATCAAACCAGTAATTTTCTAATAAAGGATGTCTTATTAAAAAAAAGTATACTACATGTTGTTTCGCTTAGGCTGAACAACAACTTATATTTAAAACATTTCTTTGTATTTTTTATCCTAGGTAAGTTATTGCACTTCCACACACTAATGGGCCACCCTGTATGAGTTTAAAATTGTAGCTTTAATAATTATTTTGATTTTATTGGTTTTTAATCAACTATTTTCTTTTCTACTGCACTTTTTACAATATATGACAATTTGAAAAGAACAATACTTAAATATTTATATAGAAAAACCAATAAAAATAACACGTATTAATTACAATTTAATGTTTTGTGGATTATATGATTTATTTTCAAGTTATCTACATAAAAAAATTTAAACAGTAATTCTCTGTAAATGACACTAAAAATAAAAAAGATTCGAATAGTCTGAATTTTTTAATTATTTTACTAAAGATTACTTCTTAATACTTGACACGATAAAAAACATTGTTTTTAGCTCATTATCGGAAAAATATAATACAAAAAAAAACATTTTAAAAATTGTGATTATTAATATATCTGGTTTCTTATAATATCTCTACACAATTAAAATATTTTATAACATACTTAATTCTACACCAAATATATGCCTTGCACCATATTTATGACATCAGAATTATCAAATACGAAGATATAAAAAAGGTAATATTTTTTTCGAGGACAGTTTTAAAAAGAAACTCGCCCAGAAATATATTTTGATATGCGGAACATCATTTTATATCACAAATTACAATATAAAAATTATGGAGACTAGGATGAAAATAAAATAACCTTCATCCGATGTGATAAATATGGAGTTTTTTATTAACAACATATTTTTTTTTATTAACCAAATGTCAAAATGTCAATTCCTAGCAGCCTGCAGAAAACCTTTTATAAAAATATTCTTTAGTATATAACTATTAAGCATTTACATTTATTAAGGCAATACAAATGAATGAAAGTAAACAAAATGATTAAATAATTATTAACTTGAAAGATATCGTATAGCGTTTTTTCTTCATTTTTTAGTATCCAATGTTATACGCGATTTTCATCCATCAGATGTCGCTATGATGACATTCAGCGATCGAGAAAACATTGCCAACTTCATAAGAAAATTGTTTTTCATTTATTTATATTTAAAAAACAAAAATTACATTATTGGGAATAATTAATTATCCCCCTATTATGGAAAACGCTATCAACATAGAACAGTTGTTTTCTCAAAATGAGCTTAGCGATTTAATACGAGATCTACATTTATCAAAACCAGCATCAGAAGCATCAATAATAAAAGAAAAGAATTTATTTAAACCAAAAGTAACAAATACATCATATAGAACAAGGAAAGTGAAATCTTGCCATTTTTAAGTGAAGATAAACGTCAATCCCAATTATTCATTAAATAAAACTTAAAGAAGAATATTAGATTAGATTGGTTCTACAAAAAATTAATTACCATGAACATCAATAGCCGGTTTTTGTTGACTTGTTAACTTCTTATTTGGTCAGCAAGCAAAAAAAACAGCAAATATTTTAAAATCATTCATAATTTCATAAATTGTTGGCATACATTTACTCGAAATTATTTTTATATTAAGGGCAACAAAATATAATTATGATTTATTTTATCAATAAAAACACCACATATGGACTTACCAATTGTTGTGATTACAGATCGCAACAATTCGTTTTGAATTTTATTTATTCTAATTTTAATCCTTTACGACGCCAATGTCTTAAAACCGTTTTGCCCCAGGAATAACTCGCTATGTCTCCGGCTGGAACCCCAGCTGGCTTTCCCCCTTTTTTACAATGCGCAGTCTCGAGTTGGCGCATAAGTAAATTTCCTTCCAGTAGTATTCCTTCGACCGCCGAGAAAGACGGTCGTTTGGTTGTATTTCTCTGTCCATCAATAACGAAGGTCGTTCAACAGTATTTCTCCGACCGTCGAGAACGACGGTCATTAACAGTATTGTTCCGATAGTTGTAGCGAGCGGCTGTCATTTAGTTCTTTATTTTCACATACAATTCTTTTTCCACGGCTTTAAATTAATTTCATTGCTTGCAGTAATTCACTAGTTGATACAAGTGCATAGTGTTTTTGTAGATAGAAATACCTATATTTTGTGTTAAAAAACCAGCCAAATTGTCCACTGTATCAAAGTTGAGTAATCATTCCTCCCATGTAGGAAAAGGGAAAGTATAAACCCCCGATTCCTACACCAATGTTTTCCCTATAGGTATAGTACCATCCAGATATACCCTTCGTGCAAATTGCCAATAAGAAATGTACAATTTTTCATGTCTTTAGGTCTCTAATAAAATTGAAAGACTAAAATTAATAAAAATGTGCAGAAATCATTATATTTTTTACATTAAAATAAAATAGGATTTAAAAACAGTAATAGATAAAACAATAGAGGGATTTTAATTTACAATACCGCGCAAAACTATTTTTTGACGTATTATTTAATCAATTTGTCCACTTTTACCAAGAAAATACAAATATATTTCATTTACATATAAAGCTATAATCACAAGTCTCCACAGTTCTTTTCAAAATATTATTTGTCGGACCATCGATAATTGAAAAATTAATGTAAAAAATAATCTCTTTTACAGCAGTTTATAAATGTTTCGTATTCTTTCACCTGAAGATAAATAAACTACCATACAATAAATACAAAACAAAATCCAATACACGTCATTAATGTCGTAGATGTTTCAAAGCAGTGATACCACCTATTAAAATATTCAATTTGGCCAACGTACAGCGGCGTGTACAAATGTTTGTCAAATTATTACCTTGAACATACAATGTCGGTCAAAATTCATTGTCGTCGTTGCAATTAGTAACTTTTTTAAATCGCTATGTTTTGTTTATGCTCACAAGCTACTGGTGTACTATCCTATAAAACCATTCTTCAGAGAGAAAAAAGAATTATATTTTTAAGTGAAAACACAACTTTAAACTTCCCATAATTCAGAGAAATCGGCAACGATGTGTAGCTGTGACGGTATCGGATTTTGTTCTGTATTAACTATATAACCGCCAGGTAGCTTATAGACAAGTTAACCAGAACTCGTAACACAGAAAGTTGTCTGCAATTTCTATTTTGGAATTCTTTCCCGAAACTTCTAGTCTTCAGACAGAAAATCAGTTTATTAACGAGTTCCGTTTAAGTAATTAGTTGAAGTGATAATAGTTGTCGAACCAAATGATATTTTTTAAACCAGCCATTCACGATCGCTCCAAATGGGTGAAATCCAATGGGCGTCATCCTTTGGATGACATCCAAATAACTGACCTCATTCACGGTCACTCGGGGCAATACACAAACAACTCCATACCAGAACCATGGAGAATGCAGTAAGGCAATATAAACTCAACAGAGTCCTAAACGCACCTCCACCTGACAAATCCCAAGAAGAGCAGAAGCTTCCACGTTGCTCCCAAACAACCCTTGCACGGTCCAGTTGGTTCAAAATACTTAACGCATACATGAGTAGAATAGACCAAACAGGAAAAAACAAATTTAATCTCTCCTGCGAAAGTCCACACAAAGTCCACCTTTTCAACTGCCCAGCCAACCCCACATCCCCTATACGATCAAACCTGTGGTTGAATCTATCCAAAGTGGCCGAGTTTTTGGGACACCCGATAATGGCGGCGGGAGATGTAGTGACGTGACGCGTTGAGCTGCTGCTGCAACAAATACGGTCATGCCATGATGGTTGTAGTGCTTAAGGTTTAGGTTTAGGTACGGTTGATTTACATTATTTTGATTTAAAATCCGATTAAACTGTCATAATTGTAAGATTTACTTCTCTATGTCGCTGTTGCAAAATAGGGAAACTAAAAAAAGTGAGTCAATATGGACCACGTTCTCAACTCTGACGATCAGGTGGCACCACGGCTCGGTATCGTTACACTTGAATTTTCCCATTCACCATCAGATGACGCGACAAACTGGATATTGGACCGATTGGATATCCAACTCATCCTGTCACTCCACATCATCCATTTGGTTTTTCCATTCACGGTCAATTTTTAAAGTTACACCGATCTATTTGGACGTAAGGAGCAATCGTGAATGGCCGGCTTTAGTTTAGGTAGTCGTTAACAGTATTGTAAGAAATAAAAATAGTGATTAATTCGACTAATATTTAATTGCAACTCGCTGATTTTCTCACAATAAAATACCATTTTGTAATGTTTAAAAATCATTGGCACTTATAATCTATTATCAGTTGTAATTACTTGTGTTATATACAATTACTATTAGAGAAATAATAAAGTATTTCTAAAGATTTAATATAAGATGTAGTTAAAGGCACTAATCATTTTTCAAAGCAGCTAATATCAAATAAAAGCATTTTTAGTACTAAAAAATGATTATACACGTTTGTAACTATATTTCAAGACGGAAATAATAGTCAGTGACTCATTTAAACCTTTGTGAATCAACAGTACAAGAGCGGCTATAATATTACAAACAAATATTGAATGCTCTCGCAAGTGCCGCTTGTTTTAAATGCGGACACAACATGTTGGCACAAAATACGCGACGTTGTCAAATGTACTGCGACCCAAGTATCGGAGCTTACCGAGCAACACTGCAACACTGAACGGTCCATTACGTTGTCAAGTCAAGATTTGTTTGTCGGTCGTGCTTATTGGTGGTTTTATATTAAATAATTATTTTAAATTTGAATTTGTAAAATAGAACAAGAAGAAGCTTCGACAAGTACTGCCAAAAAAGTGAAAAGACATTTAACTGCGTTAAATACGTTTTTCATTCCTCCTCAACCTTTATTCATCCAGTGTACACACACCTACTACTTACTTAAATAAACTTACTGATAATTTGTGAGTTTTGATGTTGGAAAATCAAATACGATTTATAATAACACAATTTTTCCGTCATACTTACATAAAAATTTAAAATAAAAATGTGTTTTTTACAATTTCAAAAATCCCTAAATAACAATTTCATTTAAAAGAAATTGTACCCGCCACTGAAATTACCTTCTCTCTTCCCTTCTACACTTCGCTCGCTGCGAAGCTTTAAATGAGTCACTAACTATTATTTCCGTCTTGTAGTATAAAACGTACTATTCTAAGAATACAAAAACTTTTAAATTATATAACAGGATAGATGTAACAAATCAACTTCAAATATCTAATAACTGTTTATAATTTGTGGGGTCTCAAAAATGAAAATAACGATCACACAATTTACAAACGCAAAAATTTCATAAAGTGAAAGTTGATTTGACACCAATTTGATATGAATTAGGCTAATATAAAGTTACAATATAAACAATTTAATAATTGAGAGTTATTATAAAATATACTTTAACTTAACAAATGAATTAAATGAAATTATAGTAGCAATGAATTACTATTGAAAGGCACCACAAGTGGAGAAATTCGACAAAGAGGGACTGAAACCAATACAAAACACGTCAATTGCTAAACATTCCCCGCTTAATGATTACAAAGAAGTACATGATAAATTTTTTTGGGGGTAATAATGATGTATGGGAAAAATTTAGCGGTATTGTGTGGATGTTTTTTGCTGCTCTTGTAGCAACCCTTTTAATGATCTCCATTCACATTTTTTTTATTTTAATTCCAATAAATTTTCTGATAGAAAAAATATTCGGCAACCCCTGCAAAATAGGATACGCCATTGGTAACCAATTCAGTTTAAATAGGCACTAGAAGTGACGCTGGTGTTCTGATGAAGTGGGGGACGTTGCAAGTGTGCCTTATCTCTATTGGTTTGTTTCGTTAACTAGCCTTTCTGTAGCCAGCATTAACAATAACCACACTTGGTCCCATGCCATAATTATTAAAAATTCGTTTCAATTATCGTCTTCACCACTTTCTAATCCACAACTAAATTACAAGTTCATTTCAACTTATATCGAAGTCCTGTTACTTTAAAAACCCTTTGTAAAACTGATGTTCTAGAATCTTATTCTTTTAATGCCTCCTCTACACAATCGGCCATGATGGACGATTACATAGTGGGCCATGATAGTGCCGCTGACGACACAATCGTGTATCATACATTTGTTTAATTATCATCTGTCAGACATGGATGTTAATTATACATTGAAAATAAATAAATAATAGTTTAAAAAAGCCAAGACAGCACGCTTTAAAAGAAAACCGACCTAAAAAATAATTTTACAATCATTGGCGTGGGGTGCTTTTTATGATGTTTACGTTTTCTTCTTTGAGACTTTACTTTTACCAATATCTGTTTATTATCAAATATATTAATTGATCTAGCGCACCCCACGCTTTTGATTGTAAAACAATTGTTTATTGATTATTATTTTTTAGTTCGCTTTTCTTGTAAATCTTAGTCTTCTTAGTTTTTTTTTTAATATCCTGATGATCCTGGCCAGGATCTTTGAAAAAATTACAAGTCAAGCTAATAGCGTCGTCGCCATCAAATTTTTTACTTCTTATGTCAGTTTATTTAAATTGAATTCATGGGGGATATCAGCCATGTTTAATCCAAATAAAACACTTTTTCTTAAATATAACTGATCCTGGCCAGGAAGTTAAAAATAATTTATGACATTATTGTATTGTCATCGGTCCTTTAAAAGTATACAAAGTTTGAAGTTGATCCGATGTTTTTAAGTGTGTGAAAATCGTGTCCAAATATTCCGTTACATAGATAGATAGATACTAGTGAAGCTAATATAAAGCGTGTAATAAAACAAGCTAGGCACTTAAAATTGCTCATACAAATTATCCACAGGTTGGTATACAACAAATGTATAAATGATATACGACAAATGGCAGGCATCCACACGTTTCATAAATAAATATGAACCGATTGATCGGCCGAACTTCCTTTGATGAATGTCTAAAAACCGACACAACTACCATCACGCTCGATTATCGGCGATGACGGACCATTACAGGCGATTATGTAGAGGGCAAATTAAATTAGTGTAAAATAAAGTTCGATATAATCAACTTAAAGGTGAAGATGTGTGTAAATGTTTTTTCGTTTACATAAATAGTAATTTATTTTTCTAAAATATCACTAAAACGTACCTCACTTTAACAAACTATAGTAGGTAATATAATTGAATATAATAGTAAACTATTATATTTATAATTAAAAAAGCAACCATGCAACAAAAGTAACAGTTGCATTAAATTACATTACATAAAAGCTGAATATATTAATTTTTTACAGTTTCTTATTTAAATGCACATTATTAACGCATTTTATTTTAATACCTTTACATGAGTATATCCGCAATAAAGATCTTCCTTCATTAAATTGCCAGCTTTTTAACACTGATAAAATATAACGAAATTTTAGGCTCTCTTGATAGGTTAATTGTGCCTTTTTAATAATAAAACGTAACCGCCATTATTTTCTGGAGACATGATTTGAATGGTGAACATTGTCTCTTCTTTGATGTGTTCAAGAACGTCGTTGTTTAATTGAACGTGTATCGACTGAGGTCCTTCCAAATAAACGTCACGGACTTGATTGTGCGATATGCCAATCACTGTTGACAGTTTTTGAATCAACTCTTCATTGTTATGGGACGACAAAAATATCGCATTAAAAACTGATGAGTTTTCACGACAAACATATATCTTCAATTTCGGTGCTATCGTCCTTTAAAAATATAATTGGTTATATTTTAATTGTTCAACTAAATGCATCAAATATGCAAATAACAAAAAAATAGGTATACAGGAAAATATATTTCTAGAATCAACAGGTTTATAATAGGACTTACTTCAAATGTATTACATTGTGTAAGCGAATCCCATCAGCATTGCCACAAATCTGGATCAGATCTTCTCTGGACATTCTGAACATATCATCTCCAGAAAATCTTTCAAATGTGTCCAAATACTTTTCAAATCTATTCAGAGATAACCATCTTGTGGTCTCTTCTGGAGTGGAATATTGGGAAAGCTGTAAATTATTCTGAAAAAAAATCAGTGCCTTAATTTTTTGAATTAATGTTTGATGCCTGGAGAAATTACTTAATCAAGAACTCTGGTAATTATAATAACCGCACATTAATGATTAAAATTATGTTTAATATTAATAATATATCTTGACTTAATTACTGTAAAATATAAAGTGTGTAAAAATACATACATTTGAAGGGATGACAATGGAACTGACAACTTCTTTGGATTCCACCACTTGGGGAATTAAAGCTGCATCCTTAGTACCAGTTTTCCCATTATCTGCATGAAAATCAGCTTTGGAAACCAGTGAATTATTTTGTGTGTTGCTGGAAGACAAAGTATTTTTGTAATTTATATCCATCAGACTCCTGAGTAATATCAAGTGGTATTTTTTACAGTATATTCTAGCTAGGTTAGGTTGTGATGGAAGGTTGTGCATTCTTTCTCTACTGATAACCAGTTGGAACTTTTAATAAAATATGTGAGTTCTTTAATGCTAACTGAGCTAAGATCAGATAAGTCATCAAAGTTCAGTTGCCCTAGTATAGAAGCCGTTTTCTGCCTAGGGCAGGGCAGTGGCAGAAAAGATGTACCATTGTTTTCTGCTCTGCCTCATCAAGACAGCTTCTACAGAAGTCGTGTCGTAGCTCTGCGATTCACATACACCATGCATGGGATCCACCTGCCCAGTGTCCTGTTATGGACTCCCTGGATAGAGTTAAAACATCAATAGTTCGATGTAGATCTAGTTTAGGCCAAATCTGTTTCGATGATGTGCATGTGGGTTCATTTTGCCATCTCAAATTGGCTTTTTGAACTACTTTGCTGGGCAGGAGGAGCCAGCAGCTTGCAATAGGTACTCCTTGCTGAGACAGATACAGCTGGGAGGGTGGTGCCCTCTCTTGCTAGCTCTTCCGCCTCACA
The DNA here is from genome assembly GCA_950111635.1 of Agelastica alni. Lineage (NCBI taxonomy): Eukaryota > Metazoa > Arthropoda > Insecta > Coleoptera > Chrysomelidae > Agelastica > Agelastica alni. Next base: position 9,588,618 of record OX467711.1, read on the forward strand.
GTTGCCTGGTATGCCCCTGTGTCAGGGTACCCAGACAATGTGAACTCTAAACTTAGCTGCTAGCTCATTCAGGGCGGCTTGGCATTGCACCGCTACCCTAGAGGTCAATTAGACTGAGTTTAGTGATTTGATAGCAGCCTGGCTGTCGCAAAGAATGGATATCTCGCTGAACTTTTGTTCATTGAGGAGTGTCCAGGCAGCTGTCACTGTAATGGCTGTCATTTCGGCTTGATACACACTACAGTACATTCTAGCTAAGTAAAAAAAAACTTTGACCACAAAAAACTGAAGTAAAACGGTAAACCACAAATCATTACTTAAATTGGTTCAGAAAGAAAATAAATTACCAACTTAAGTATATGTAAACATTTAAAGCTCTACTTTGAGAAAACATAGTAATTTAAATACAGAAATTTTAAAGAGATTTAAGTTAAATACTCTACACATAAAGCACATATTGCATCAATATTGACATTAATATCCTGCAATAATAGTCTACCAAGTGAACCATAAGTTTGTTTTAATGTATGCTGCCTACTTTAGTTTCTTTAATGTTTTGATTACAAGAAGAAATTTTAAAATAAAATTATTATTTAATAAATAAATCTAATGAAATAAATATAAGAATATACAATTATTACTTTAAACATAAAATATGGGATAAACTGCAGTAATATATTTAAGTTAAATGATCCAATAGTTTATATAGTCAGATGTTTTAATGCACTTAAGTAGTAGTATTTTTATTTGAACCAAAAGAGACATAGTTAACATTAATTGTCTGACACATTTTCACTCATAAAGCAGTTAATGACATAACAATTTAACAATCAATTTAATAGACTTCCATCCTGTTTACTGCAATGTATTTTTAGATTTAAAATTTATCAATTGTTTTGTTGCTTTTGTTGCTAAATTTAGATTTAAAAAAGTAAATCAATTAATGTTAATTTATAATTTGTATGATTTACTAACTTACTTTAAGTATTATTTAACAAATGCGAATCAACTCAAAACTGTTAAGATAGAAATTTGTAAAAAAATACTTAAATCATAAACTTTAAACTCCAAAAATATTGTGTGCTTTAAAGTAATTTGAATGTTTTTTTTTATATTAAAGAACCCATAGCGAGTGACATTTTAGTTAAATGTAATATACATATATCCAATTATGATATTACATTCACTTTATTCTATATTGATAATTTAACAATTTTGTTTTTGTAAATTGATCAGTAAGAGAACATTTTTTGGATTAAGGAAAGATCTATAACAATAAAATTACCAATATTTCTGCTAAAAGAGTAATCTAGAGAACACCTTAAAATGATTATTTTCTTCATGTTTTAATAGTAAAAGGATTAAATTTAAAATAAGTCAGATTCATTGTTTCTAATGTCTTTTCAGTTATAAAATATAACGTTACATTAAATAACAACCACTGTCAGATCTGTTTAAACATATTTGTGCATAAACCACTAAACATAAAATAAATAAAGTGAAGAATAGTGATATAAGGAAACGCCGTGGTGTAAAAGAAGATGTGCTTACAAATATATACAAAGGGTTGCTTAGAAGGTTTGGACACATAGAAAGGATGGATGAAGGAAGATTGACGAAACAAATTTATAAGGCGAGTGTGAATGGACAAGTCAGTAGAGGTCAACCTCGATGAACATATCTTGATCAGACCAACAGTTTTGAAGAAAGGTCAGGTCAAGAGTACCAACAACTGACAAGCATGTATGAGAGCACTGATGAAAGTAGAGGAAGCAAAAGATGTGTGTAAGAACCGGAGCAAGTGGAATGAAGTGATCTCTGCATACTCCTACAGGAAAAAGACGTGACTATATGTATGTATATGTATAATAAATAGCAAAGTAATAATTATGTAAAAATTTTTGTTATAAAAAAAACCAACAATACTTGCACTGAAAAGCTGTTGTATATTTTTCCAAAATGAAACATTTTATTACCTGTAAATTAATAACTTATTTGATTGTCTTTTCATTAAAACAATGCAATATCTTAAACTTACATCATATTGCTAAAAATGAAAATGGTTTACTTCTACTTATTTTTTAACTAAAAATGTTTGATTATAAAAAAATTAACTAGTACTGTATGAATTTTAGCAATTTCTTTCTCAGATACTATTATAATAATTTTAAAACATTAGCAGGTGAACAACTGTAAATGTACAGACTTTGAAAACACTCTATCAAATATCTACCTGGAAATAATTAGTATATTTTAATACTGTCTATTTTGTACCAAGTGGTGTTGCAAAATTTATTATTTTGAATGCATCCAATCCAATTATATTTTTCTACAATTTCTTGTGTAAAGATACTTGGTATTCTATTTGATAATCAAGTCAAATGTGCAAGAATATCAAATGGTTTAATTAATTTTGGTATGAAAATAACTATCAGTAACTACAAAAAATACCTACAAATGCACTGTCCTCAAATGATGTTTCACATTAATTGCTTTCCTTTTCATTAAGCATCTAAAATTAGGAGAGGTCAATCTATGTAAATTATTTTTGTTCCTTGAATTTTTCAGATGTGGATGTACCCGTAAACTCATTCTTTTTGCCACGAGCCGAACTTGCTCCAGATTTTCAGAAAAAGTGTGAAAGAATTGTGCTTGTACTACACAGTCAGTTTGGGTAATAGTCATGGTGTGTATTAACAAGAAAAAACCATTGTTATCCCCCATGGTGTAGATTCAAATAAGTGCCAGCGACGTTCTTCCGTGACAAAAGTATAAATCTCTCCACTTCCTACAAGCCCCTAGGAGGCTAAACTTCTTGTCATCTGAGCAAGAAGTATTCTTGTAAAACCATGAATTCGTGTAAGTAATTCTTTTGAAAATGTTGTTTTTTAGTGGCATCAAAAAATAAAGAAATTGCTGCCACCATTCCTGTACCATCAAAATATTTTAAAGCACCGATCATATAAACCTTCAACACAACACTGTTCACAAACACTTCGAATTAATTATTTTTATAGCTTTTAACGTAAGATCATGCTAGAACAACACTGGTTTTAATTCAAATGTTATATTCACTAAACAAACTTCAGACTTCAGAATCGAGCTAAATTCAGATCCGCTTTTAATTAACCGGTTACAGCTGGTTTAGCCCGGTTGTAGCGGTTTTAAGCGGAACGTTGAACAGCGAGACCGAATAAATTTACCACAAATCGTGGGCACCGGCTCGCTTTTAAAATTATAATAGAAATCGACAGATAGCTCGACAATCATCGTCGTCAACCGCCTACCTTGTTACCGAACGTGACCGGTTGATTTACAAAATGGAATTGGAACGTTGCCGCGTGCTCCGAAAACACTGAAAACGTTTTAAAATATATGTTTAGTGATAAAAACACGATGGAAAACACGTACAGTCGAAATGTTAATTCATACGGAGATTTAAAAAACAAACAATCAACTCAATTTACGTATTAAAAAGAACGTTATTTTCAACAACTAAGGGAGTCGAAATATTCGAACTAGGCTATTGCCATTATTTTTTAAATCAACGATAATTTTAGAAAAAATTTAGAAGAAACACCAAAACATGTTTCTGTAACATATTGTTGGTGGTTTTAAAGATATCTTGCATAAAAACTAAGCAAACGGAATTACTCGAAATTTATATTGAATTAAACGCAACCAAAAGTTAAAAAACTAAAAGGGTCTGTTTCGTGTTCTTTATTACCTTGCGAATTTTTTGTCTGATTGGATTTCAATGAAAGAACATGTGTAAAATGAAATTACTTATATTTACGCTATAAACATACACTTGAAATGTCGAAATGTTGTTAATTATAACATTGCTATTTTCATTGTGGTGCTGTTGTACGCTCGAAAGCAAGATGTACAATGTTACAAGGACAAACTGTGGTGTAGGTAAAGCTTTTTCCTACAAATAAAATCCCAACCAGGGTTTATTCTACTAAATAAAAGCACTAAATGGCCGATTTCTTCACTTCTGGATATAGTTTGTGTTACAACGGCACGACAAAAGATATGACAACATTGTAAATTTATATATTTCAAGAATTCAACTTCATAGAATACGATAATATTTATAATGACATCAATGACTATCCAAGCTTTTTACACAACGCGCTATATGTGCTAACCTAACAATTCAGTCAAAATGTTAATTATGTTAAGGTAAAGTAATTAACAGTTTTTTTGGGTTACTTTATAAAAGAATTTAACACCTAAGATTTATCATTTAAGACAGATGGAATATGGAAATAGCATTGTAATTTTTATTAAAACGTTTAAGATTTTTGATTTTACACTTAAGGTTTAAGAAGATGACCAACTTCCAACTTTAGGAATCGGTCTTAAATGGGTATAAATAAAAATAGGATTTGCGCATGTTATGTGATCAAAAATCACACCTATATGTTTCCGCAATTATTCAAAATTAATTGTGAGGTTAGGGAAGAATTCGAAAATAGAAAAAAGTTGATTATTATTAATAAGATCTTTAATCATGGCTCTAAAAACCATAACTGTTTTTTCAAACGGAAATAAAAATCAATATCATCCCAAATTTTAAAATGTCTGGTTTCTGTTTCCGCCGTTTTTATTTTATTTTATAGTAGGGTATTCATTATTGTTAATATTATATGGAATAAACTGTAAAATGAAGTTTTTGATTTTCCTAGTGTTCATCTTCACTATATACAGGATAACTTTAACTTATAGAAATTTATCAGATAAGAATTATCTAGGGGTAAAAAAACGAAAATTAGTTTAACTAGAGATCTATAACTTAGCTGAAAGTACATAACTTTATTTTTATTTTTGTACTGTCTGCAAATGTATAATTTATATTGGACCAACTGGACGGAGTTTGATTAATTTCATGTGATCTAAATAATAGTTTATTTTTAGAAACGTCAATTAATTACTTTAATAAATAATACCAGATATTTCTAGATTCAGAAGAGATCAGCTGATAAATTTGGATTAATTAAAGATACAATCATCAAGGTATGAAACATACGGTTCAATTTTATTTATCACTAGAATTGCAATGAAGAGCTCAAAAAATTCATAATATTGTGTACAAGAGTTGAACGGATTCACAGCTGACTGGCCATGATACCCTTAAATACCACATGCACAATCTGGAGCCGACAAACAGCCCTAATTGTTGGTTATGTGGAGAGGAGGAAACCAGCCTCCACATTCTTGGCCAGGCTGACTTTGCCGGGCTCAGCTTTTCTTGAGCTTGAGCAACTAAGGTTATTACCCATCAAAGACCTGCACCTATTCAGGAGAAACACAGGTATCTCAGATCGCTAATTACTTTCAAGGAGAGTCACAATGGACATTGTCTGAGTGCCGTTGGCGGGATTCGGAAAGATCGCCCCCAGTTTATTATTATTATTGTACAAAAGGATGGAGTACCCTTGATTTATTAGATTAACTTTATGTTACGTTTGATTAAATTTCTTTTATTTTCGTATGAATCTATCTTTTATTTTTTTATATTATGACTAAAAAAAGCCCCAAACTATTAATTTTAGGCTATCAGCAAATATCTTTATCATATCTTAATGAGTGAAAAAAAGAAACAGTATTATAAGAATAGGATACTTGAATCTCCCAATAGAAATCGTTCCTCGTGGAATGTTTTATCTGAATTAACAAATATACAATGACTTTTTTATTCAAGCTCCCATTGATCTAGTGAAAAAGATTCCTGCTAAGAATAATCCTATTAATATTTTAAATTTTAATCCTCACACAATCTATTTAAATTCTTTTACAGAAAATAAATTATTCTTATTGTTAAATAAGAAATAAAAAGTAAAAAATCGTCTGGCCCAAATGAAATAAATTTCATATTAAAAAGAGTTATCTACAAGCACAACCAAAAAAAGAGAAAATCTAGTGCATCAGCTCTTAATAAATCTGAAGTATTTGCAATGACCAGATTATATGACAAAAAAGAACCGGAAGGACTTTAAAAGAAATTATATCATCACATTTTGGCATTTGAATTAGCTTGTCGCGGAGGAAAAGCAGTTTACTGCAAAACCACTTATTTTTGTATCTGAAATTGAAAATAATGGAAAAGAAACTGGACGTATCGAGTATAATCCTCTATTTTTGAAAACGAGACAAGTCGGTAACAATAAATTATGTGAGCATATGGATTACGCCTAATATTTTAGAAAAAGATATTTGCACAATACGTTTATTTAAAAAGTTAATGGAAAAACGAGACAGTTTAATAATATTGGACAGAGTATTTCTTATACCAAATCCCTTTTGGAAGAAGAAAATTTTTAAGAGTTAGTATAAGAATGTGCCGATTGGAATTAATGAAATTTTCAAATGGACTAAATGCTCAGCACAACACATTGGTATAGATGTCAAACGTGTCAAAATTATAAATCACTCTAATCGAGCGGCAGCAGTTAGCGAATTAAGTAAAAGCGGAATTAAAGATCAAGCTCTAATAAAAATAACAGGAAGCAGCAATTCATCATCAATACTTACAAGTTGACGAAGAGTATCATTCGAGCATTATTTAATCAATTCGTTTGGAATTTTAATAACCGCGTTTTTAATAATTGTATATTAAAATAAAAATTTGTTTATTTTTAATGTTTTATAAATAAAGTTTGCATTGATATGTTTCTAAATTTCTTAATCATTAAATTGTCCTGCCGAATTCCACTCGATGTTCTTTTTGATACCAGGTAAATTTGTGTTGTTCAAATTTTAAACTGTTTCCTTTAGCAATTTGACACGAAAAACTGTCAACCAAAAAACGCTCCACCTTCGATGACAGTTTTTCTCGTCGAATTGCTAGGCAACAGTTTCTCATTAAACAACCCAAATTTACCCGATAAAATTCAAACATCTCGTGCAATTCATCATCACATCATCATCACTCAGCTATAGTAGTCCACTGCTGAACATAAGCCTCTCGTTTATTTTGCCACTCTGCTCTATCTTGAGCCATTTGTATCCAATTACCACAGATTCTTTTGATGTCATCGGTCCATCGTGTGGGGGGGCGCCCTCTACTACGATAAGCTTCGTGCCTCGGACGCCACTCCAATAGTTTTTTAGACCATCTTCCGTCAGTTCTTCTAGCTACGTGGCCAGCCCAGTTCCACTTTAAAGTTGTTATTTTTTCGATTACATCTATAACACCTGTTCTTTGGCGAATAATCTCATTTGGTATTCGGTCTCTGAGGGAGATACCCAGAATAGCCCTCTCCATCGCCCGTTGGGTGACACGCAGTTTCTTTGCTGACTTTTTTGTAAGCGTCAATGTTTCGGCTCCGTATGTCATCACTGGTAATATGCACTGATTGTATACTTTTCGTTTTAGACTGATGGGAATATCCGACTTGAAAACATACTTTAATCTTCCAAAGGATGCCCACCCCAAGCCTACTCTCCGGAGAAGTTCGCACGTCTGGTTGTCCCGTCCTATTCGGATCTCATGACCCAAATATTTGTAGGCGGTGACCTGTTCAATAGATTTGCTTCCAATAGTTATGTTTTTACTGGGGACTAGGTTTGTCATGACTTGCGTCTTTGCAAAGTTAATTCTTAGGCCAACTTCCCTTGAATTGTATAATTTTTCCAACATCATGGACGCTTGATCTATACGGTCGGTGATAAGGACGATATCGTCTGCAAATCTTAAGTTATTTAATCTTTCACCGTCTATATTTAGGCCCATTTCCCCCCAGTCGATTTTCTTACAGACATATTCGAGCAGTGTGGTGAACAGCTTTGGAGAGAGGGTATCTCCTTGACGTACACCTTGTTCTATTCGGAATGTTCTTGTGTTTTTATGTAATCTTACACACGCCGTTGCTTTCTCGTATATACCCTTAATCAGTGCAATGTACCTGTAATCAATTCTGCATTCTGTTAATGATTTGAGCATATGTTGTTGGCTTTTTCATAGTCTACGAAAACAAGGATGAGAGGTTTATTATATTCTGTTGATTTTTCTATAAGGGTCTTGATTGTATGTAAATGGTCATTTGTACCGTACCCTGCTCGAAATCCTGCCTGTTCTTTCGGCTGGTAAAAATCTAATTTTGGAGTTAGGCGTTTAGCAATGATCTTCATCTCGTGCAATTATAAGTGAGAAAATAAGCAAAAATATTGGGTGGGAGGACAACAAAAATTTTTTTAAGAATTTTCGAATAAAACGAAAAGATTTGGAAATGTGGCAAACTTAAATAAAAAAAGAGTGACAGCTTCGATTTAAATAACTAAGACGATATTTAAGGAGGCTACAGGCCATACATCAAACTTAGCAAGTACCAGTAATGACATTCATTCATTCAAACATTCATTTCCATAATAAAAGTTCATTCAAAGACGGAAACAAAGAAGGAAGATATTTTGTTCAAAAAAGAGATTCAACACCTTTAATTATTATTATCACAATATACTTTAAACGTTAAAATGGTTAAGTTTTAATCACTTCTTTCATTAAACTCAACTTGATTAATCGCGTCAAACAATGTAGAAAACCATAGAATTTTAATACTATTTTTATTTTACCTCACTAACTTAACAATTTGAAAAATATTTTCTTACCTGTCTAAGCTGGCATCGCTGCTTATTGGAGAAAGAGGGGGAGAACACAAGATATCGTTTGGTAACTGCAACATAAATGAGGTTTATTAATATTTTTAATTGTTCAATACACTAATTACAAGATATACAGTTAAAATGGGGTGAATAGGAACACAGGAACTCATACACAGACAAAAAAAAACAATGCAAAGCCAAGTAAACACTTTGAAAACTCAAGATAAAATGGAAATAATGCTTTCAAACGATGCAAACAAACTACCATTAGGCTGCTGTCGCTCTTTCACAATCAATTATTGGTGGTTTTCACGAAGAGTACGCTATCTATATTGTTACCACACCAATAGAACAAACATTAAAATAATATACATATGTACATACATACATATAGTCACGCCTTTTTCCCGTAGGGGTAGGCAGAGACCACTTCCTTCCACTTGATACGGTTCTTACACACATCTTTTGCTTCCTCTACTTTCAACAGTGCTCTCATACATGCTCGTCGGTTGTTGGTACTCTTGACCTGGCTTTTCTTCAAAACAATGTTGATCTGATCGAGATATGTTCTCCGAGGTCGACCTCTACCGACTTGTCCATTCACACTCGCCTTATAAATTTGACGCATTTGACGATAAAATCAAACATTTTTAATCCATACTCACTTTTTCTCCAATATTTTAAACAATCGCATATGTATAAGTTAAACAGCCATAGCGAAGCCACACATCCTTATCTCACACTTTTTTCGATGTTAAACCAGTCTGTGTAAACTCCGTTTATCCTGATACAAGCAGTGGAATCCTCGTAAAGTGATTTCAGTGCTCGAATTAAACTACCGCTCACCCCATACATAGACAATGTCGACCACAATTTACTCCTCATAGGCCTTTATCAAGTCTATAAAAGCGCAGTAGAACTTACCTTCTAGCCAAGAATATTTCGACTATATCTCGTAATAAAAAGACCTGATCCGTACATCTCCTTTCTTTTCTAAATCATGCTTGCACTTCCCATATCATCTTCTCAGTTTCATTCGTTACTCTTTTAATCAATATCTTTGCATACAGTTTGCCGACTATGCTGGGTAAACTAATACCTCGGTTGTTCTTACAGTCCTGCTGCGAACCTTTTTCGTTGGTATGCTACCACTCCTCCAACAAAGGTTAAAAAGGCGGTACAGCAGACTAGTTACCACGCTTTGTCCAGCCTTCAGCATTTCAACCTTCATCCTGTCGTACCCAGTAGCTTTACCCAATTTCATACTGTTCAACGCTTTCAAAATTTCTGTCGTATTATATTTGTCAGTGAATAAGCATGAAAATGTATAAATCTGATTTTTAAAAACCAGCTAATTTCGCTGCATAATACCTATACATAGAGGCATACGTGGGTCGACTATATATCAGCAATGGCAATGTGCCTTGTCAAAAATTGAATTATATTTGATAGATAATCGTGCATAATCCCATTTCGGGATTGTTGATTTGTCTCTTCGAAGGGCAAACGTGAGTTTGCAAGACCTACCTATGCTGATGAGAAGCAACAGGTCCATAGGTGGTCACTTCGAGTGGATAAATTTAATAATTCTATCTTTTACTTAACAAGCATCTGCGATTACCTACCAGATATAATTCAATATTCGTCGAGGCACATTGTCAGGAAAGTAGTTGTTTTATGATAAATAATCGACTCACGTATGCCTATATGTATAGGTATCATGCAGCGAAATTAGCGGGTTTTTAAAAATCAGCTTTATACATTTTAATAGAACAAACATTGCACAATCCATACATTTATTTTTTTGGAGTATTTGTGCGATTTTTCGGATTTCATTTGATGAAATAAACCGATATCAATATTTAGTAAGAGATAATGTTCCTGGCTTCAATAATTACAAGACTGAGACTATAACTGTTAATATTTTCGAAAATGTTAATAGATTGCGATCAAGCAATTCAAAAAAATTTCACTTCATTAAAACTATAGCAATTTTATATTTTATCGTCAATAACTGTTGAAAATATTTAGACAATGAATTAAAAAAAAAACCACTCACGTCATTTAAGACGGTACAATCGTAGCTGGGCTGATACTTTTCTTGTTCCGATAACGGCCGCTTCATAATCTTTTCCCTATCTTGTTTGTGTTTTCTGTCAGCTCCTTTCAATTTAAAAACTTTTACTTGACAAGCAGCTGCGTGCAATCGTTTTTGAGTATTGGAAGAATTTGCTTGATCTTGATATGTTTCAACTTGTATCCGAAATGGCACGCCTTTTTCACCTCCGTGCTTTTTAGCGGTAAATTCTGTACTGATACAATTCACCTGAAAAACATTAATTTAAGACACAAAATAATGGATAACTTTTTTTTATTATTGCAAACGAGAGGCACGACATAGAACAACGGTTAATTGATACCAAACATACGAGGGTAGTCTAAAAAGTTTCCGACCTAAAAAAAGATACAAGCGTTTTTCTTTAAATTTTTTTCATTTTTCTTCATAGTCTCCTTATTAGTCTGCGCACTTTTCCCAGCGATGCTCTCATCTCTTTAATCCGTCCAAATAGTATTCGGCATCTTTCTCTGCAAAATAATTGTTTACGAAGGTAATGACCTTCTCATTTGACGAAAATCTCTGTCCTCCGAGCGCAATTTTTAGATCATGAAATAATAGAAGTCGCTTGGGGCTGGATCTGGTTAGTAAGGAGGATGGTCAAGCAGTTCAAACCATAACTTGTGGAGGCAAGCGCTGACGTGTGCATTGTCTTGGTGAAACATAATTTTTTAGAACAAAGTTCCTTAACGCGGCTAAAGGGTAGTGCGATTTAGTAGAAATGGGACGGTGGTTCAGTGATAGAATGCTTGCCTGCCACGCGGCCCGGATTCGATTCCCGGCCGATGCATTCTTTTTGTGCTTTTACCATTTAATACATAATTTTTTTTAAATTGTATGAAGGTATCCACGAACTACATTTTAAAATTGCTTGGCATATCAAAACGGAGACTGATAATTTTCTTGGTAAATGGAATAGTTTACTGACGAGAAAATTAATGTTACTGTTCTAAAAGCGTGGGGTGCTTTGTATGACAAACACAACAGTGACATTAATTTTCTCGTCAGTAATTTTATTTTTATATAAAGAATTATTTTTTACTTTTTAGTTTGATTAACTCTAAAAGCGTGTATTTTAGTTTTTTTAAACTATAATTTATTATCATATAACCTCAACACAGGGTTGTACAGACACGAAGAAATTTTGTGAAAACGTATTTGTTATTTGTGTTAGATCATAAGTGAATATTGTTTTATTATTGCAATTAAGTTTTGAAAAATGGAAACTGCAGCAAATGTGTGTAATATATATTTAGAAAAGTAAGTTGATAAAATTGTATTACTTGATACAAGTATTTACAGTTTACATTCGTTTATTGTACATGTGATTTGAGTGTTTACTATTTAAATTATGGGAAGACAATAGTGAAATCATGTGTTCAGAGTCCAAAAGAGTATGGAAAGCGCAAACGTCAGAGTGCAAATAAAATACCGAAAACTAATGCTCAATGCCAACAACAATTCCGGCAAAATAAAAAAAAAATACAAAAAAGTGAAACGTAAGGAACTTCGTTCCTATCGGGTGTCCAATGACACCACACAGCTTTTTTTCTGCAAAGGTGGCCGTTTTCTGTAATTTCTGCCTTCAGCTTGTCAAGTTTGTAGTATGCCCCTGTAATGTTTTTTCTTTTTAGATAATCGATTAAGGTAACTCCACAACTATCCCAAAAAACAGTCGCCAGAACTTTCCCAGGCGAAAAAAAACAGTATTTTTTGGAGCCATTTTCACTTTCTCAGTCCACTGTTTAGACTGTATTTTTGTTTCGGGCGTATAATGGTTCATCAAGTTTCATCTACATTAACTAATCGGCGCCAAAACTCCGATTTAGTGAGCGTAAACTTCGCCAACAGAGCGTTGGAAATGTTCATTCGAACACGGAACGCGACCAGCTTTCTCATGCCTAATTCTTGATTCAATATGTGACAAACTCGTTCTTTGGACATAATCTCCCTCACTTTCCTTCTACGGTCGTTTATCACCATTTGGTGAAGTTTAGCGATTTTATCGTCAGTGGTTGCAGTTTTTGGACGTCCCGAACGTTCAACGTCTCCCAAGCTGGTTCGGCCACGTTTAAATTCAGCTGTCCAAAATTTCACGGTGGTAAATGATGGTGCAAAGTCCCCTTACCCAGCGTTAAACTCTTCTTTGATTTGCGTAAGCTTATTGCCTTTCAATATCAAATATTTAATGACAGCTCGATACTCGATTTTTTCCATTCTCTCAAAAACACTCATATTGAATCACTATAACAATTGTCAAACAACAGCTGCGCGTCCAAAATGGCTGAAATTTTAGTGAGTATCTGTTAAAAGATGCGCAATCACATTTCCTAGCTTTTATTGACGAGTGCCATCTTCACGTTAAGGTCGAAAAATTTTGAGGTTACTTTTCTGTGAGAGGAATGAAGAAAATTTGTTGCAAAGCGTTTATTTTAAACAGCAGCAATCATCTTTTAAGTCAGACCAACAGTTAACTATTTCACAAAGAATCAAAACATAGAGGTATTTACAAAGTTCAAATAAGACCTAGATTGAAAATTCAAACTTATGAGAATTATCCAAAATTAGGCTTTATATTAGCTTAACTTGTATCTACCTATGTAACGGAATCTTTGAACAAGATTTTCACCCACTTAAAAACATCGGATCGACTTGAAACTGTGTATACTTCTTAAGGACCGATGACAATACAATAGTTTTAATAATGTTTTCAAAGATCCTGTCCAGAATCAGTTATATTTAAGAAAAAGTGTTTTATATGGATTATAAATGGCTTATATTCCCCATGAATTCAATTTAAAAAAGTGACAACGTTTGAACTACTCTTCAACAGATGTCGCTAACGCATTACCACCATTTTAAATCCTAGTAATTTTAATACCTTTTTGGCATTTTTTTAATACGCAAATAAATTTTCACGAAATTCCGTTTTACGACAAACTCATATGACAATTAATACCGAAACCCGAACTAAAAAATGAAAAATAAATAATAGTACAAGAGAGTGAAGCTAATATAAATATATAAATAACTCACTAACGAACAGGATAAACAATAAAAAAGTTTATTATATTGCTGAATAATGAGTTTAATTCAATTTTTTTTATTTTAATTCTTTCCCGTCTTCATTTTGGACAATTTTTCTCATTAAAAAAAACGTTAAATAAACATTTTAAACCTTGATATATACTCCGACTTCTTTGGTTGGATCCCAGGTAAAATTAATCACATTCAAAGCATTGTTTGGTTGTATAATATCAGAAGCTCCGTAAGAGAGTGGCACATCAACTTCCAGTATTCTGTCACCTGGTCTCGAGCTCTGCCACGACATCATTTGTTCTCTCTCCATATACTGGAGACGTCTCTCGTGAAAACAGATGCGAATGTAAGACTGCAAAATAAATTTATAGAAAATAATATATTTTTTTTACTTATTATTTTATTATCATTGAAAATTATATAACTTAGTTTATATTGTTAGAATTACAGTGAGTAATTCAAAATTGCATTTCAATAGAGTTAATGAAATTCCCTACAGAAACACAATTTCCGTGTACAATTTTAGTACAAAATATATGACTATTTACAATACCTACTTTTAAAAGCTTTCCCCTATAAAGTGACAAATCCCCAAGTTTTTTTAATTTAATTTCGTAACTTTGTCCTTGATTCAGGTAAGTAAGAGTGTCTTCATTTTGTTTAGTAGCTATGCTAGTTGCGGCAGCTAAAACATACTGAAATCTTCTATCCTCTAACAAATTGAAATTTGTAGATGTTACGGTATAACTGTCCTGAGAGCTGGGAGAGGGAATGCTGCTGTCTGTAAAGGAAAATAACGGTTAATTTCAGACGTAAAATCAACATGATTATTGACATTATAAGCTTAACTTTATAGGTTTAAAAAAATAAATAATAATTTAAAAAATAGTTTATAGACTTGGAAAAGGCCTATGACAGAGTAGTGAGGAGTGAATTGTGGTCTACATTGTCTATGTATGGGGTGAGTGGTAGTTTAATACGAGCACTGAAATCACTTTACAAGGATTCCACTGCTTGTGTCAGGATAAACGGAGCTTGCACGGACTGGTTTAAAATCGAAAAAGGTGTGTGGCTTCGCCGTGGCTGTTTAACTTATACATAGACAATTGTTTAAAAGATCTGAAAGAGTGTGCGTATGGATTAAAAATGAATGATTTAATCGTCAAATGTCTTCTTTACGCCGATGATCAAGTCATATTAGCGTTATCTGAAGACGAGTTGCAGGCGATGGTTAATGTTATGCATGATGCCCTGAAAATCAAAGGGATGAAAATAAATGTAAGCAAAACGAAAGTAATGGTTTTTGAAAGAGAAGAAAGCATGACAAACTGTAAAGTTCTGATTAAGGGAGAAAGAGTGGAACAAGTAAAAATTTACAGAGAGCCAAATTTTAAACAACGATTAAATAACAATGAAAGGCTGGTATCAAAGGCAAAACAATAATGATTGAATAGAGATTAACCAGACCTTTTAAATGGGGTTGTATGGAGGAGGTGATTCTGAAGTTTATAACTTTAGCGCTAAAAAGTGTCCTCCTATAATAGTTGACGTATTTCGGCATTTCTTTCTAATATGTAGCGTTTCTGAAATATTAAGGGTGGGTCATTTTCAAATGAACACAGTGTATAATATGTTTTTATTAATAATAGCTATATGGGCAGGTTTTGGCAAGTTGAGCTATATATTAAAATACAGAAAGTGATCTATAAACTTAAAGCAGTAGCAACATATGGTTTGGAAACAATTTTAATAACAAAAAGAAATGCTGAACACTTCAGAGTAATGCAGCGCATCATGCTTGGAATCAGTCTAAGAAATAAAATCAGGAATGAGGAAAGCCGGCACTGGAGAGCAAGACAGACCAAACGCAGCGTAGGTAGACCCCAGAAGAGGTGGCTGGACGATATCAAACAGATTGCGGGGAAAAGATGGTTCCAAACAGCACATGACAGAAAGGCATGGAAACGGATGAAAGAGGACTACTTCCAGGAGTGGACAAATGAGGGCTGAAGAAAAAGAAGATAAATTAAAACTATTTTCAGATAGGACAATTATAATATTTACTTACTTTCGATTACATTGTGCAGTCCGACTAAATTTCCCTGACTCCATAATTGATTAATTGTGCTGCCAAACATATTCTGACTTGTGTTATCTTCAATGGTACTATTAACGGCTACATTAGGATGATGGGTGGAAGAAGGACTTTGTCGATTATTTTGCGCGATTTGCAAAGGTGTTACGTCGCTCGATGTGGGAGAAGGAGCTTCTTGTTTAAATACGGTGAGGCTGTTTATTGCCAGGATGTTTTCACTAAAATTTTAAAATAAAATTAATCGTTATAAACAAATTAAATATATTAAGTATTTTTATGATGCAACAAGGTCTCTTAAATGTATCAAACGTAGTGTAAATGTATTAAATTAAAATCTGATCCCAGACAAATTTATTTATAAAATGTAAAATACTTTCTCTTGAAAGACGATTCGTTTGCGCTAACATTATTTCAAAATATAAAATCCGTAGTTGTAAAGGAAAACGTCAGATTTAAGAGTTTAAATTAACAATTGATACTGTTACGGATTGTGGTAAGCGAGTACGATCCTGGAGCCATTATTTGAGCTGAAGGCACGAGGCGGTGTATAGTTTACAAATATGCCGCATAATTTATGGTTTTTGATGTGTAACATCTTTGCTCTCACTTTCTTGCAATTTGTAGGAGTGATTTCGTGAAATGGGACGGAAGTGTGTAAGTGTAACAGTCACGGAAGCGCGCGCTATTTGATTTGACGAATGAGCGCGCGGCTAGAGTTGGTCGTTAGATAGACGTCAACCAATTTTCCGAGTGTTGTGTATAAAGTTTGCTGTTATATGCGTAAACTATATAAATAAATATTTACTGTTAATAATAAGTCTCAAAAAAGTGCAGAGCATTAATAAAAAATTTAAGTAAGTAATAATAAATAATTATTTCAATAAAATATTTCAGTACTTGGCTTTTTTAAATTTTGAGGTTGATTTCTGTCACTGTCAATTAAATAAAATACAATTTTCATTAAAAATAATTATTGTTCGTTATGGAAAGTCATTTTAAATAATACCTGACCCATTTTTTTTAGAATATAATTTTAAAATTGCTTATTACTAAAGTGAGATGTCATCATATGCGACTACTGTAAGGCTCGCGCGTTTTTTTTTTAGTGACATCAAATGCCCGACATATTAGCGGATGGTTTATAGCCACGGGCTGCTGTGGAGACCTGCGATGTTTGAAATATTCGTGATAATTTTCCGAAAGAAATCGCTTTTTCGGGTACATATTCAAGAAAAAAGTTTAAGTTGAAGTACCTATAGTTTTGTGGCCGCGAAAAGTTAGATAGTTAGTTAGAAAGTAATATAGTATTTGAGAAGATTGTTTCAAAAAATTTAAGTTGAAGTATAGTTTTGTGAACATAGAGACTTGTAAAGTGAATATCTAAGTGATTTATTTAAAGTTTAGAGTTTATTGAATACGTATAGAAAGATTAGAATAAAATGTTTTTGTATTGAGTCTTGTATATTAACGGACCCAAGACTAAATATTGTTACAATACTAACGCTTGTCGTGAAACGCTTACCTTACACTATAAGGAGAAGCAACTAAATCACCGGTTCCAATATTTAAAGAGTTTTCAATCTCAGTATTTAAATCACTGTAATCTTCGACCTGCCAATGCTGCATTTTGATTGTGCCTAAAAAAATATAATGTATTATTGAAAATGTTACGAATTTATTTTTCCGTATAATTTTATTTACCAACAAACGGGCATTATTATATTATTATTTAACAATTGTTTAACCAAGTTTGTATAATTTATTGTTAGAACTAATAAATATTTATATGAAAACTATTAAATTCATTGCAAACAAAATGACGAATGTACATAATATTTCGATTCTAAAAATTCTTGTGATAATTAAATAAAATGTTTGCACATTAGGTTTTAAAGATTTTTTTATACAGATATGCAGTGCGAAAACGGATAATGTTTTGAGTGTTTACATGTGATATTTGTAGAGACTGAATGTTTAAACAAGAATTGTTATTATAAATAGTTGATAATATAAGTAAAGATAAAAATATTAAGGTCAAGATCAGTGGGTGAGTTCTTGACTGAAGAATTCTTTTCGGTGAAGAATTTCAGCTAATCCACAAAGGCATCATTGCCTAAAAGCTTTTGATTGGATTAACAATAAGTGGAATATTTTTTTTTTTTTTATGTTCTGGTTCCCACGAAAAAGGATATCCTGTAATGTTCAGAGAACATCGTGGGGACCAAGGGAAAGAAGGTAGGAGTTGTTGTTCTTCTTAAATTTCTGGAGGTTGTATGCCTCGGGGAACACCTCCCTAGGCAATGAGTTCCAAAGCCTCGCAATTCGTTGGATGAATGAGTCTTTGGAAAGTGTTGTTCTGCAGGTCTAGTTATAACATTAAAACCATATTATTTCATAACCAAATATAAGGTGAACAACCATACCTACCACATAATTTTATGTAAATATATGAATTTTTTAAAACCACCATCAGTAACATCGGTTTTCCAAACTATGCCAATAGGTGGCGCTGCGTGTAGTTTAAATGTGGGTGTCTTAATTTTAATTAGATATATTTATTTATAGCTGACTGCGGTTTTACCAAATGTCAAAGACTTGACAGAAGTTTCGAATGAATCAATTGTGATGAAAGTTTGTTAAAATATTTTTTACCCAAGTAATCTAAAACTCGATTGCATTTATTTCGACTGGCTATAATTTCAAGTACAGTCATATGTAGTTGTTTGAATTTATGTGAAACTATAATAGTGACAGCGGTTTTCCAAACTATATGGATATAGATGGCGCTGCATGTAGTTGAAAACGCTGTATTGTTTCGTTTTTCGTGAATGGTAACAGTGGTTTTAACGGCACATTTCACCTACTAGAGCCGAAAATAGTGAAAATAAAACGAAAAGAGTATGAGGTTTATTGAATTATCGCCGGTTGCCGAATAACCCTGGTCGAAGGTAAACAAAGAAGTACGCGCGATATTTTTAAGGAAAAATACGTTATCATCTAGAAGGATGTTATAGGTGTGGTTTAGTTTTATTAGTTGTATGAGTGCGTGGGTGTACGGGTGTTTTTTGAAGCTGTTTGATTTTTCTATTAAAAGTACAAATTTAAAACGGGTATACCGACAAATAAGAACTACTTTGCGGAAATAATATAAAAGGTAATTGCTAATGTAATTAAATTTATGAAAAACGGGCAAAACATGGCTTGCTTGATAATTATCTTCGAAGGGTATTGGTTGCGACAGCAATATAGAAAAAGGTGTTTTACAGTGTTCACGATGAGGCTAAAAGAGTAGAGACAGGCATGCAAGCTTGTATTTCATCTCTGAAAACATCTAACTGAAGGTGTTGCCCCAAAAGTTTTATTGGAATTGAGGCCAAGACTAGAATCTATCACAACATATACGACAGAAACTAGACCAGAAACATCGAAAACTAAACGACTATTAGAAACAACCGAAATGAAAGTATGTACTCCGCAGAATTACTGGTAAAACCCTTTTTAACAGGGAAAGAAGTGAAAGTATAAGAAATACATGTGGATTAAAAGACATTAATGGCTGTGTATCAAACAGAAAAAAAGAGTGGAATGAACACATACATAGGATGGACGACAGGAGAAATCACCACGGGGGCGCAGGGGCGTAGGGCGTCCTCGAAAAATATGAAGCGACAACCTGAATGCAGAGCAATAGACAAGTCGACGAAGAATAAACAGGCGATTCGCATTAAGTCAAGAAGGAAGAAAAAGAAGAAGCAGTCAACTTTAAGAAAAGTACTTTTTAACTTACAAATACGACAGAGCAATTAACCATAGTTTGTGACCATATCAAATAAAGTTTTTCGGCTATTTTTATATACTAGGCAAGAACTTACTTTTATGCAACCGTTGACTTACCCTGTGCTTTGAAGATATTTACAAAAAAAAGGTTACGATATGATGTTTAGGTGTTCCTGACGCCAAATCACACACATGGGATTCACTTAAAATGATTTTTTTTGAAATCCTACTGAATTCATCGCCTAACTTAATCAAAAAATTGTATGATCCCCGAGGATAAAAATTGTATTAAGAGAAGTCCTAACTGATAAATGATTATCTTACTTTCAACACCAATAGATATTTTTTCTTATTTCGTGTTCACGCAATAATCTCTAAAAGCATTCCTACCTTTTTTACAATCTACAGTCCAAGCTAATGAAGTCACGGGTGAAAGCTATTATTCAATAAAATTACCTATGTAACTTGCTGATAAAAAATTTAAAAAATTAATTACTTTAAGCGTAATTATTATTTATTAAGCATAAGAATTTAAGTTAAATTAGTGCGTTAATAGATTTAATCAGAAGCAATTCCGTTATTCTTTTTAAATGTTTAACAACTCGGCACGGAATCGACGAATATCCAAGAATGCTTCTTAACGACGCAGCAGCTTTGACTTAAGTACACATACATATTACCATTCGGAGGCTTAACGGATCAGTCGGTTAGCACATGAGCCGCGTCTGCTAATAGAAAAGGTCGCGCAATTGTCCTTAATCATTGACGTCACGTCGTACATTTGGCTGTTGCAGAGGAAATTGGTTGTAATTTAAATCGAATAATGGCTTCATTTTACACACAGCCACCATAACAAGAGCAAATTTTTTTGTATTGTACGATGTACTCCTTTAAATTAATGACACATATGTTACTTTGTTTGCTAAAGTAGAATGGAAGTACCGAAGATAGACCATTAAGACTGTAACCATGTTTTTTTTTTAAAGGAACATTGAAAAACATAAATAAACTCCTTGACAAAATTAACGCAACGACCATGTGAGATTACCTATAGTAGTGTATAGATTTTTTTTTACTGAAAATAGTTGCAAAAAGGGTAGACCTATCGTGTGGGCCGCGGACGGCCCGCACTGCGACTATTAGAAGGGGAAGGGATTACAGAAAGGAAATGATTGTGGACACGCTTTTTAAAAAGTTGCAGGTCATAGTTCTCTGGAAAAACTGATTTAAGAAGCTTATTCCATTCCGTAGCAGCTCTGTAAAAGAAGGATTCTTGATGAAGATTGGTACTTGTAGTGTCAAGCTTGAGAGTAAATGTGTGAGACTGATCAGCGTGCCGAGTTCTTCGGCCGAATGTGGCCAATGGTGGTACAAGAGTTTTTATTTCTCTGGAGCATCTGCCATGGAAATATCTGTAGAGCAATGACTGGTCTGCAACTCTTCTTCTATGTTCTAGAGGGTGAAGGGTATCTGTGAGAGTTGAGCTGTTTATCAAACGAATGGCTCTTTTCTGAATGGAATCTAGAAGACGAAGAGATACCTTGGTGCTGAACCCCAAATGTGCGAGCAATACTCCAGTAGAGGTCGGATTTGAGCCTTGTACGTCGTCAACAGTTGATCAGGAGTAAAAAACTTTCTGGCTTTCCACATAAAACCGAGCCTCTGGCTTGCCGACTTTGCGATGTTAGCAACATGGTCATGCCAAGACATATTAATGGACACCGTGACTCCCAAAATCGAGATGGAGGGACTTGGTTCAAGGGTATTTCCGGACATTGTGATAGGATGATTTGAGGAATTCACTTTCTTGGAAAACGTGGCACTTTGTGTTTTTTGGTCGTTGAACTGAACAAGATTGTTGGTTGCCCACTCGACGATTGCTTTAAGATCTCTATTGATGGAATTGATGATTGTGGACCCGCTTTTTAAAAAGTTGCAGGTCAACTGATTTTGGAAGCTTGTTCCATTCCGTAGCAGCCCTGTAAATAAAGGATTCTTGATAGAGATTTGTCCTTGTAGTATCAATCCTGAGAGTAAATGGGTGAGACTGATCAGCGTGCCGAGTTCTTCGGCCGAATGTGGCCAATGGTGGTACAAGAGTTTTTATTTCTCTGGAGCATCTGCCATGAAAATATTTGTAAAGTAATGTCTGGTCTGCAACTCTTCTTCTATGTTCTAGAGGGTGAAGGGTATCTGTGAGAGTTGAGCTGTTTATTAACCGAATGGCCCTTTTCTGAATGAAATCTAGAAGACGAAGAGAATGCTTTGGTGCAGAACCCCAATTGTGCGAGCAATACTCCAGTAGAGGTCGGATTTGAGCCTTGTACCAATTTGAATTAA
This sequence comes from Agelastica alni, assembly GCA_950111635.1. Taxonomy (NCBI): domain Eukaryota; kingdom Metazoa; phylum Arthropoda; class Insecta; order Coleoptera; family Chrysomelidae; genus Agelastica; species Agelastica alni. The sequence goes on from OX467711.1 coordinate 9,610,595, forward strand.
CTTGTTATACATTTTTGAAATCGTTTCGGCAAGGGAAATTCGCAAATTGGAAAAAGGGGGGTTTTATTTCAAAAATTATTATTATAATATTATTATTAATCCTGTTGGAGATTATTTTTTTAAAAAATTGTAAATTTAAATCAAAACTCGACCTGCGTCGGGATTTTTTTACTGTTTATTTAGCTAATAATGAATGTATGCGATACTTTATGGACGCACTGTATAACGTGGAGTGCTAGATTAGACATCTAGGATTTATTATAAAATCGTACAAAGGTACATTAAGAAAAAGCTTTCAGTAGTTTCTACTGGTACAGCTAGATAAGAGAATATTTGGACTGGGAGGATGTTAGGATTGTAAGATGAAAATTATCTTTCGATCAAGCGTTATTAGCATTCTCGTAAGTAACATGGTTTTTGAAAGAGAAGAAAGCATGACCAACTGTGAGGTTCTGATTAAGGGAGAAAGAGTGAAACAAGTAAATGAGTTTGTATACTTGGGTTCAAAGTTTACGAGAGATGGAAAGTATGACAGTGACATTGTGCGAAGGGCGTTGGCAGAAAACAAATGAATGGGGCACTGCATAGCTTTATGAACAGCCAGAAAGTGTCAAAAAGGCACATCTGGCTGTGCATAGAGGAGTGTTGGTTCCTACACTTATGTATTTGTGAAATGGCTTTTTGGAGACCGTTTGAGGTAAATCTACGAATTGCTTAATATTGACGATATTCACAATAATAATGAAATTCCTGATAATAATATAATTTAAAGTAATGATAATATCCAAATTAATGATGAAATACATCTTAATAATGCAATTCTAATAAATAATAATGAAAATGAGACACAATTTCAGGAATTTAAAAAATCGAGATTTGCTTATTCAAGTTCAACAAGGAATTTTAAATATGAATTCATGCTTAAAAGCTTAACATGTCATTTCAACTAAAGATAAAATAATTAAAAGAATATGCAACTTAACGAAAACGTATCGTCAGCCGTCGGATAGACGATGCATCTAAAGATGTAATTAGACTAACGGTTTACAATCCGTACAAAGAAAATCAAGTCTCAACATTAAAAATTATATTTAACAAATTGCAAGATTTTAAATATAAATCATTAGAAACACTTTGACACATTTTAATAGAATGTGATTTTAAGTATAAGAAGTTAGATAGTCGAATGTGTATTATGGAATCACCTCGTATTGTGGTTCTTCGTCAAAATTATTTAAGACAGACCTTAAGTTAGAAAGTAATAGAAATATAGTTTATTTAGATGAAACGTAGTTCGACACTTCTGATGTCTTGCAGTAAATAATTTTTTAAAATATATCTGATTTAAACATAAAATTGTTACGTCACTGGTCGGTTTATTATGAAGATTTTATGGCTTTTAACGAGATGTTTTTTATATATCTTTAAACTGACTTTGGAAAAAACTGGATTTTCTCCTTTAAGAAAAACTGAATAAATTATTCCTCTCGGTGCCTATACCACGAAAATGAGATACCAGATAACAGAAGGTTTTTGTTTTTTAGTCTCGAACCTAGCAATTTGGCTGCATCTTTTGAAAGACTTACATCTCTTACTGTTTTTTTAGGCTCACTCCGAGAAAATAGTGCAGGCCCCTGCTCAAAAGAAAAATCTGAGCTAGATTCGTTTTGGGAGGTAATGTGCCTTCGTCATCTGACTTACTCAGGTATTCATCTTAACTGGAAGGTGGCTGTGGGATTGGTAATTCAGAGCTAGGAAACACAGGACAAATAGCTGAGTCAAGGTTAGGATAAGATATGTTTTTTTTATTTTTTGTTTTAAATCAATCTACATCTACTGAACAGAAATAGCAATCGGTTGTATGATTTTTCTGCTCACGCCATATTATGGAAATTCCAAACCGAGTTTTTTTACCCTTAAACCACAAACGACGATCTTCCTCACATCTTCTACACACCAAGTTTTAATTTAAAGTAAGTAAAATAAACCATTACAAAATCACTAATGTTTCCCTGTTGACTTTTGACAATGCATTCACCACAAATAAAAAAGCTATCTGGAGAAATAACGCAATCTCTTGCAGCCATGATTAAGAAATGTGGCAGTTGACGGTATTTCTTCTGATGCGTTTAAAACTAATGCCGGGGTCCCCCAGGGTTCCATCCTGTCCCCCACCTTATTTCTTTTACACATCAACGACCTCTTGAAAACCACCACAAACCCCATTTACAGTTTCGCAGACGATAGCACACTTGTCTCAACTTTCACATCCTATCGATCACTTTCGGTGAATGATACAAATAGACTCAGGCAGGAACAGGCTGATTCCATCAATAGAGATCTTAAAGCAATCGTCAAGTGGGGAACCAACAATCTTGTTCAGTTCAACGCCCAAAAAACACAAAGTGCCACGTTTTCCAAGAAAGTGAATTCCTCAAATCATCCCATCACAATGTCCGGAAATACCCTTGATTCAAGTCCCTCCATCTCGATTTTGGGAGTCACGGTGTCCAATAATATGTCTTGGCATGACCATGTTGCTAACATCGAAAAGTCGGCAAGCCAGAGGCTAGGTTTTCTGTGGAAAGCTAGAAAGTTTTTTACTCCTGATCAACTGTTGACGACGTACAAGGCTCAAATTCAACCTCTACTGGAGTATTGCTCACACATTTGGGGTTCAGCACTAAGGCATTCTCTTCGTCTTCTAGATTCCATTCAGAAAAGAGCCATTCGTTTGATAAACAGCTCAACTCTCACAGATACCCTTCAACCTCTAGAAAATAGAAGAAGAGTTGCAGACCAGTCATTGCTCTACAGATATTTTCATGGCAGATGCTTCAGAGAAATAAAAACTCTTGTACCACCATTGGCCACATTCGGCCGAAGAACTCGGCACGTTGATCAGTCTCACCCATTTACTCTCAAGATTGACACTACAAGTACTAATCTTTACAAGAATCCTTCTTTTACAGGGCTGCTACGGAATGGAATAAGCTTCCAAAATCAGTTTTTCCAGAGAACTATGACCTGCAACTTTTTAAAAAGCGTGTCCACAATCATCTCCTTTCTATAATCCCTTCCCCTTCTAATAGTCGCAGTGCGGGACGTCCGCGGTCCACACGATAGGTCTAGCCTTTTTTTCATAAAAAAAAAAAAAAAAGAAACAACAGTGCTGTTGAAAGCTACATGTTTACTGAGAATGGCCCTACATATCATGTGAGATACTGAACTTTTTTGACTTGTCTAAGCATAATTTAAACCAACAATAGGTAGTGAATGTAAATATAAATTTTTTATTAGATTCTGCCAGAATTCGTATTCAAATCCAATTGGAGCTGTTTGGGAGAGACAAAACTCACGTTCTATGCTACAGAGAGCTCAAAACTTTCCCCAACTTAGTGCCTATAATTTGTACAATATCAATATGGACACCTACATTTTGTAAATGTAAAGATTATTCGTTGTAGATGAGCGGTAACTAGACGCCACCACCAGATATAAAATAAGCTGATACGTATTCTTTTTTGCTTTGTAAAATGCCAAAAAAACAATTGAACAGTTGAAAAATTAGCTTTACGAGGGGTTAGGATATACATGGTGTTTCTAAATTCATGCGAATTGTGAAACCCATGATCACATATGCAAGAATGGGACTTATAAGGTAACAAAACAGGAGCAATAGATCGGATCATAACAAGATAAGAGATAAAGTGGGAGGGAACATTCTCGAAATGAAACCACCGGACCACATGTCTCTTATGTACTTAACACTAACTTCGAGGTGAATATACAGGATCGAAGGACAGATGACCATACCAATGGCAAACCTGAAGAAAGGATCTGGTATACAGACGGATTCAAAACCAAGAAAGAATCTGGTGCTGGAATATACAGTGAGAAGAGAAACACCCAAATAAGTGTCTTACCAGGAACAAACACTTCTGTATTTCAAGCGAAAATTTATGCTATCCTCCAATGCGCAAGAGAAAACAACTTGAGAGAAGTGCGCAACGCAGCCAGGCGTCACTAAAGGCACTGATGAACCCAAAAGTGACATTAAGACTGGTAAAAATATAAAATACCGGATTATAAAGCTCCAATACATTGTGTACGTTATGAAGGGGGAGCGGTACGAGTTCCTCCAACTCCTCATCGAAGAAAAGATCGAGGGTAAACGATCTGTGGGCAGTTTTTTAGTTGCAGACCTTTGCTATCCATCAATTTAAATGTGCTTTAACCGGTCTTGAATCATCACTAATTTTGGAGGGAAGCTACATCTTTGTCTCCACCGAGTGGCCAAGCAGCAACGGTCGGAGCTATCCGACTAGCCTTACCGTTGAGAAATTGGTCTTAACATCTTGTGAAATTCCCAGCAACTCTCGAATAGTCTGCTTTTCCTCTTTTTTTGTTGAGTCGAGCTCTATTACGCAAGAGTTTATTCACCCGTTTTTTAACATATTGTAACGCTCTTATCAAATCGACACAAGCATTTTTTTATTTATTTTTTTTTCAAGAAACGATTAAGGCTGGTAGTCTAGCACAAGTTATGGTGAAACTAGTGCACTCCATTATATGATTATAAGATCTCTTACTCGATTAGTTAAACGATTTAATTCTATACGTTTACTCAACGAACAGGAGATTCAATTCCCAATGACAGTCAAAGTCAAAACCCACGATTAATTTAAATAATTTTACAACAAAAAAAAATAAGCGATCGACTTGAAAAACTAGCAACAATGTAAAAAATCTTGCCACAATATTAATTATATCCGCAAATTAAAAAAGTTGAATATTAATTTTTAAATAAACGTTCTACTGGAAAACAGTAAGCAGAGATTCATCGCTTGCATCTTTCCAACTACGGTATCCAAACACATTTCTCAAAGTGTAGTTAGTTGTTTTCTGATGTATAATCGACCCACATATACCTATAGTATAGGTTAACATGCAGCGAAGTTAACTGGCACTTTAAAAATCAGTTCTATAAATTTTTATATTTATTTTCGCTGTCAAGAATTTTTAGAGATTTCTATAATAGTATTATAGTGTTCCATAATTTTTATATTTTAATACTTCCATTCAGAAACTATTTACTGGGTGGTGCTTGTTAAAAAGTATAGATGTCGTGATTAGCGCTTTTCGTGTAGTCCTTCATGTGTACTTGGCAAGAGTTGGAATTGTTGATTTGTCTCTTCGAAGGGCAAACACGAGTTTGTCAGGACCTACCCTATGCTGATGAGGGGCGACACCCCGAAACCGGTCCACAGGCGATGAATAATTAACTGGTACTTTAAAAATCAGTTTTATACATTTTTATATTTCTAAAATTGTTTTAATTATTTTCAAACCCTTTTCCAAGCAACATTTATAAGACCAAGCCACGTCTATTGTTTTTATACACGGTGAATCACTGCCAACGGGCCGGAGGATTATAGCAAAACGGTAAAAGTTTTAAAACATTTGTCTCTTTAGTAGTTTGTACATTGATAAAGGTTACATATTAAAATTAATTTGAATTATACACGTTGTCCCAATAAAGTGTGGCGTATCAAAGTTATATTTGTTTTGATGGGACACCCTGTATTTTACTGCATTTTCTGATTGTCCCTAAAAAAAGAGGTAGGTATACTTCTATAAGGGTTTTTTGTAATACAAAGTGTTCTAAGATATGTCGACTTTTACGTCTAAATAGTTGGGTGTAGTGAAAAATTACGGAGTGGGTGACATCTATTATTGATCGTATGAACTTCTCGAGGTGAGAACAACAAACCAACCTCCATTTGTTTATATGGGTGAAAAGTGAATTTATATATTATTTTGAGCAATTTAAGCATTGAAAGTGTTATATTTGAACGATATTTTGTAAAGAATTGGTGTTAATAACAACAAAATCCGAAAACGCAATGGATTAAAAAAGGTGATATGGAGATAAAATCGCGAAAAATATGCTCTGTTCCACAATGCTTTACATACGGATATTTGATTATATCTTTGCATAAATTTTCTTCAAATCCTAAAGCAGCTCAGAAATGGAAGATGATCTTAAAGATAGGAAAACCAATCTCAAAGTTTATGTTTGTTTGCAGCAAGCACTTTGTGAAAGATGATTTTTTTCAGTGGTAAATTTGATATTGTTGTCCAATAATCTATAATTTTATTTGTGATTATTCATAGTGACTTCAACAACACAAAGAAAGCGTTTAAAAGATGGATTTGTTCCTATCTAGAACCTTCCAGTGTTGAAGTATTAACATTCCGTAATTAAGAAAGATAGAAAGTGACCGAAGTTAATTGGATTATAAGATATAATCCTTAATTGGCCGAACAGGTTCACCCACATGATACAATATGTCCGAAAGTGATATTTCGACTTTCATAGGCATTGCAACAAGAATTCCAGGAGCTGAAAAACTTCGAAAACAAACCAAAATTGATACCTAAACACACCTGGTCTTTACTGTCATTTAACAAGAATCCAGCGACAATAAAATTGAAACGTCGAAAATAAACCTTAAATCCAGCTTCAATTCAATAGTTTAACACAAAAAATCAACTCAAATCTCTGAGATGACTAAAATTTCCTTCAATAAAAACTTTGGTTTTACAAGTGACCAAATGACAGAATATTTGTGGTTCACACCTCGATCCAACATTTTGTCATTGACAGCGCCATCTCGCGTTACGTGATTTTTCCTATTAGTTAAATTTATTCCATGATGGAGTATTAAAAATCTCAGTTGGCTTAAAGATTAACTTTAACAAAACTTAATTCATGACCAACTTGGTGATAAGTGAACGAATATCACTGGGTAAAAATCATGTAGAACAAGTATCTAGGGCACGAAATTCTTATAGGCTGAGATAACCAAACCCGGGAACTAGAGAGAAGAATCGGCCTTGGTTGGGCAGCTTTTGGAAGACTAAGCAACATCCTATAATCAAACATCCTAATCTGTTTAAGGAGAAAGGTCTTCAACCAGTGTGTTCTTCCTGTGCTAACTAACGGAACAGAAACATTAACACTAACAAAGAGAATATCGCTGAGAGATAGAGTTTCTAATAGCAGACTTCGCCAACTATCTGGAATGACTGATGCGATAGAACGCATGACAAGGTTAAAGTGGAACTGGGCTAGACATGTGTGGCAAGAACAATAGACAGACGATGAACAAAGCTGATCCTAGAGGATCGAGGACGCTGGACTAAACTAAGGGAGGCCTATGTTTAACAGTGGACACAACTTGGTTGATTGATGATGATGATGATGATGAAGCCGTCCCTGAGCGCCATCAGGCAATTTATTTTTGTTTCTGACATTCAACGTGTGTACGAACCGTTGAACAAGTCTTCCTTTACCGTGCCATCGAAAGCCATTCAGTATCTCTTCAACCAGCGACCATAGTCTTTCCTATGATCGTTAGTTCACTTCACAGCGATCGAACAATCGCTTTTCCTATTAAAAAGTATAATCCAAAAACGCTGACCAAAGAGGTCGTAAAATTCCAATTTATTTCACAGCGGTCAAAAGATCGTTCTTCCTTATTATCACTAGTATAATTTCAACTTCCTATTTTTTTTACGACATCGAAGTCCTTCGATGTCTTTAACTCTCAAAAGCCTCAAAAACTTCGGCCTACTCTTTTAAAACTTGTACTTATTAAGACTAAAGAACTAACTTCCAGTTTTCCTCACCTTCTTTAAACTTCCTCTCCCCAAATCAGCATTAATAAATTTATTCATTCACTTAAACACCGGTATTTAATTAATGAGATTTAATATTGGTATGTGCGATAATGCCATCTGCAAAACTGTTGACTGAAAAGTTTTACCTGAATCACCCTATATTTAACTATAGTTATTTATTTGGTATTTTTTTATTGATGTTAATCAAGAGAGAAACCCTAAATAGAAAAGAGAATAGTTAACCCCTACAGGATGTTGTTGGTGTTACTATTAGCATTAATAATACAAAGCTATTATAACATATATCTTGTCAAATTAAAAGTGAAACGGAAGTAATGGATCACTTCATGTTAAATACATAATTGGGATACTAATTTAGCATGATTGTTATCCCCAAAATTCGCTCTGTTAGGAAGTAAACTTCGTCACCTTTTTTTATACAAGAAAATGGCGAATAAGCTTGATTATCTAGTTAATTTATTATGGTGTGAATTATTCATCCAAGATAAATATTAACAATTGTAGGAATCCCACTTTATATAGTTATCATAATAAAACCCGATGATACGAAATAAGATCAAAAAACAACATAACTTCATTGGGTTATTAGTACAAATAATAATTAAATGGTTTTTAAACTGATTCGTGTTACTACCATATCTCATCAAATTTATAAAAATTTAGTAAAGGCATACTTTTACTTAACAAAGAAAGTACTTTTGGTCGGGATTCTTTACTACATTACTACAGGGTGGCCAACCGGAAACGAAACAGAGCCATTTGCAGGAATCTCGTCAACATTTTAGAAAAACGCTCAGACCCGTCGATTTTTGATTAAAGGGGGACACTCTTTTCCGGTATTTTTGACTCCACTACTTTCAACCCAAAGCGAGGGTTAGAATTACCCCAAAATTTATCTTTGTCCGAAATTATAAAAAAGTGACAATGATTTTTGAACATTCTGTATAATATTGAGATACGGGTTTTATTGAAATCAATAGCCCAAAACCTCTACATAGTACCTTTTATGAAATCGTATTATTTTTTCATGAACTATTTAAAAGTGTAACTAAATATAGGGTGTTTTATTTAAAAAAACACAACTTTGATATGTCTCACTTTTTTGAGCCACCCTGTGACTCCAAAATAATTTTCTTTTGCAGCCTTAATCAATATAAATCTAATGAAATGAAGAAATTTCCGTTAAAATGGACGGTTTGATTTACAGGGACCGTGTCGTATGGGGTGCCGCACCCTGTATAATATAATCCTTGAAGAGTAATTAAGTTCATTTTCAACAATATCCACTTAAATGTAATTTAATTGGAGCAAGGAGCCGTTGAGGAAAAATAATATCAAATAAAAATAAAAGTTATGCCACTGTAAGTCACATGTTAACGCATAACATTCATAATCTGCAAAGTTAATAAAAAAAATTGTTTATCCAAGGAAAACATGTGCATTCGATCATTTTATCTATGTGATTAAAATTTTATTAATGTGTTTATGTACTAACCTCGATTATTGTTTTTTTTCAATATTAGTTTTCCGTTTAAGGGTGCAGGTATCTTGGATTCTTGTTTATGTTTTCTTTCTTCCGATTCATTTCCGGACGAGAGTCTTCTCTTCTTTAAAACTCTTTCTTGTTCATCAATTTTGAGAGTATTCCATCCAAATAAATCTGTGTTATTATCCATACTGCAATCACCAGGTAAATTCCAAGAGTTTTTCGAATTGTCTGAATTTTCATTCAACAGAATGTCCGAGTTTTCGTAAAGTTGATAATCCATATCAATGTAAAACGTTCTATTTGCTACTTTTTTATTCTAATTAGCTAAAATTTCACTACCAAATCGTTCTGCCTTCTGTTGTTTTAAAACATTACGAAGAAGGAGTTGTACAATTTTTTGATCCCAGTAGTTTCTCGCTGTCTGTGACTTAGCAAAAGGCTAGAATCAATTTCGAGCATTTTTTTCAACAAAAAACCTGAGTCAATATCCATTTATCACAAACGAAAAATATAACCCTCAATTTTAAGGGTGTTCACCCCGATCGAAACTATGTGAGGTTTTTGAAAAGTTTGAATTGAAAAGCCGTTTTGGCGAATACAGCACGTACGACGAACAGCTATGCTTTTTAAAAAATTACAGACATTCAAACACGAGCAATGTTTTATGTGCAACTGTCGCTTAGCTACCAAACAGTTGAATTACTTAAATTGATTTAAATTGGCGAACAGAGATCAAGTCAAATTGTAAGATGAAGTGATATTGTGATGAATCGTTTAAATGAGACCTCTTTTTCTTTCCCTCTTTTGGATGAAATAGCCGCAAATGCGGAGAAGCTTGAACGGATCGGCTGAAGATGGTTTCAGCGTTGAAGAATTTTTTGAAGATTTGTTATACTTCGAATGCATTCAGATGCTGCAACAAAAAGTTTTAATGTCAATTTTTTTTTGCAAACAAACAAGAAACTAACATATTACTTTAATAAGATTAAAAGAAAACAAACTACCTCAGATGATGCAAAAACAAATTTTAAGTTTTAAAGACAATATTTTCTACAAGATAAAAATTATTTTAATATTAAAAAATATTCCCACGGGCGCTGCAACAAACAAGTTATACTGTCAAATGTTGACTGGCTGTATCTGATTTGTGCTTTTTGTAAAATTATGAAATTACTACTTGTCAATTGACGGTTACTGAATTCGCAAGATTGTCTTCTAGAGCCAATCTGATTTGTTTTAATTTCTGAATGTGTTATTTCCGCTGTTGAAAGATTGCTTCGATTATTAACAATCACAAATAACTTTAAGCTACTAACCACTAGACGATCACGGCACTTGGGAGTGGGGCGGAGAGCTCTTCACCTTTACAGACATGCACCGCAGAAATTAAATTGTATCTCGAGTGCTATAATGCACTGAATAGCCTTGCATAGGGTCAGAAAGGTTGGAAGCGGGTTGACCACTTACTAAACTGGCTGTGGAAATATCCTACCCTAGGGACAAAGAATACTTTGGACGGTGGTAAAAGGAAAATAACAGAACATATATGGAGGAAGAGGTCTGAACATAAGCAAACGTGCTGCTGCTGAGCAGAGAGGAAACCAAAACTCTGGTGGGTCAGTAAATTAGGTAAGAGCCCCGAACTGACAGTGGAAATATCCTACCCACAGGTCAAATAATATTTTGAACGGTAGAAGAAGAAAAACAACATAACACGTATGGAGGCGGAGTGCTGAAAGCAGAACAAAACCTGCATAGATAAACAATAACTCACTGAATGGCCGACCAACGTGCTACAATTAAGTAAACTACCACAAACACAAGCCAGTACGTTTTGTGCGAATGAGGATAAAACTGTGATGCCCACTATAGAAAACATCCACGTCAAACAAGAAAAAAAATATAATTTTGAATTGTAAAACAAATCGTAATTGAATCATAAAACAATCAACTATTTTTCCTTTAAATTTTCTATAAGTTAATTGTGGTCTGTACATGTTTCTTTTATTTGGGAAAAAACATATTACGTACACAAAACAAAAATCATTCAGAATGTTTTTAGCTCTACGTTGAAATTTATTTATTATTTGTTACTAATTAGAAATTGTTCCTGCTTCCACTTAAATGACCAGCACTGTTCCAAAAGGTCTACATAACCTCAAGAGTTTGATACCAAAGGCACTTTAACCAAAGTATTGTAAATGATATTATACAGGGTGGCCAACCGAAAACGAAAAAGAGCCATTTGCAGGAACCTCGTCAACATTTTAGAAAAACGCTCAAACCCGTCGATTTCTTATTAAAGGGGGACACTCTTTTCCGGTATTTTTGATTCCACTACTTTCAACCCCACGCGAGGGTAAGAATTACCCCAAATTTTTTAAATGGCATTGGGGTCGAATAAGATGTCTTTCAAAAACTCTTACAATTCTCTATACAATAGTCTTTAAATTTTAAAATTTCGCCCATTACTTATGGAGAAATTAGATTTTAAATGTTAAACTTATCTGCAAACAATCACGAATGGTAAAAATTTCATTTATTCGAGTTAAGTACGCCAATGGTATAAATTTAGTACCTAGTACCTAGTTTTTTCTTGCACGGGACGGTAAATCGCCACAACTGCCGCTATTGGTCCGATTCAAACCCAGGAGTTTTTCACGAGGTGCATACACAGCAACCGGAGAAATTAAATGTATGGGCTGGCATTTGCGTTGACCGACTGGTTGGTCCTTTTTTTCTACCAGGCAATTTGACTGGCGACATGTATTTGCAATTACTGGAAGACGCTATTAAACCTGCCTTGACTGATATGTATTTGAAAGTAATCCACAGTATGACGATCATTTTTATTTTCAATAGGACGGTGCTCCTCCGCATTATGCGGAGTATTTAGACCAACGTTTTCCACGGCATTGGATTGGGAGAAGAGGCAGCATTGAATGGCCTTCACGATCGCCAGATTTATCGCGCCTTGATTGATTTTAGTGGGGACATCTGAAAAGTAAAATCTATAAAACACAACCAGCGTCGTTGGAAGATTTGCGTCAAAGAATCGTTGACGAGTGCCGTCGAATTACTCCGTAAATTCTTCGGAATGTGCGTGAACGTTTTGAACAAAATCTTTATTATTGCATGGAAGCGGGCGGTCATCAGTTTGAACATTTAATCAATAAGAATTGTAACAGGTAATTTTTTTCAAAGTATTGCGAGGAAATATAAAATTTAAAGACTATTGTAAAGAGAATTGTAAGAGCTATTGAAAGACATCTTATTCGACCCCCAATGCCATTTAAAATTTTTGGAGTAAGTCTCACACTCGCTTGGGGTTGAAAGTAGTTTCGATGATTATTCATATACTTACTGAAGTGACAAACATGAATATTTATTGCTTTATTCCTTAGTGTACTTACTGATCTAGTGTAGTTGCTATTTTTAGAATACTTTTATTGACTCGTATTATTTAATAAATAACTCCTTGCACAAGTCATAAATGCAATTTTTTAGTTAAATTCAACATTTCAACAATTTTACATTACAGGAAGAGAAATTTAAAAACATGTAACACATTCCAAAAATATTTAATATCTTTTTACATTATTAACAAACATTTAAATTGTTACATTGGTCAACCAATAATCCTCCGAATACTTCATAATGATGATTTAAATATTTTGTAGTATGCATCTTACAAATAGTTTCCAAAGCACCGTTTGAAGATTTCGCACCGAAAAACACTCTTTTTATTCTACCATGAATTAACGCCATCGAGCACATAACACATGGTTCTTTGGTCAAATAAATGTAATAACTCGTACACAAATATGGACCATCCGTTGGTTCTACCAATTCATCTTTACCTTTGTACCTCTGTGCACCAAATGACACTGCGCTAAATTTTTTTTGAAGATGCTTCATTAATTCTGATGGTATACCATTAGTAACGAGAGAACCGCCGAAGTTATCGTCAGATGTTTCACTCCAAACTCCCCCATTTTGTGTCTTGGCAACATTGTCAATGGCCACCATTGCAGCATGTCTACATGGTCCCTTATCCGTTTGGTTAAATCCAACAGACACTACTGAATTTATTTTGGGATCGATCACTATGCTTCCAATGAGTTGTTTGGTATGTTTTGCAACTTCAATAGCAATTTGCATGTATTGAGAATGCATTTCCAATTCTTTTTGTGAAAATAGCGTATTTGAACAGAGTTTTTCTAAATATTTATTTGGATGGAAGTTACATGGCCAGAGTTTATTCATTTTTTCAAACTGATTTCGGTTTTTAGGTGGCAGTTTTGGAACAGTAACAATGCGCATATTATTTTGGAGTAGAGAAATATCAATATTTTTATCTTTTAAATATTTCAGTAACTGTTCTTGTTTTAATGAAGCTGGATGAAGGATTATATCTTTGTTTTTTACTCTTTTTAAATGCGTCAGTTCTAATAGTGGTAGTTTAGAATTTAATTCAACAATCATTTTACTTATTTTCTTTTTATCACATATAGAGTCAATATAGACATCAATAAGAGGTGGATCTAAAATCAAATCATTTGACAAAACAGGATATAATATGGTATTTTCTTCCATACACACATTTGTACTGAGTTTCATTCTTTTTGCTGGATTCATATCTAATAACTCTTCAAAGGATCTTTATCCCAGTTACGTTTCTTTGTTTAAAAGGATATACAAATGATTGGATTAAAACCATCTGAAAAAAATATTCACAAATATACACATATACAAATATACTTTCCACTATTATAACATTTCTTTCACTTTTGACCATATAGTACTTATTATTACCATCATAAAATTAACATTCCATTAATAATTTAAAACGCTAGCAGTGAGATAAATAGTAATGCTCATTCAATAGATGTAAATTATAAGACCTAATCATTTTCATGTTGGTATTGGTTAATATCTGCTTATTAGGACCAATAAAAATCTATTAAACTAGTAATTACTACTAAGTTTGTGGATCTTATGATCTGATAGATATTTCTAGATTTACAATAATAATGTTATGTGTAAAAAGTTGGATATTGCTATTGAAATAATTTAAAGGTTTTTATTGATATCTCATAAAATTTGGGGGCAATTATTTAACTGATTTGTTAAGCACTATTTTTCTATTTGTGAAATAGCTTTATAACACAAAATTATAATTAAAAAACCTTTTTAAGAACATTTCAATCCCATGTTTTTATATTTTTATATTGTTATTCACAGGTTCACAATCTTTTTATTTAATAAAATAAGTCTACTTTTTTAAACTGTTTTTGTTCTTAGATGGCTATTTCCCCAATAAAAGAAAATGCCTATAGAGAGTCCACAATTAACTTATAAAATGTAAATAACAAAATATTTAGATTTTTATAAATTCTAAAATTACTTAACTGAATAAGCCATTGATACTTATTATCTTTTATAGAAATGATATTTATGTCATGTGCACGAAAAATTATGAAGCTAATAATTTATTATCATATAATTATAACCCAGTTTATAGGGAATTACAGGCCAAAAATATATTACAAAAAATCAAAATCACATATTACAAGGAGACCAAATGTACTGCTTTGGAGAGTTTTGTACTCCTTTTTAGTAAAAAGTACTTCTTTTGTACTCCTTAAAGATTATTATGTAGAATCTTTTATATACATACAGGCTAAATATGAGATCTAAAGACCTAAAAAGAGGTCACTCCTCTCTCTACCTAGATATATTAGGTCAGTTTTAAGAAGCGATATGTCAAACTGTTGCTTATTCAGAGTATTAAATATTTGCCTAACAAAAACAAAAGTAAATATTAAATTATTTATTAATTTTAAAATATCTCTTGGTCAGGTGGTAAACAGTTACATTAACAATTTATTTTTTTACTACTAATAATTAAAAATACTGAATTCAAAAATTAATTAATAGGATGCACTTGTACTTTACCTCAATAATTAAGTAGGCTTACAGCAAATAAAGTAATTTTAAAAACATTTGTATGTATCATATAAAACTTTGTTTAGTTCCAAACATTTATTTAACCTTGAGCAAATCAATTAGCCCCAATTTAAGAGATCAATTAATAATTTCAAAAAGATACAAACACCATTAGAATGTTAATTAATAGGAACAGGTTTAAAGACTCAAGAATATAACAATACAAATTTGAAAATAATAATATTAGTATTGAATATAAAATCTTACCTAGATACAGCACTATAAGTTATTCAAATTATCAATTATATACATAATGTCCACAGCTGTCGAAATCATAGGCTATTTAACTTTTTCAAAGTGCTACAACAAACAAGTTGCTAATTCAATATGAAATACGATAATCGATTTTATATTATCGTGTATGATGGTAATTGTATACTTACAAATAAGGTTGGAGATGGAACTAGTGATTAATAATTTCAAATAATAACAATAATAAATTATGTTGATAAGATTGTAATTTTTTTAGTATATTTCTAACTTCTTACTCAGGAGAATGTCAAAATGGTGAAAATGAGGTTAAAAAGCATATATTGATTTAACAACCCATTTTTTAAAATGTTAGTTTCCTAAAATAGTTGTTTTTTGTAATAAGGGGAATGATCCTTTTTATCTGACAATCATTAGCTCTATTATTGTAAAATTGTCATTACAATACTTTATCAAAGTTAATTATCTATTGTGAGCGTGTTTTTAGTTCTATAGCTTTACTAGTGGTGGAAATGAATTTGTTTTAGGTTGACAGATGACATTGACTGCCGCAATAAATTCCCACACACATCTTTTTCTCTGTGTTTACATTTTATACATTCATTAGTCTGACAACGAATTTAAATCGTTGATATTTATTAATAAATGATTTGTGCCTTTGGGCAAAATTTATTTTAAGTAATGTTCGAGCCAAAACATTCTCTGGTATAAAGTATTTATATTTATATTTCATAATTTTTACGATCAGACTGACATCTCTTATCGACAAGCTTAGCTAGGTATGTCTAGCTTTTTCGATAGGGAAAAATCACGGAGTGAGCGACATCTATTATTGATCTTATGAACTTCTCGAGGTGTGAACAATAAATTAACCTCCATTTGTTTATATGGGTGAAAAGTGAAATTTATATATTAATTTGAGCAATTTAAGCATTGAAAGTGTTATATTGGAACGATATTTGGTGAAGAATGGGTGTTAATAAACCACAAAAAACATAAAAAAAGGTGATATGGAGATAAAATCGCGAAAAATATGCTCTGTTCCACAATGCTATACATATGGCAATTCGATTTTATTTTTTCATACATTTCCTTCAAATCCAAAGGTAGCTCAGAAATGAAAGATGAACTTAAAAAAAGGAAAACCAATCTCAAAGTTTTTGTTCGTTTGCATCAAGTACTTTGTGAAAGATGATTTTTTCAGTGGTAAGTTTGATATTGTTGTCCAATGATCTATCATTTTATTAGTGATTATTCATAGTGATTTTAACAACACAGAGAAAGTGTTTGAAAGATTGATCTGTTCCTAGCCAGAACCGTCCAGTGTTGAAGTATCAACATTCCATAATTAATTGGATTATAATATATAATCCTTAATTAGTCGAACACGTTTATCCACATAATACAATATGTCCGAAATTGTTATTTCGATTTTCATAGGCATTGCAACAAGAATTCCAGGGACAACAGAACTGAAAAACTTCGAAAACAAACCAAAATTGATACCTGGACACACCTGGTCTTTATTGGCATTTAACAAGAATAAAACTGAAACGTCGAAAACAAACCTTAAAAGCAGCTTCAATCCAATAGTTTAAGATAAAAAATTAAGTTAAATCTCTGAGATAACAAAAATTTCCTTCAATGAAAAGTTTGGTTTTACAAGTGATCAAATGACAGAATATTTCTTGTTCACATCTCGATCCGATATTTTGTCATTGACAGCGCCATCTCGCGTTACGTGATTTTTCCCTATTAGCTACCTTATTTGAGAAAACTGAGAAAACACTAGATGGCAGCTTTTAATATAAAAATCTCATTTCGGTAAATTATATGTGACTTTAAAAATATATTGTCTTCAACTTAATTTGATTTACATTTTTCTATCAATGTAATGTAATTTTGTTTGATCTTTCACAATTCATTGACAATTATGGGTTCCAAAAAATTCTGAACTACTGCTATAAACAAATAAAGTTTAAAACAAAACTTTTTCTATAAACAGATTTTTGGCAATTTAGGTACCTGATATTAAAATTGACATATTTCATTGATTTCGTTTTATCAGTGTGACATTATTCATTAACATTTTTAGTTCATATAAAAATTTTTAGTAAAAATGGAATTGGAAGCACAACTAGACGAAGACTTTTTATTTTATGTAAATTTTACCAATACGTTCTTGAGACGTATACAAAATTCTGAAATTTCGAGGCGAGCGCAGGTTGTATTCATTTAATAGCAACTTTTGTTTAATAATACCAAGAAATAAACAATTATATTAAATTTTTAAAAAAATATGTGCGCATATTAGAAGTGAAACTCGTAACGTTTAAACGGCTAGGATTAAATTCAATTATACTGATTATATAAGAAATATTATAAGGATTGGAATGAAGTATTTATCTTCTTCTTTCGGTTCCGTCTTCACTTATTGGAGGTTGGCAACAATCACGGCGAAATGGGTCCGGTCTTGAGCAGCTCGGAATAAGGAATGTGAGTCTAGACCGGTCCAATCTCTTATATTTTTTAACCACGAATGTTGGCGCCTTCCTAAACCTCGTCTGCCTTCTATTTTGCCCTCCATTATTATTTTCAGCAGCTTCATTCGATCACTCCGAATTACATGTCCTAAGTACGCGGTTTTCCTCTTCTTTATGGCGACAACTAACTCTCTGCCCTTACCTATCCTTCTCAAAACCTCTTCATTACTAACGGGGTCTGTCCAGGGTATTTTAAAGAGCCTTCTGTATACCCACATCTCGAATGCTTAGTGTTTCGGCCTTTAGGGTCCAGACTTCGCATCCGTATAGCAAAACGGTATAGTATTTATAGAACAACATAAACTACTGTTTGCATGCGAATTATTCTTCTTAAAGTGCTAATATAACTAGCACTAGAAATATTAAGGAGGAAGTAAAAGCTCAAACAACAAAGGCATCTCTAATCTCAGGATTCTTGAGAGACGTAATCTGGAGAAATAAACACATGAGTACCAGAAGTAAGGTCAGAATATATAAGACATGTGTAAGACCGATTATGACATACGCGATAGAGACCAGAGCGGAGAACACGACTACAAAGCGACTTCTTAGATCAACGGAAATGCGAATTCTTAGATCGATAACTGGCTATACCTTACTTGACCATAAAAGAAGCGAAGAGATAAGGGAAATATGTGAAGTCCAAGACATAGTAAGATGGGCAAGAAACCGAAGAAGAGAATGGAGAGACCATGTTAGCAGAATGCCAAACGACCGGCTGGCAAAAATTGTGAGAGAGAAGCGGACCAACACACCACGCCCAACTGGACTCCCACCAAAAAGATGGTATGATAGCTGGTCTTCATCGTCCCAATTGTTTTTGGGCAACCTTTGAGGCAAACACAGGACGTAGTCCTAACGTAAGAAGAAGAAGAAGAAGAAGAAAGTGCTTATTCGGTCCGAATGTTGGCAATAATTCTGGCTATCATTATCTTGTTTGCTGCGGCACGGAATAGTACGGTCGTGGTAGTAGAGAACAACGTTCTCAGGTTCTTCAGCCACGAGATACGTCTTCTTCCCGGTCCTCTCTTTCCCAATATCGTGTATCTTGTATCGACGTTCGTTGCGCATAATGTGACCAAGATATTCTAGTTTTCTGGTCTTTACAATATCCATGACTTCTAACTTCTTGTTCATTTTTGTTAGCACTGATTGGTTGGTCACATGGTCTGTCCATGGAATCTTCAGAATTCTGCGGTACAGCCACATTTCAAAGGATTGTAGTTTTTTTGTGGTAGCCTCCGTCACCGTCTATGTTTCTACTCCATACAGCAACACAGAGAAGACGTAGCATCGAAGAAGCCTTATTTTGGTGTTCATTTGTACATTTTTGTTTTTGAAGAGTGATGCCATTTTTAGAATATTATTTTTAATTTATTTCTGTAATCTGTACATTACTTGATGCTTCAATAGCCTGTACATTTTGTGTAGTTGGCGCAATAGCTACAGTCGATACAATTGGTTTTATGGTAGCCAACATACGATACATACATTTTTGATTCGATTGTGTCGAGATAACGAGAAAATACAGCATCCAAAGTTGTTTAAAAGTCGAGACCTAACTATGAACACAAAACTAAGAATGTTACGCTGCTATGTGTTTTCCGTGTTACTATACGGAGTGGAGTCATGGACACTGACAGAAGCAATGACGAAAAAGATCGAAGCATTCGAGATGTGGCTCTATAGAAGGATGCTAAGGGTATCATGGACAGATCATGTAACTAACATTGAAATCCTTAGAAGAATGTCAAAAGAAAAAGAAATCATGAATATAATTAAAACAAGAAAAATACAATATCTAGGTCACATCATGCGAAATGAAAACAGATATAATCTCTTGCAGTGCATATTACAAGGGAAAGTGAAAGGAAAGAGAAGCGCCGGAAGGAGAAGAATCTCATGGCTAAAAAATTTTAGAACTTGGTTCTCCATGAGAACCACCGAACTATTCCGAGCAGCTGTAAATAAAGTTAGATTAGCCAATATGGTAGCCAACGTCTGGAACAGATAGGCACCTGAAGAAGAAGAAGATAGTTGTTCCTGATTTTGTTGTTGAAATATTCCGGCCATTAATCATTTGTAAATTTAGTTCCTGGTTGTAGAAAGTCTATGAATTTTATGGAAGTGTCCGATGCAAAATTTACATTGAAGTCTCCAGTGAGTATGAGAGGTTTTAAACCGTCGCGTTGATGAAGAAATTTACCACTATCACGAGTGTATCTCAATAATGAA
Source organism: Agelastica alni (assembly GCA_950111635.1). Classification (NCBI taxonomy): domain Eukaryota; kingdom Metazoa; phylum Arthropoda; class Insecta; order Coleoptera; family Chrysomelidae; genus Agelastica; species Agelastica alni. The sequence goes on from OX467711.1 coordinate 9,630,788, forward strand.
TCATGTAAAAATTCGATAATGTCAATAATATGTGAATTCGGAGTGATGTAAACACCCTTCTTTTTCTTTCTGTGCCGTCCTCTACCGAAGGTTGGCGACCATCATGTGATAGGTTTCTCTGTTCTGCGCCGCATAAAATATAGTTGAAGCTTTTGAACCATTCACGCAAGATTTTCATCCAGGATTGATTCACCCACAATTACTATTTTATGTTCGTTTATCGCACGGCACACAGAAAAACTCTGTGCTTCTATGACTGTCTAGTCTGCTGTACCACCTTTTTAACATTTGTTGGAGGAGTGGTAGCGTACCAGACGACTGGTGCAAGGCCGTTATCGTGCCGTTTTACAACAAAAAAGGTTCGCAGCAGGACTGTAAGAACTACCGAGGTTTTAGTTTACTCAGCATAGTCGGCAAACTGTATGCAAAGATATTAATTAAAAGAGTGACGAATGTAACTGAGAAGGTGATATGGGATTCAAGCAGGATTTAGAAGAGGAAGGAGATCCGTATGGATCAGGTCTTTTCATTACGAGGTATACTCGAAAAATTCTTGGTTAGAAGTCAGAAGGTCTATTGCGCTTTTATAGACGTGGAAAAGACCTATGACAGAGTGGTAATGAGTGAATTGTGGTACCAATAACAGACGAGCATGTATAAAAGCACTGATGAAAGTAGAGTAAGCAAAAGATGTGTGTAAGAAACGTAGCAGAGGGCAGTGTCCAGTGATGAGTCCCGTCACTAGTTTCAAGTCTTTCTTGTCCAACTCGAGAAGCTGTTTAGCTTTCCTTGGCGAAAGGCTTACTCTAGCCTTTTTGCTTGTCTTTGTCCTGGCACTTTATGCCAGTGAGATTTCATTTCATCTGTTTACCAGCGTCGAACCTCTTCTTTCAAGTGGGCTTTGGAGAGTCCTCAGAAGGGATCTGAGCCGCAAATTTGTGTATTCATCATGGTTGCGTTTTCGTGCAAACCAGCCGACCTAAGCAAGCGTATATAATTTAAGGATTTCCTAAAATATTTAAAAAAAAAGTTGAAGTTATTAAAATTATGATTTGAAATGTTAACGGTTTTGTACAGAAAAAAAATTAAATTTTAAATCTGTTTTAAAAAGTAAAAATTTTTAATACAAATCACCATGTTAGATATTTTATTGCAAATTTGTTTAATGTTTAAAAAAACATGTTAACGAAAAATATTGTTTACTTTTTGTTGTACCTATTGCAGATTTGGTTACAAAAGCTGATAGGTGAACCATGCGAGGGAATTCCGAGAAAGAGATGTCGAAATATCTATTTGTCTAATCTTTTGGTAGGAATGCAAAATGGTGTGCTCGAAAAACCTTTTACGGAACCTGCTCAGGATGCAGATATCATGAACGCTCACGATCTTTTTGGCCCGATACCAGATACAGTCGAAGTAAGTGTATCTAGACGTAGCTTATGTAACACAAGTGTGCTTGTACATTAAAGATATTTACAAAAAAATACAGTGTGGTGTCATTGGACACCCGATGGGAACGAACTTCCTTACGCTATTTATAAATTTTGATGGAGGTATTTTGTAAAAAGAAAGTAAAACAAATATAATTTTTACTGATTCTCATACAAAAGATACCTGGCAAGATTCAAATTCAACGTTTTACTTTTTTGTATCTTTTTTTAAATCTGCCGGAATTGTTGTTGGCGTTTTATTTTATTTAAACTCTGACGTTTGCGCTTCCAATACTCCTTTAGACTCTGAACACATGATTTCACTATTGTCACCCTATAATTTAAATAGTAAACACTCAAATCACATGTACAATAAACGAATGTAAACGGTAAATACTTGTATACAATTATATCAACTTACTTTTCTAAATCTGTATTACACACATTTGCTGCAGTTTCTATTTTTTAAAACTTAATTGTAATGATAAAACAATATTCATGTATGATCTAACACAAAAACACAAATAATAAATGCGTTTTCACGTGTCTGTACAACCCTGTGTTGAGGTTATATGATAATAAAGTATAGTCTAAAAAAAAATAATAAGCACGCTTTTAGAGTTATTCAAACTAAAAGTAAAAAATAATTTTTAACATAAGAATAAAATTACTGACGAAAAAATTATTGTCACCGTACTGTTTGTCATAAAATGCACCCCACGCTTTTAGAACAGTGACATTAATTTTATCGTCAGTAAACTATTCCATTTACCAAGAAAATTTTCTGTCTCCGTTTTAATATGCCAAACAATTTTAAAACGTAGTTCGCGAATACCTTAATACCATTTAAAATAAACAGTATTGCTGTAGCAAAACTAACTTTTCCATACCAAGGGCTTTTTTCCATTTAATATAGTTACCCTTCGGTTTGGAGAAGAAAAAAAATACCTGAAAGTTTCATCGCCCTAGCTCTCCTTCTAAAGTTATCGTGCGGAAAGTACAAAATTGGTAAATTTAAGGATCACCTTGTACGGCAGCTACCTGAAGAAATGTACCGTTAAGGCCCATCTTCAAACTCGGTCTTGTTTTTTGGGAAAAACTTTTGTAAGTTTTGGTGACCTACCGCCTCTCTGTCTCAAGATATCGTGTCCACAAGATTTTCCAACACACACACACACATACACACACAAACACAAACACAGACACAGACACAAACACAGACACAGACACAGACACAGACACAGACACAGACACAGACACAGACACAGACACAGACACAGACACAGACACAGACACAGACACAGACACAGACACAGACACAGACACAGACACAGACACAGACACAGACACAGACACAGACACAGACACAGACACAGACACAGACACAGACACAGACACAGACACAGACACAGATACAGACACAGACACACACACACAGACACACACACACAGACACACACACACACACACAGACACAGATGCACACACAGGCACAGACACACACACATACAGACACAGACACAGACACACACACACACACACACACACACACACACACACACACACTTTGTTTGTTCGGGCATCACGCAAAAACTAATATCTCCTTTTAAATGAAAAATTTTGTGTTAAAAAGCTTAAAATTAGACTTATTTTATCCAGATACGATTTTAAGAGCTGTAGATTTAACAATAAATTCACATTTTTTTTGCATTAAAGTGCAATAAATATAATGTAAGTACCCATCTCAAGTACAGCGGTTGAAGACTTTTGTCTTTTTTATGGTATAGTTTGAGTTGTGCAATTTAGAATAGAAACAGGATGTATGGATCAGGTCTTTTCACTACGAGGTACAGTCAAAAATTCTCAGCCAGAAGTCAATGGTTTACTGCATTTTCGTATACTTTAAAAAATCCTATGCTAGAGTGGTGAGGAGTGAATTGTGGCCGACATTGTCTATGTGTGGGGTAAGTGGTAGTTTTAATACGAGCAATGAAATCACTTTACGAGGATTCCACTGCTTGTTCCTCCTTTTCGTCTGAGACCGCAAGAGTCTCAATAATAAAAAGTCCAAAATTTCAAGAAAAGTTGTACGGATCGATTGTATTTTTTTAGCTACCTGCTTGGCTGAGTGATACGGAAGTGTTGCCGGAACAATTACGTGCTAAACATGGACAAAAAACAGGAAGAACATATATGGCTACAAGAACGTTACCCAATGGTCAGGGAGCATTTGCTTACATCGGCATATCTCTTACCAATGAGGAACCAATGTGGTTGGGGGCAGGAGAGTGGTAAGTTGTCACGTGCCTATTTTTTTTTTCCCATCTGCCGTTTCATTATTATGATAGTCTGGCGTTCGTAATTAGCTTTGCATACTGCATTTGGTTCGTTGTATATAGTGTTGCCTATCTAGTAGTAATAGAATTCGATTATTAATAGCTGTGACATTTTTGTCTCTGTTATTAGACTTCGCCTTGATTATTGGCCTCGATTGTCGTGTGTTGTCAGAAATATTATTGTTGGTTTGCTTTTCAATAGTTTAAAAATAACAAATTATTTTTCGTTAAATTTTTACCGGCTCCAAGTTGAATCTGGATTTATATATTACTGAATATAATTTATGTGGTTATTGTGAGGGTTTTTTAAAATATTATTTTTGTTGCAAGTCTATTTATTCTGTATTCCTTTTTTTTGTGTTAATCTTTTGCTATCAGGAATTTTATATAAAACCAATTATTTTCGAAATTTTAAATATTGTGAACATTTTCTTTTTGTTGTTTTTATTTTAATTCTCTTTTGTACCTCATTAGGTTTTTATTACTGTTTGGAAGATTGTAAATATAGTTTTATTTATCTAGTTCACCATAATTGTTTGTTGTTTATCGCGTGGCTCTGCTGGTGCCTACAAGACCTAGGGGTTTCCGGCTTGTACCGTCTTAAGTCGGTGGCGCGGCTCACTTTTAGATTTTTTTCTTCTACCCTCTACGGCTGAGCTCGGGCATAATTTGCCAGTAGAGAGACCACTAGCAGAGTACTCTAGAGAACCAAAAAAAAGACGTGGCAAAGTTTGTAATAATTATTAAACTTTTTGGTTCAGGAAAACTTACACTGTTACAGAAAGTTGAATACGCAACAAGATGTTAAAATTATGTCAATAAAAATATTTTTAATAATCGAATGTAAACTTCGCGTCAGCTAAGAACAAGCCACTAACATCACCGATATCGTGACATTACACGCTCTCCGTCTCATTTTAAAATATGTCTGGCTTAGTTGCTCAAAATCGATATTTCAGTAACGTAGTCTCTTTAAAAATACTTTTTTAATATTAACATAAATAATTGCGAAAATTAAAGCTTTAAGGCTTTGAAACATTCGTTGAGTGGTACTCCGGTTTCCCTGACAATGTGGTCCACATATCTGATTGGTGATCTACCTCGGCTTCTCGTTCCTTGTACCTTCCCCTGGACGGTCAGTTTTTTCAGTCCGTTAGTAAGCCTTGCCATGGCTTCTTTTGCAACGGCTGAGCACCTTTTGATTTTCGATGTGCATCCCCCTGAATTCGTTATAAGCGATCCCAGATACACGAATTGATTAACCACAGCTATACCATTTATTTCCTTGGTTTCTGGCCTGTTGTTTCTTGGCCGGTCGATAATAATTATTTTTGTCTTTGATCTGTTAATAGTTAACCCTGCCTCCTGACCAGCCATCTCGACCCGCTGTAACAGTTCTGTTAGCTCTTGCTCGTTGCTGGCAAATAAAGTAGTATCGTCAGCATACCTAGGGTTATTGATTGTTCTTCCGCCCACAGAAATACCTTCCTTCCAGCCCTCTGTAGCTTTACGGATACTACACTCGCCATAAATGTTGAACAAAAGTGGACTTACAACACATCCCTGTCTTACGCCCTTGCCGACGCGGAATGATTCGGTCAGTTCCCCATTTACTTTTACTTTCGCCGTGTTGTTGAGGTATCCTGGGGTGCCCATTTCGAGGAGATACCTCCACATGTCCTGCCATCTAACATAGTCGAAGGCTTTGCTGTAGTATATGAAACACACATAAGTAGGGACATTAAATTCTCGAGATTTTTCTATTATTTGTCTGATGTTGAGGATTTGCTCTCTGGTACCACGACCAGAAACAAAACCAGCCTATTCTTCAGATATCTCGGGCAGCAAGCGTGTCTTAAGTCTTTCCAAAATCACCTGCAGCATAACCTTAATCGCATGCGGTATTAGGGCGATTGTACGGTGGTTGTCGCAAATTTCTCTGGACCCTTTCTTGTGAAGTGGTATATACACGTAAGTTGTCTAGTTGCCCCAGATGCTTTGACACAGTTTACGGAGTAATGTTATGCCTGCGACTCCCGCAATTTATTACTTTATACAAATTATTGTTTAAAAGTGTATTTCAAAATTGTTCGTCTTCTCATGCAGTTCTATAATTTTCTACATATTCCGATGAGCCTATATTTACTGTAAATACTAAGTGTTGAGAGCATCGTCCAAAAGATGTTCTTTTTTTATTAGTTCATCTTCATAATTTTTGACGTGTCGGCAGATGTTGTATCAGTCTTGTTCAGACTTTTTAAAAACATTTTCTTTTCAATTCTTCGGTATCGGTGAAATTAAACTGCTACCCAATTTTTTACTGTTGCCCATAATTTCTCAATAGTCTTCAGTTATGGATGATACGGGGGCAAACGTAACACACAATGGTCATGTCGTTCCAGCAAAGCATTCCAACTTGTATACTGTGGTGAACCGAATTTTTTTTTTTTTTTTTTTTTTTTTTTTTTTTTTTTTTTTTTTTTTATGAAAATAGTCGCAAAAAGGGTAGACCTATCGTGTAGGCCACAGACGGCCCGCACTGCGACTATTAGAAGGGGAAGGGATTATAGAAAGGAAATGATTGTGGACACGCTTTTTAAATAGTTGCAGGTCATAGTTCTCTGGAAAAACTGATTTTGGAAGCTTATTCCATTCCGTAGCAGCCCTGTAAAAGAAGGATTCTTGATAAAGATTGGTCCTTGTAGTGTCAATCTTGAGAGTAAATGTGTGAGACTGATCAGCGTGCCGAGTTCTTCGGCCGAATGTGGCCAATGGTGGTACAAGAGTTTTTATTTCTCTGAAGCATCTGCCATGGAAATATCTGTAGAGCAATGACTGGTTTGCAACTCTTCTTCTATGTTCTAGAGGGTAAAGGGTATCTGTGAGAGTTGAGCTGTTTATCAAGCGAATGGCTCTTTTCTGAATGGAATCTAGAAGACGAAGAGAATGCCTTGGTGCTGAACCCCAAATGTGCGAGCAATACTCCAGTAGAGGTCGGATTTGAGCCTTGTACGTCGTCAACAGTTGATCAGGAGTAAAAAACTTTCTGGCTTTCCACAGAAAACCTAGCCTCTGGCTTGCCGACTTTGCGATGTTAGCAACATAGTCATGCCAAGACATATTATTGGACACCGTGACTCCCAAAATCGAGATGGAGGGACTTGGTTCAAGGGTATTTCCGGACATTGTGATGGGATGATTTGAGGAATTCACTTTCTTGGAAAACGTGGCGCTTTGTGTTTTCTGGGCGTTGAACTGAACAAGATTGTTGGTTCCCCACTCGACGATTGCTTTAAGATCTCTATTGATGGAATCAATTTGTTCCTGCCCGAGTCTATTTGTATCATTCACCGAAAGTGATCGATAGGATTTGAAAGTTGAGACAAGTGTGCTATCATCTGCGAAACTGTAAATGGGGTTCGGGGTGGTTTTCAAGAGGTCGTTGATGTGTAAAAGAAATAAGGTGGGGGACAGGATGGAACCCTGGGGGACCCCGGCATTGGTTTTAAACGCATCAGAAGAAATACCGTCAACTGCCATATGTAAGGAGCGATCTTGCATGAAGCTCAAGAGCCATTGGCGCAGTTTGGTGGGGAGACCGTAGGCAGATAATTTACTTAACAATGCCTGGTGCCAAACGCGGCCAAAAGCTTTAGATATATCCATTTTATCCATTATTTTCCAAAATATTTTATATAACTCCGGTTTAGGGGTTCTGCTGACAATTCTTTTTCTCCAAACCAATTCAGCATTTCCTCTTTCTTGGAAGCCGTGGTTATATATTTTTGTAGAGGCATTATGATTTGCCGCATTATCTATAACTAAGACGGGCCTCTCGGGTAAATTGGGCAATAATTGCTTTCCCTAAAATAATTTCTTTTATTTAACTATTTCCATTGTATAAAAAATACTGTTTAAAAAATGTATGTGTGCCGTGTACACACGTTAAACATGAAACTGAAACAAAAATTTGCCATGTCATTATTGGTAGATAACACATACCTAACACATACCTAGAATAAACTCATCAATGCCTGAGGTCGCTATCCGCCATCGCACTATCAGGAAAATCCTACGAAATCTTGACTCTAATAAGGCAGTAGGACCAGATGGAATTCCGACAATTGTCATGAAGACCTGTGCTCAAGAGCTCACCCCATTTCTTTGCAGACTCTTCAAGCTATCATACAGCAAAGGAGTATATCCGTCCATGTGGAAAAACGCTTAAGTCCAACCCATTCCGAAAAAAGAAAAGAAGATTATTCCTGCGAATTATCGCCCTATTGCATTGCTCTCAGTCATATCCAAAGTTATGGAAAAAGCGATTAACATAGAACTCATTAAACATCTGGAGAAATTTAAGATAATTTATGACAGACAATATGGATTTCGACAACTTCGGTCTACTGGAGATTTGCTGGCTTATGTCACTCAGCTCTAGACTAACACTATTGAGAAGTTTGATAAATCTTGTGCAATACCCTTGGATATATCTAAAGCCTTTGACCGCGTTTGGCACCAGGCATTGTTAAGCAAATTATCTGCTTAAGGTCTCCCAACCAAACTGCGCCAATGGCTCTTGAGCTTTATGCAAGATCGCTGCTTACATGTGGCAGATGACGGTATTTCTTCTGATGCGTTAAAAACCAATGCCGAGGTCCCCCAGGGTTTCATCCCTGTCCCCCACCTTATTTCTTTTACACATCAACGACCTCTTGAAAACCCCCACGAACCCCATTTACAGCTTCGCAGACGATAGCACACTTGTCTTAACTTTCACATCCTATCGATCACTTTCGGTGAATCATACAAATAGACTCAGCGCCACGTTTTCCAAAAAAGTGAATTCCTCAAATTATTTCATCACAATGTCCGGAAATACCCTTGAATCAAGTCCCTCCTTCTCGATTTTGGGAGTCACGGTGCCTAATAATATGTCTTGGCATGACCATGTTGCTAACATCGCAGAGTCAGCAAGCCAGAGGTTAAGATTTCTGTGGAAAACTAGGAAGTTTTTTACTCCTGATCAACTGTTGACGACGTACAAAGCTCAAATCCAACCTCAACTGGAGTATTGCTCGCACATTTGTGGTTCAGCACCAAGGCATTCTATTCGTCTTCTAGATTCCATTTAGAAAAGGGCCATTCGGTTGATAAACAGCTCAACTCTCACAGATACCCATTACCCTCTAGAACATAGAAGAAGAGTTGCAGACTAGACATTACTCTACAGATATTTCCATGGCAGATGCTCCAGAGAAATAAAAACTCTTGTACCACCACTGGCCACATTCGGCCGAAGAACTTGGCACGCTGATCAGTCTCACCCATTTACTCTCAAGATTGACACTACTACGATAGGTCTACCCTTTTTACGACTATTTTCAGAAAAAAAAAACACCCATTTAGCAAAACAAATCGCCTGATGTGCACAAATCGTGTCAGTTTGACACGCTACGCGGTCGGATTATTTAAATTGTCAAACTGACATTCTGTAATTATGCAACAAGTTATCGATGTATAACCTCATTATTTTGAAGTACTTATAGTATTACTACTAATTATTTCCATGTGCGTAGCTATACACGTCATTTAATGTCATTAATTTGTCAGTGATAATCAAAATGAGCATTTTCTTAGTTCTTGTGATCCTCGAATGGCAGAAAAGTTTCAAGAAATGTCTTCTCCTTTATCCGAAATGGAAAAAATACTTTCTAGAAGGAAAGATCCCAGACAAAGGGAAAAAGTGTTGACCTTTTACGATGTACTAATGCAACACATTGCGGACGAACTCGATGGTAATATTCAATACACAAAATTGTCATCTATACAAAGTTTAATTAAAAATGTCCATGTTATTTTTGTAATTGAAAAATGAGTCTACGAATAAAAAACTCCAAATCCTCATTGTTTTTTCTCGTAGGAAAAGAAACAGCCGAAAACGAGACTATAGAAGGACTTTTGGCGCAATTGGTTCACGATCTAATAGATAAAGGAATATATGATGAGTACGAACAAATGGAAGAAGGCGATAGAAGAGTGGAGTTGCTCTTGGTTTTATTTGAGAGAGTTAAAGTCCGGAGAGATAAGGTATTTGTAATTTTTGTTCGTTTTATACATCTACAACGTATTTTTACTAATGCAAGAAGTTTGCAAGGCAAATAACTCTACTGCCACTACTCCGAACCCTTGACAGGTTTTGGCTGACCGGGCTATTTGCCTCCATTCTTCTCGGTTCGTTATTAGTTGGGTATCCATTTCATACCCCATGGCTTCAAGGTCGCTTTTGATGTTGTCGCGCCATCTTAGCCGTGGTCTTCCGGTGGACCTTCTTGTTTGTTGGTTGCTTTGCCACACTAGTTTTACTAAACGTTCATTTGGCTGTCTTTGTACTTGTTCAGCCCAACGTAACCTTCGGGATTTTATCTCACGTACAATATCCGGGTCTTGGTAGAGTTGATTAAGTTTGCGATTAGTTCTCAGGCGATATCTCTGCGACTCCGGGTTGAATAGTGGTTTAAAGATTCTTCTTAAAATCTTCCGTTCGCAACACAATAATTCATACTCACTCGCTTTTGTCAGTGTCCGTGTTTCACTTCCGTACATGATCTTCTTCTTCTACTTGTTAGAGATCTAGATGATCTGTTAATTCCGGACTTGCCTCTGTAATATTTCCTGAGATGTGGACTGCCAGCTGTCTCTCCATCTTTTTGGTGGTCTTCCGGTCTTCCTACCCCATCTCACCACATCCTGTACGTCGCATTGTGCTCTAATGTCAGTGTTTCTTACGTGATCTCTTCTTGTTTTCCCGGCTATTGTTCTCAGTACTGACATTTCGGCGACTCGTAGCATCCTTTTGGTCTTGTTGGTATCCTCTTTCGCTTCTATACCATATGTCATTTTTGGCCTGACGCATATCTTATATATTTTGATTTTACCCTCCTTTCGCATATAAGGATTAGCCCATAAAGTTTCTCATGGACATCCTGATATTATGGCTGATTTGTTAATTTGGTTTCTCAGGCCGTTTACAGGGTCGTGAGCGCTGGACATATCTATGCCCAGGTATCTAAATTGCATGACCTGCTCTATGGGTTTATTATCTACTACCAGCTTGCATCTCATTAGCGATGGTCATGGTTTTCGTTTTACCTAAGGATATATATCCATATTGAGTTGCTGACTGATCTGGTAGAACTTAAATAACTGTCTCTGTAGGTCATTCTCACTTTCTGCGAATATTGCAGCGTCGTCGGCGTAGCAGACCATACAGATAGCCCTATTGTTCATTCTGTATCTCGAATTCATGGATGTTACTTCTATGAAAATAATAAATAAATAAAAATGGACTAAGGCTATCTCCCTGTCTAATTTCTCCCGGAGTGGGGATGCTAGGTAAAAAAGTGGTAGTGCATTTCCAAAAAAAAAAATAAAATAAAAACAACAGAGTTTGTGCAACTAATTATTTATGAACAGCTAGAAAGTGTCAAAAAAGGCACGTCTGGCTGTGCATAGAGGAGTGTTGGTTACTACACTTATATATGGTAATAAATGTTGGGTTTGGCGGAAGAAGCATGAAAATAGGATTAGTGCTGCGGAGATGAGTAGTCTGATAAGTATAAGCGGAGTGACTCGGTTGAATAAAGTAAATAATAGTGAGATAAGAGAACGCTGTGGTGTAAAAGAAGATGTGATTATAAAGATAAATAAAGGAATGCTTAGATGGTTTGGACACGTAGAAAGGATGAAAGATTAACGAAACATATTTATAAGGCGAGTGTGAATGGACGGAAGTCGGTAGAGGTCGACCTCGGCGAACATATTTCGATCAGATCAATATTGTTTTGAAGAAAGGCCAGGTTAAAAGTACCCACATCCGACGAGCATGTATAAGAGCACTAATGAAAGTAGAGAAAGCAAAAGATGTGTGTAAGAACCGTATCAAGGGGAAGGAAGTGGTCTTTGCCTAACCCAACGGGAAAAGGCGTGACTATATGTAGGTAGGTATTATTTATTTGAATGATATAAATTAATCAAGACTCCTTCTGGCTGCTCAAGGTTGTTGGCAAGATTACATTTATACCTTGTCATTTGCATCACAAATGTTTTAAAGAAAAATGTGACGAGATACTTTTTTGTTATTTTTATAAACCCCAACGCGTTTTTCCTACACTTAAAAAGGTCGCAAAGTTAAAATTGATTCGTGATTTTGTAATTATTTTACTATTTTTACGACTACTGTGATTTCACACTGCATTTAAAATGTTAAAACACAAACGTATTTTGGCAAACTTAAGAAGGCCTTAAAGTAGTATTTGTTTCGTGATGCTGTTATTATTTGGCTATTGCTTTAAAGATAAAACTCTCTCTCTCTCTCTATAGCTTTTAGAACCCCTAGTGGGTCTTAGCTGACTTTACAATTTGACTCCATTGGTTTTTGTCCATCATAAGCTTTTTAGCATTGGCGATATTTAGGGTCCCTAAGTCTGCCGACAGGTTATCACTCTAGCGCAATTTGGGTCTTCCAAGTGCTCTTCCCTTAATCCTGACACTACTATAGGACTTTTCGACACATACTTTAGTCATGCTTATCAAATTTCTAGGTATTCCTAATTCTGCCATAGCGTTCCATAGCTCCACTCTTGAAATGCTATCGTATGCTTGTTGGAAATCAATAAATAGCCGGAGTAAAGTTTGGCTGTATTCCCAGCATTTCAGTTGTTGAATGGTGAAGATTTGGTCTAAAATTGGTGTTCGACATAAGGAGTTATTTTTGTAGCTACTCACATCTAAAAATAATAAAAAATGTTATCTTAGCACTTTAAATATTGATAACAACGGGCACTAATTATTATTTTTAGGTAGCAAAACGCGAAGAAATTCTGGACGAAATAGAAGAAAAAGTGATTCCTAAGGAAACGTTCTTTGATGTCTCAGATTCAACACCTGACGACAAAATTAAGCTACCACCAGCTATGTGGGAGCAAATCATCCTAAGAGCACCAAACAGAAAAGTTATGGAGAGATTACTAAAAGCTTATCCAACAGCATTGGTTAAGAAGTAAGTATTTTATAGAAATGAGATTTTTTTTGCTTTTGGTCTTGAGCCAGGAAAGCTCTAGAAGACTGTCAGCACAGGAATATCCCAACATTTATTATTACAAAATTTGTTAGTTTTGTTTTCAATTAATTTACGTTATCTACTAAAGATCATACACTGATTAAACAAAAAAATGTGTACAGTTTTAGAAGGCATTCGGTATGTAGTAATAAAGTCTGATTTTTATGAAGACAGGGGTTTTGCTATTCTTGCTTACCCTTGAGGTTTTAGTATCTCCATAGATTTAGCTAGTTCACCTCAGGGAGCAGTATTTTATACGGACGGCTCTAAACTAGAAAAGAAAGTAGGTTGCAGTGTATTCTCAGAAAACCCCTCACTTAGCCTGTCGTTTCGTTTTCCTGATTACTGTAGTGTGTATCAAGCCGAAATGACAGCTATTACCGAGGCAGCTGTCGGGACACTCTGCAACGAATAAAAGTTCAGCGAGATATTCTTTCTTTGTGACAGTCAGGCTGCTATCAAATCACTGAATTCAGTACACTTGACCTCTAGGGCAGCGGTGCAATGTCGAGCCGCCCTGAATGAGCTAGCAGCTAAGTTTAGAGTTCACATTGTCTGGGTACCCGGACACAGGGACATACCAGGAAACTGTAAGGTGGACGAGCTAGCAAAAGAAGGCACCACCCTTCCAGCTGTATCTGTCTCATCTCAGCAAGGAGTACCGATTGCAAATTGCCGGCTCCTCCTGTAACTTGAGGTGGTAAAATGAACCTAAATGCACATCATCGAAACAGATTTGGCCTAAACTAGATCTACGTCGAACTAATGATTTTTTAACTCTATCCAGGGAGTCCATTGTAAATGCGATCGCAGCCATAACGGGACACTGGGCAGGGGGATCCCATGCACGGCGCATGGGAATCGCAGAGCTACGACATAACTTCTGTACAAGCTGTCACGATGAGGAAAAGGAGAAAACAATGGTACATCTTTTCTGCCAGTGCCCTGCCCTAAGCAGAAAACGGCTTTCTATACAAGGGCAACCGAACTTTGATGACTTATCTGATCTCAGCTCAGTTAGCATTAAAGACCTCACATAACAGGTTGACTCCATCAATAGAGATCTTGAAGCAATTGTCGAGTGGGGAACCAACAATCTTGTTGAGTTCAACGCCCAGAAAACACAAAGCGCCACGTTTTCCAAGAAAGTAAATTCCTTAAATTACTCCATTACAATGTCCGGAAATACCCTTGAACCAATAATATGTCTTAGCATGACCATGTTGCTAACATCGCAAAGTCGGCAAGCCAGAGGCTAGGTTTTCTGTGGAAAGCCAGAAAGTTTTTTACTCCTGATCAACTGTTGACGACGTACAAGGCTCAAATCCGACCTCTACTGGAGTATTGCTCGCACATTTGGGGTTCAGCACCAAGGCATTCTCTTCGTCTTCTAGATTCCATTCAGAAAAGAGCCATTTGCTTGATAAACAGCTCAACTCTCACAGATACCCTTCACCCTCTAGAACATAGAAGAAGAGTTGCAGACCAGTCATTGCTCTACAGATATTTCCATGGCAGATGCTCCAGAGAAATAAAAACTCTTGTACCACCATTGGCCACATTCGGCCGAAAAACTCGGCACGATGATCAGTCTCACCCATTTACTCTCAAGATTGACACTACTAGGACCAATCTTCATCAAGAATCCTTCTTTTACAGGGCTGCTACGGAATGGAATAAGCTTCCAAAATCAGTTTTTCCAGAGAACTATGACCTGCAACTTTTTAAAAACCGTGTTCACAATCATTTTCTTTTTAAATTCCCTTCCCCTTCTAATAGGTCTACCCTTTTTGCGACTATTTTCTTAAAAAAAAAAACCGTTCGTTTTTTTTAATCTTGAACACATCGGGTCAGTCTGTTCGTAATATTTTATTGCATTAATCAAGTCAATGTCTTGTTAAATATTACAATTTCTATATTATTTTAGACGGTATATAAAATTGCAGATATTATACATAAATATTACAAGCAGTTCACAAGTTTTATTATGTATTAATAAAAACGGTTTTTCCGATTGAAGATCTATGAGCGCCAGCTGGGAGTTGACGGTTAGATTTATAAGTTGGCAATTTTATATACGTTTTTAAGACGTTGTCAAATCTGATTATAGTGGGGAAATGACCCGAGATAATTTTTAAAATGGTTTGAAAATCAGTTGATAAACAGTCTCACTGAACCATCAGTAAGTGTTATCGACAATGCCTCTTACCACAGTATGTTATTTCATAAAATATCTGGCTCCTGGCTCAAAGCGGATATTGGAAAATTGATGGCAAATCGAAATATTGCTTTTTTACATACTATGTTTAAACATGAGCTTCTAAAGATTGTGGATCAGTAAGTACATTATATTTTGTGTTTATATAATAGTTTCTAATTCTATAAAACAATCTTTTACCTGTATTTTTACATTGCATTGTAATTAAATTTTAAATAGTTTTACTAATTTTGTTGACAAAATTGAAACTGGTATATTTGTTAGAAACAAACCACCAAAAGGTATATGATAGATGACCTAACTGAACAATATGGACATAAAGTGTTACGTCTCCCGCCATATCACTGCATTTTCAATCCAATTATATTGATTTGGGGCATTGCAAAGCAATATTATAATGAACGTATTGGCCGTGATGGAAATGCAGAAAAAGACTGTTTAAATATGTGGTCTGAAGCACTTCAAACCGTTATCTCAAAGATCTGGAAAAACTCTATTGATCATAAAGAAAAAAAATTGACAAATGGTATAATAGGGAACGAATATTAGAAAGACAAGAAATTACTCCCATTGTTATTGATATTTTTGTCGTTGTAGTTTAATTAAACTAATGTAATATAACTTAGAAATACTTTTTTTGTAATTTATCAATATTTTGCTTGAAATGAAAAAGCAGCTATTAGGTAAGTATTTCAGCCCCTAAATAGCATTTTACCTTCATCGTAAAGCATTTTATTTATTATTTTTATTAATAAAATTATGATCAGTATTATTTTTTTGTTACTGCCTCTAATTAACTCCATGTTGATTCGAATTAAATAAAACAATAATAAACTAACTTGAATAATTTTTATTAAAAACCTTTTGTTCAGGTAAAATTCTCAAAGTTTTATTGCAATGTCCTAGACTAATTAATAATGAAGTATGTTTATTAAATGATCAACAACATAACCTTATTATTTCCTCAATTTCCGTACTACTGTCAAAGTCTGGCAACGTTGTTCAAATGTGACCTCATACTCGCTCTATGACGTGCATGCACATTTATATTATATGAGCTTTGGTTAATAGTTATTTTTGAGTAAGGAGAAGTCGAGCATTTTTCAAACCTGTATATTTTGTAGAAAGTAATGATTTTTTAAGCTGTTTATTAATCTATAGGTATGTGGAATATCTTACCGAATATAAAGAAAAAATAGCCCAACGAATGCAAAAAAGACACGAAAACGTCGTTAGTCAAATGAAGAAAGAGTTGAAAATTGAAGGAGAAAAAATGCACAAAATCGCAGCAGTACGTAGCAATTGCTTGATTTTATTTTTCTTTGCCTTTGTGTTTTGTATCAATTGTCAAAAATTAAAAAAGAATTTCAACATTTCCTGTTTTTTTATCTTCACTATCGTTGTTTTTAACAAAGAATCAATGCGACTTACAGGGTTTTCTTTTTTTAGGCCTAATGGTACATATATATATATATATATATATATATATATATATATATATATATATATATATATATATATATATATATATATATACAAAAATATAATCACGCTTTTTTTCGTATCGTTTGGCAGATACTACTTCTTTTCACTTGCTACGGTTCTTACAAACTTCTGACGCTTCTTCCACTTTCATCACCGCTTTCATTATTACTCGTCGATTGCTGGTACTCTTGAACTGGTCTTTCTTCCATTTTCATCACCGCTTTCATATATGCTCGTCGATTGCTGGTACTCTTGAACTATCCATTCTTCTATTTTCTTCAGCGCTTTCATATATGCTCGTCGGTTGTTGGTACTCTTCAACTGGTCCCTCTTCCACTTTTATCACCGCTTTCATGTGTGCTAGTCGGTTGTTGTTACTCTTGAACTGGTCTTTCTTCCACTTTCATCACCGCTTTTATATATGCTGTCGATTGCTGGTACTCTTGAACTAGCCTTTCTTCCACTTTCTTTCAGCGCTTTCATATATGCTCGTCGGTTGTTGGTACTCTTGAACTGATCCTTCTTCCACTTCTAACAGCGCTTTCATATATGCTCGTTGATTGTTGGTACTCTTAAACTAGCCTTTCTTTCACTTTTATCAGCGCTTTCATATATGCTCGTCGGTTGCTGGTACTCTTGAACTGGCCATTCTTCCACTTTCATCAGCTCTTTCATATATGATCGTCGGTTGCACTCTTGAACTGGTCTTTCTTCCACTTTTAACAGCGCTTTCATATACGCTCGTTGATTGTTGGTACTCTTAAACTGGCCTTTCTTTCACTTTTATCAGCGCTTTCATATATGCTCGTCGGTTGCTGGTACTCTTGAACTGGCCTATTCGTCCACTTTCATCAGCGCTTTTATAAGTGCTCGTCGGTTGCAGGTTCTCTTGAACTGGCCTTTTTTCACAACAATTTCGATCTGATCGAGATAATTACACCTAGGTCGATCTCTTCTGACTACCCGCCTTATAAATCTGTTTCGTTAATCTTTTTTCGGGTCTTTTCTAATACGTCCCCACATTTTAAATATTTTTTCTATTGCCAACGGCTGGACCGATTTTGATGAAATTTTCAGACAATCTTTAGATTAGCCCGACGAATGATCGTGTAAAGTTTAGTAGCAACCCCGCATTTTCATTTTTTTTCTATAGCAACCAAGTGTTCATTTTTATTCATTATTACTAAACTTTTTCGATTCATTATTACTGAACGTGAGTCCAACTTATTTAATTGATTTGTCAAATTTAACAATATTGATTTATTTATTATGATTTGGTTTTTTGTAGTGTTTTTTATACTAAAATTGGAACGATACAGAATAGATGAACACGACTCCTACGCAAGAATGATACGTTTACATTAAAATATAACGTGGCAGTTGACGGTATTTCTTCTGATGCGTTTAAAACCAATGCCGGGGTCCCCGAGGGTTCCATCCTGTCCCCCACCTTATTTCTTTTACACATCAACGACCTCTTGAAAACTACCACGAACCCCATTTACAGTTTCGCAGACGATAGCACACTTGTCTCAACTTTCACATCCTATCGATCACTTTCGGTGAATGATACAAATAGACTCAGGCAGGAACAGGTTGATTCCATCAATAGAGATCTTAAAGCAATCGTCGAGTGGGGAACCAACAATCTTGTTCAGTTCAACGCCCAAAAAACACAAAGTGCCACGTTTTCCAAGAAAGTGAATTCCTCAAATCATCCCATCACAATGTCCGGAAATACCCTTAAACCAAGTCCCTCCTTCTCGATTTTGGGAGTCACGGTGTCCAATAATATGTCTTGGCATGACCATGTTGCTAACATCGCAAAGTCGGCAAGCCAGAGGCTAGGTTTTCTGCGAAAAGCCAAAAAGTTTTTTACTCCTGATCAACTGTTGACGACGTACAAGGCTCAAATCCGACCTCTACTGGAGTATTGCTTGCACATTTGGGGTTCAGCACCAAGGCGTTCTCTTCGTCTTCTAGATTCCATTCAGAAAAGAGCCATTCGCTGGATAAACAGCTCAACTCTCACAGATACCCTTCACCCTCTAGAACATAGAAGAAGAGTTGCAGACCAGTCATTGCTCTACAGATATTTCCATGGCAGATGCTCCAGAGAAATAAAAACTCTTGTACCACCATTGGCCACATTCAGCCGAAGAACTCGGCACGCTGATCAGTCTCACCCATTTACTCTCAAGATTGACACTACAAGGACCAACCTTCATCAAGAATCCTTCTTTTACAGGGCTGCTACGGAATGGAATAAGCTTCCAAAATCACTTTTTCCAGAGAACTATGACCTGCAACTTTTTAAAAACCGTGTCCACAATCATTTTCTTTCTATAATCCCTTCCCCTTTTAATAGTCGCAGTGCGGGCCGTCCGCGGCCCACACGATAGGTCTACCCTTTTTGCGACTA
Organism: Agelastica alni; assembly: GCA_950111635.1. Classification (NCBI taxonomy): domain Eukaryota; kingdom Metazoa; phylum Arthropoda; class Insecta; order Coleoptera; family Chrysomelidae; genus Agelastica; species Agelastica alni. The sequence goes on from OX467711.1 coordinate 9,649,800, forward strand.
TTTTCTTAAAAAAAAAAAAAATAAATAACGGCTGGACCGATTTTGATGAAATTTTCAGCCAATCCTTATATTAGCCTGGCGGGTGATCGTGTAAAGTTTGGTAGAAACATCGCATTTTTAATTCTTTTTTCGTTCTTCACCAGGTACTATTGGTGTAAGATTAGGACGTTAGGTTAGGTTAGGCTAATTTTTTTACTTTTACTGCCTCAATTAATGCCAATTATTATTAGCCTAACCTAACCTAACGTCCTAACCTAACACCAACATTACCTGGTGAAGAATGAAAAAATGCGGGACGTATGCGTATTTCAATATATTTTAATGTTAACATGTATTAGATGTTTTGTTTTTTTTTGCATAAAACGGCGGCCCATACGAAATAATGAACAAGGAACTTAACTTAATTTTTAATTTAAAATATCAAAGTGGGTACCATTTTTTTCTTCAAAAAAATTGGAATCATTACCCGTATGCGCGCCAATGATAAACATAAAATTCTTAATTGTATGTTAAAAAATGAACAATAACTACCTCTTAAAACCCAGCAAATTTCATTTGCATATCTCGACCGGTTTCAGAGCAATAAATAAATCGTTAGTGTTTAAGAAAAACTTTAACAACCTGTATCTCTGAAACGAAGTATTCGCGGACATACGTTTATATAGCAAACTGTTATTTTTTTATGCAGATTCACCCCCTGAAGTTTGTCGCACTTATTTACTATCTCCCTGTATTTTACGAGCGTGTGGGATTAAATTAAATACTGACTATTGTGTCCTTTTTAGGAAGCTGAGAGGGCCTGCGAAAATGCTTTGGCGGTACTGGACGCTGTTAGAGATCAATATATAAAAAAAACGGACGAGGAGACCAAGCAAAGGAATGAAGCCAAAGCAGAAATGCCGGAACATTCTCAGTTATACGAAAAGATAAAGGAAGCCATGTACGACACCCAAAAGAGGGTCGAGGTAAGAAAAATAATGATCGAATATTGTATTTCGTACTAATCATAACCGTATAACAGGAAAAATCTACAGCTTTACAGGGATTATTTTTTTCACTTGTCAAAATATGACGTTTTTGGCAATTCAACTAAAAATAGTGGGTCATTCTAGCCAATCATTCGGTTTTATACTGATAAAACTGCCTGGTGCTCGATAAAACATTGTTTACCTTTGAACTGTCAAAACTATAAGGTTTACCGCGTCGATTCTATTGAACTGGCTTATTCAAAAGTTTATTTTAAAACGAGTGCGAACCGATTTGACCACGAAAGTATGGAAAAGTTAATACAGAATTTCTTTCCACTAAACACTGTGAAGACAAAATGGAATCCATATGAATCAGTTTCAACAGTTTTGCAATTTCAGAAACTACAAACTTGAAAATGATACGACTATTCAAGAAACTGCAGATATTTGCGGAAGACTGGTAAGCAAATATAAAGAAATCTAATGGCAAAGACTACAAAGAATATTCGCTGAACGGAAATTAACTGACAAACAGATACAAGAGAAATATTATTCTAAATACAAAATCAGCTTCAATCCGTTTCAGAATATTGAATTTAAAAAAGGAAGAAATGCAAGAATTAAGGACTTAGCCGACTTAGCCGACCAGCGAAGACTACGCATTGAAAATGCCAAGTGAGATCTTAGCGAAACGTCTGCAAAAATCCAATCGGATTTTAACTAACAAACGGATGTAATCCCGGATCGATATTTCATCACATTTCACCATCAGTGAATCACTACGCTTAAACATATATATATATATATATATATATATATATATATATATATATATATATATATATATATATATATACACACACACATATATATATGTGAAAATTATAACTGCTGTATGTACCTACATATTTTTAATATATAGGTATAGGTGGGTCGATTATATATCTGAAAACAAAATACTCCTCTGGCTGTATGCTTACGACAGACATTGAATTACACTACCCCATCACAGGAAGCAAGGTATACAGATGCTTGTTAAATAAGAGAGAGAGCTATTGAATTAATTTGCTCAAAGAAACCACCTGTATACTAGTTTCGGAGTGATTGCTCCTCATCAGTATAGGCAGGTTGAGTGTACTATAACCCACTATGTTTTGTATAATGTTACAGGAGGAAGCGTTACGCGGTAAATTCTTAGCATCCCAGATAAATTCATTGAACGAACAAAGTGAACATATTATGAGTGTCAACGATGATGTTATCAAGAAAACGGAAGAGAAAAACATTAGAATACTGAAAAATATAAAGAACTTAAATACAGCTATTGGTCAATACGAGACTATTATCAATGAAATAAGAACTCGTTCTAAACAATTAAATACGAAAACATGATTTAAATAATGTACATTGAAGTTGTAAGCCCAAATAAAGGATCATAAAGACATATTTTGATTTTGTTTTTATAACCCGTACCTCCTTCCTTATATAGCCTTTTATCCTTTAACGGAGCGGGAATCCTGCAGTCGGTATATTTGTACCCCTTTACTTGATAACAGATATGAAATACTTTGGTTGATCATCGAAGGAAAGATTCAGGAGAAAAGGTTAATAGAAAGAAGACAGAATTCCTGGCTCAAGGACCTACGCCGATGGCTCAGTAAAACATCATCCGAAATCTTCAGAGTAGCTGTGTCACGAGTAATTATTGCCAGTTGGATCGTCAACCTTCGAGGGGAGACGGCGCAATGAGAAGAAGACTTGATAAATATATATAAATATGTAAGGTGAAGTATTTTCTTTAAATTTAAAAAAAAATGTCTTGAAGTAAAGTGCATTGGGAAATTTAAGGTGGGGCGCTTCACCTGACGTCAGCGTTAGCGACCGATGGGTGACGTCACGGCTTCTTCTTCCATCTGTTTGTCAAAAAGTGGCATCGAGCTGACAGCCCACTTTTATTAGGTCATTTATTATTCATTGATTTAGGAAAGGCAGAGATAAGATTAACAATCTGGTATAGAACTTTTATTGAAAAAGTGTCCACCAAAATCTGATAGGTCGAGGTGCTTGAGAGGCTGCATAGCCTTCACGACAATCTACAATGGTCAAAAAAATCTTTTTTTTTAGCCTTAAAATTCTTAATGTTTCTGTAAACAAGCTTTTACAAATTACTAAAAAATAGAAGAGTAACAACCAAATTTAATCTTAAACGAAGCATCAGTAACATTTTACTTGAAACGTTTCAATTACCACAAATTTAAATAAGCTTGAATAACACAAGCAACTAAAACTCGATGTAGAGGGAGTGTCTGTGAGAATTAATGTATACTTTGAGGATATAGTTTCATTCCATGATGTTGGTTTCCTTAATTAATCCTGGCTAATTAACAATTACAACAAATTCTGAAACATTTTCATTTAGTATTATGCATCCAAGTTGAATTTTCTTTACTTAAACATTGGTAAATTTGGTAAATACTTATTTACTATCTATATCATCTATTTATAATACTTTAAAAAATAGTTTTATCAATATTTTTTAAATGAATCGCAAATTTACGGTGTTTATATTTTTTGATTAAATAGTGGTACTTCTAACAAAAAACAATAATGGAAAAATTAAGATTATTTAATTCTTTGGATAGCAAAATATCAAGGAAAAAATTTATTTATCAAAAAATTTTGGTAAATGTTTTAAAATGTATTAGACAAAAAATCGAGGTCGACCTACAGAGATTACTATTCAAATTCAGCATAATGTCAAAAAGTCTAAAAATGAAGATATCTGCAGCAAAGACGAAATGCATGACCACTTCAAAAACACCTATCAGATGCAAACTGGTTGTGGATGATAAAATTGTACAACAGGAGATAAAATTTAAATACCTAGACATAGAAATATCGGGATACGGTGACATCGAGGCGAAGGTAAGAAACCAAGCGGCAAAAGCAGCACGAACCTTAGATTACCTGAACGATACGATTCTCCGAAACAAATATATCGAAATCAAGACCAAATCCCGAAACCAAAAAGCGGTCATCCGACCTATATCAACATACACTGCGGAAACTAGACCAGGTACATCGAACACAAAGAGAATATAAGAAATCACCGAAATAGTGCGCAGAATCGCTGGAAAAACACTTTATGACGGGGAGAGAAGCGAGGACATTCAAAGAAAATGTACAATAGATAAAGTAAATGAATGGATAACGGGAAGAAAAAGAGAGTGAAACGAACACATAGATCGGATGGATGACGACAGAATGGTTAAAATAACTAGAGACAAGTCGCCCTTAGTGCGCCGAAGCGTTGGAAGACCTCGCAAGAGATGGAGCGACAAACTTTCTTACAATTGAACGACAGAGGATACTAAGAAAAACAAACAGTTTGCTTACATTAAAGAAGAAAGAAAAAGATATTTATAACGTTCTGTTACATCGTAATATTGCAAACTGTTTTTTTTCTACAAGCGTGCGTGATTCACCCTCTACCCGCACGCAATTCAGTTTGGAAAGTGTCATTTTCCCACAGTTGTGCGGGAAAAGTTTTCCCACACTAGTGCGGGAAAAACATTTATATGATATCCTCGTAAAATATAAGTGGTGGGTGACAAAATATGAAAGTTCAAGCTTTTTTGTTGCAATACTAAGTGAGTTTGTTCAAAATCATCCATCATTTTGCACTATTTATTGAAAAAATGAACAAATATTGATAAATAAAAATGTATTGTTATGAAAATCACCCTATATATAGGCTTTGATTGATCTGATAACGAGTAGGTAACAATTGATGTTGTCATGCCGATCAATACACAAATTTGTTTGTAATTGTCAGAGTGACAGACAAAGCGTTACTTATATAAAATTTTCGATTCAGTGAAATTGCCACAATGGATTATTCATCTGATGAAGAACTTCCACAAGAAATCGTGCAAGCAGCTACAGATGCGAACTTAGAGTTATTGCCAACGAAATCTAAACAAAGGTATGAGAAGCAATACACGAGTTTTATTGAATGGTGCAACAATAAAAAAGTGAAAACACCAAATAAAGAAGAAGTATTCTTGGCTTATTTTCTAGAAATGTCTAAAACATGGAAGCCGAACACTTTATGGGCAAGATATTCAATGTTGAAGAGTGTATTCAAAGTAAAGCAAAATTTGGATATTAGCAAATTTTACAAAACAACTGCATTCATTAAAAGACAGAATGTCGGTTTTCGACCGAAAAAGGCCAAAATCTTCACTCAAGAAGACGTTTCAAAATTTATGACTGAAGCACCCGATGACATATACCTCATGATTAAGTTAGTAGCAATTATTGGATTAGCTGGTGCTTGCAGACGAGAAGAGCTGACAAAACTCACCATTGACGACATAGATGACAAAGAAAACCTGATAATTGTTAATATCAAGGATTCCAAAAATCATTCCTCTAGATCCTTCGTGATATCTGAAGTTGCAAATGATGGTTATTTTTTGAACGTATACAGAAAGTATGTACATTTACGTCCAAAAGAGACTCCTCACCGTTGTTTATTCTTGTATTACAAAAGTGGAAAATGTACTGTGCAATGTGTAGGAATCAATACCATAGGAAAGATACCCTCCGAAATAGCAGTATATCTGCGCCTTCAAAATCCAGAGCTTTACACTGGTCACAGCTTCAGGCGTTCCTCAGCGACTTTACTTGCTGACTGTGGTGTGGGTATAACTAATATCAAACGCCTAGAAGGATGGAAATCGACTTCAGTTGCAGAGGGGTATTTAGAAGACTCCACCAATCGAAAAAAAGAAATGTCCAACAAAATTCTCAATTTGAACACTACATCGTCTTCCGGGTGCATTTTAGAACCATCCACGTCTATATCGATCGGCGACGATTTGATGCCTGTGCCTGCACATTCGATTTCTTTCGATAATGTATTGCCCGAGTTACCTTCTTCTTCAGGAAATCAGCCATCTTCAAAAAATATGCTGGCTTCCGCTATAAATTTACATAATGCATCAAATTGTACATTTACAATAAATATTACGAATAATTAGTGGATAGAAAATGTTACTCTTGTTAGTTGTTTCCATTTGCATGAATAAATAATTGAAAAAATGAATTTGTTTCCTACGCTTGTAGAAAAAGTATTGTTCCTAACTCATGCGGAAAGTGTCTTTCCCGCACTCGACAGCTTACCCGAACTCCGCTCCGCGTCGTTCGGGTTAACGGCAGTCGCGTGCGGGAAAGCATCACTTTCCGCACTTGTTAGGAAAATTACTATAACAGTTTTAACAACAAATTTTGTCATTTTGTTTCATATGAAACAATTTTACCCAATCATGTCAACATTACAGAGATAATTGCATTTAGTGTAATTATCAATCACTATGACAACATAATTAAGTTTGACAACTTCATTCCAAATAAATTTCAAAATGTCACGTTTTGGTAATGCGAATGTTTAAAGTATAAATGCGCTAATAAAAAAAAAAATTTCCCAGAAATACAACCTAGAGTCACAAATATATTATGGGAGTATTTATGGAATTTTGATACGAACGAGAATATACATTAAATAAAAATAGAAGCTTACAAGAATTGGCGTTGAAACTAAAAGATTGGGCGGTCAATATGAGAAAGAAAGACGGAACCGAATTTAAAGAAGCAACGGTGAAGACAATGTGGAACGTTTCGTGCACACTTTGCAAGAAAAGTACTAACCAAATTCTCGGAATGATTCCTGACTTGCTAGCCACAAAATTACACGTAGAAAAGTCGTTCAAAGTCGTTTATTCCGAAGAGAGACGAATGGGTGAGGGGAGAAATCCCCTTTCCAGAGACTGAATACGGAATTTACACAGATAGCTTAAAAACCCCTGATGGAGTTGGGGCCGGTGTTTTCAGCAGGAAACCAAAGATTGAAATATCTACCAGTCTTGGCAGGTATAATACAATCTTTCAGGCTAAAGTCTTTGCCATCGAATTGTGTGCAAGAGAGTTGACCAACAGACCTCTAGCAAACAAAAAAATAAGTATAATATCAGACAGCAAGGCTGCTTTAAAAGCACTGAGCTCCAACGAGATAAATTCTAAACTTGTATGGAATTGCATCGAATCCCTAGAGTACCAGGGTGACCCTACTGTGGGTATCTGGGCACCAGGGGGTGAAGGGAAACAAAAAAGCCGACACCTTTGCAAAACAGGGTGCCGAATCTGCGTTCACTGGACCAGAACCGGTTTTTGGAGTCAGCACAAGTGCCGCCAAAACAATTATTTCGGACTGGGCGGAGAGGAAAATACTCACGTACTGATCCGATATACCAGGGTTAACCCACCCGAAGGCGTTTCTACCTAAACCCTCGAGACACAGAACTAAGCAGATCCTAGAATGGAGCAGAAATGACCTGCGTATTCTAACAGAACTGCTTACGGGACACTGTCGTCTGAGATACCACCTCAGAAAGATAGGTCTGAACCAAAAAATGGACTGTCGGTTTTGCTGCGTGAAAGACGAAACTGCTGAACATATACTATGTTCATGCCCCGGCCTGGGAAGAATAAGGTTCAACATATTTGGTTACACTAACCTAGAACCTACCGATTTTAAAATAAATCTCACCCTATACAACCATGAACTTCGTAAGAAGGGCTGGATTGTGCGGTGAACTATAGCCTCTAGGGGTGAGCCACAATAGACCTACTAAGGGTCGCGGGGGAGGGGCGACCACTCACATGATACCTAAAGAAAAGTACTATGATGATTATAATATTATGATTGACACGTTTAATAATATAGTATTTAAACCAATCCGAGATGCCCGCGATGCACTCAGGAAGAAAGTACAATCAGATCCATGTAAACGTAAGGCCAGTTCAGTTTCGTTAAATTTGTTAAATTTGTTAAATTTAACAAAATAATATTGCTATAGAATGTAAATTCTTCTAAAGGACTTATTCGTAAATTTTATTGCTGCTGTAGAATTAGCGTGGTGAGAAGAAGAGGCAGTTGCTTGCCTGGTGGATTTCTTTCATATCGAGAAAAATAACGATGACTCCAACAAATCGCATTGAATACAATCCGGTGTACAAGCCGTAAATGGTTGGTTTCTAATAGTGAAAGACAAAGCTGCCCTGAACGTCTTTTTTATAGACTGATATTAAAACGCGGCAACAATATTACCTTACCACGACTGTTCTTAAAACAAAATCTACACTCCAAAAAATGAAACTGACAAATGGTAGGATAATGTACCTGTTGAAATGGATGAACTAAAACTGCTGCTGAGGCAATTGGCTTGAATGTAAAGTACAATAAGATAACAAATCACTCGAATAGATCAACTGCTGTTAGCGAATTGGCAAAAAGTGGTGTAGAAGAAAAACAATTGCTGAAAATTACTGGTCATAGCATTTAAAATTCTATAAAACCATACTTAAATCTCGATCAAGAAAACCAAAACAAGATCATAATTATGCGTGGTAATAGATGTTCTATAGTAGAGAATAGCAAGGAATCTAATGTTAAGTTACAATTTGATAATTGTACTTTCACGAACTGTACTTTTAATAAATAAATATTAAAAAAATTTTGTTGTGTTGAGTTATAAATTTTTTTGTCAAAAAATTTTCCGCCAAATATTTCTCGGACATTGACAAATGCCTCAGAATTTTATGACAAATTTCTCAAGCTCGTTCCTTGAAACGAGCTTTTCAATAAATTATCTCGTCTATTATCAATATCCTAGGGATATTACTACTGACAATTGCTTTACTTTATCATAGTCAGTTATAACGAATGTATTCCATTTACCAAATATTTACTCACATTCCATAAACATTTTTATAAAACTCATATTTCTCAAATAAACTTTTTTTATATTGAAATCAGTCTCATTTCATGAGGCCATAAAGAGGTTAAGCCATTAAGCCATTTTAAATAAAACCAATAAAATATTTATGCATTCTTACAAGAAAATTACCAGAAATGATTTATTCAGCACAACTATTTGGAATTATGGGTAGAACAGTGATATGAACATTTTGGGTAAAACATCATTTCTCTATTTCTTCCAAAAAGGTAACTTTTGTTTACAAATTTTTTTCAAACATTAAAATTTTTTCCTTTACATCCATGTTATTTTCTTCTTTTTTTAATAAAAAATAAGAACAGTACCAAAAATTAAAGTCTTATAAAAAAATTTGGCGGATGATTTGTTTGCATTCACCAAAATCTAAAATATTAACTTAATTTAGTGATGTGGCACCAATACAATGCAAAAGTGGGTTTAAGTTGAAAACAAACCTATCAAGTGTTTCATTTTCGTTTGCAAAGTAAGATAGAAAAAATTCTCTTTTACATTTGACATTAAAATAAAAGTTAGACAACATCCGAAACTTTATGCTAAAATCAATATTTGTGTAGATATCGAATACAAGTCAATATGTGAGAAAGTATATTTTCCAAAAAGTGGCGTAGGTAATAGTAGAATTTTCACAATTTTTGGGATTTAGCTTTCTTGTTGTTTTTGACGTGATAACGTCTTATAAATCGATGAACGTCGGCTGCACGCACGAAAAAGCATGACTCATTGTCACGTTACGCCTAAGCCGAGCGTGCAAGCGAGAGTTCGAATAAAGCGATAGAGAGGCACAATCGGTCGATGCGTCTGAGCAGAAGAGAGACAAAAAATATTTGAATTAACGAGTACAAATAAATGTTAATTTAATTTTACGTTCACTCGAGCACATTTTTACTGCATAATTGTTTAATTTAATAGTTACTTTTGTATCTAGAATGTGAAATGATACTTTTGCGTTTAAGAATAGGAGTTGTTTTGCCGAGATTCTGCAAGGCAAAATGACCATTCGATAACGCAAAAGCGTTTCTCTCGTATTTTTTCGAACACTGCATTAAAACTAATATAAGAACAAAAAACTAAATATTTAAGTATTTGTCATTGTTAACTTACATTTTGTGTTTGAACTAAGACGATCTAGTAGGCGGTATTGTCCAGTGATAAGCAAATGTGATTGCTTTGTGTTTATATACCCTGAAGCTCGCATTTGTGCGAAGATTATAGTTGTTTAATAGAGACTAATAATTTGTTAATAGTGAAAATGACCAGCAAAGAAAATTGTTGTGTACTTGGATGTAACTCCCAAATGAGAGTCAAAGAGTTGAGCATATTAGAAAACCGGGAATGGTGACTATGGTTGATAGAAAGAAATTGTAAGAGATCAAACTGAAAATAGGAAAGAGAGTAACCAAAAACATGACAGTTTGTTCTAAACATTTTGTTGAGAAATATTTCGTAACTCCTAGTCATTGTAAGTATTTTGTTTTCTAAATTTTAAGTGGTTAATAGAATAACCTATTAATCTATCAGGGGGCTATCTAAAACTTTACTGGAAAAAAAATGCTATCCAAGTAAAAATTTACCCGTGTTTAGCATTATAACAAAGTCCAAAAGTCTGAAGGTAGAAGAGGAAAAGAAAAGATATGAAAAACGTACTGAAAGAAGACAGACAAGTTCTCTTGATGGTTATTTTTATTGAAGTCAAAAGTAAATAAATACTTATAATTATCAATATAGTTATATTATCCATTGATTTCATGAGGATCACTTTTAATAGCAATGAAAGTGAAATTACTACGACAGAAATTGTGGAAGCGTTGAACAGTATGAAATTGGGTAAAGCTGCTGGGTACGACAGAATAACAGTTGAAATGCTGAAGGCTGGACAAAACGTGGTAGCTAGTCTACCGGACCGCCTTTTTAACCTTTGTTGGAGAAGTGGTAGTGTACCAGACGACTGGTGCAAGGCCGTTATCGTGCCGCTTTACAAGGGAAAAGGTTCGCAGCAGGACTGTAAGAACTACCGAGGTATTAGTTTACTCAGCATAGTCGGCAAACTGTATGCAAAGATATTGAACAAAAGAGTAACGAATGAAACTGAGAAGATGATATGGGATGTGCAAGCAAGATTTAGAAGAGGAAGGAGATCAGTATGGATCAGGTCTTTTCCTAACGAGGTATAGTCGAAAAATTCTTGGCTAGAAGTCAAAAGGTCTATTGCGCTTTTATAGACTTGGAAAAGGCCTATGACAGAGTGGTGAGGAGTGAATTGTGGTCTACATTTTCTATGTATGGGGTGAGTGGTAGTTTAATACGAGCACTGAAATCACTTTACGAGGATTCCACTGCTTGTGTCAGGATAAACGGAGCTTGCACGGACTGGTTTAACATCGAAAAAGGTGTGAGACAGGGATGTGTGGCTTCGCCATGGCTGTTTAACTTATACATAGACAATTGTTTAAAAGATCTGAAAGAGAGTGCGTATGGATTAAAAATGAATGATTTGATCGTCAAATGCCTTCTTTACGCCGATGATCAAGTCATATTAGCGTTATCTGAAGAGGAGTTGCAGGCGATGGTTAATGTTATGCATGATTCCCTGAAAATCAAAGGGATGAAAATAAATGTGAGCAAAACGAAAGTAATGGTTTTTGAAACAGAAGAAAGCATGACAAACTGTGGGGTTTCGATTGAGGGAGAAAGAGTGGAACAAGTTAATGAATTAGTGTACTTGGGTTCAAAATTTACTAGAGATGGAAAGTATGACAGTGACATTGAGCGAAGGGTGTTGGCAGGAAAACAAATAAATGGGGCACTGTATAGCTTTATGAATAGCCAGAAAGTGTCAAAAAAGGCACGTCTGGCGGTGCATAGAGGTGTGTTGGTTCCTACACTTATGTATGGTAGTGAATGTTGGGTTTGGCAGAAAAAGCATGAAAATAGGATTAATGCTGCGGAGATGAGTAGTCTGAGAAGTATAGCCGGAGTGACTCGGTTGGATAAAGTTAAGAATAGTGAGATAAGAAAACGCTGTGGTGTAAAAGAAGATGTGGTCACAAAGATAGATAAAGGAATGCTTAGATGGTTTGGACACGTAGAAAGGATGGATGAAGGAAGATTGACGAAACAAATTTATAAGGCGAGTGTGAATGGGCAAATCGGTAGAGGTCGACCTCGGAGAACATATCTCGATCAGATCAACATTGTTTTGAAGAAAGGCCAGGTCAAGAGTACCAACAACCGAAGAGCATGTATGAGAGCACTGATGAAAGTAGAGGAAGCAAAAGATGTGTGTACGATTCGTAGCAAGTGGAAGGAAGTGGTTTCTGCCTACCCCTATGGGAAAAAGGCGTGACTCTATGTATGTATGGTCTTTAAACAATAAGATCTGATTATCCACTTATCATCTTTTTTCTTTGACACCACAAACAATAATGTGGTTTGCTGCAAGTACAGCTTCACCCTCCACGATGCATCGACTACTTGAAGTAGCAGCCAGATAAACAAAAATTGAGAACAACGGTAGAAACATATCTGAAGTCCTTCCAATATAAAATATGGAATTTAATAAAGTTTTTAATATTGAAATTTTCACTAAATTGTATATTTCCCTTAGTAAACACATAGGTTATAGCAAATGCAATTATTACACTAGGCGTCAAAAACATTTTTCGAAAAACTATTGATATTTCAAAGTAGTAAAATAGAAATTTCCAGTCACTATTAACTAAAATCACTGTTTAAAATCACAGTGATTTATAAATAACTTTCCCCGTTTTACCGGTTAATACAAAATCACTGTATCGCCCAACTCTAAATAATAGTCCCATATAAGATTGTTTTTCCAACCTCTTCTACTCTCCATATTTAAAATCATTAAATAATAAATAACCGAATAAAAGTGGGTTGTCAGCGCGAAACTTGTTGACAGCAGATAAAAGAAGAAGAAGCCACGTCGTCATCCATCTGTTGCTGACGACAGGTGACATGAAACCATTTTGGCCCCTCCACTAACTTTTGCTTACCAAAATAAATTAAATTTTATTCGGAAAATAAGTAAAAAAGACTGACTAGTAAGAAGGTTTATTCGATTTTTTTAATTAGTTCTCGTATAAACAAACCAAATCCACTTAAACTGAATCTGAGTTAGTGCCATTGCAACGTTACTAACGTAGTGAATTGGCGTTGCGAAATTTCGCAATCTTTTTTATCTTCTTTATGTCACTCTCTCGTTTTTCATGGCATTACATGACAGCTGAAACGATTCAAATTTATGCGACTCGATCAGTTCGAATTCTCCATCTTTTCCATAAAGTTACTCCGACATTAGAACACACGGATTTCTTTATTTTATCCTGATTTTGCCGAATTTTTTAGTGAATGTTTTGGAATCGATATTGGTGATGGAAAAACTTATACAATTTTTGACAATTTTATTTGACTGTAGATTGAGATTGCATAAATAAAACAAAGCAACTTAAGGATTTGAAATATTTTATATAGTAAATGATTCTCCATCGAATAAGAAATTGATACCTTTGCGATAAATTAAGCGAAATAATTCATTTAAAAGTCACCATTTACTCAATGTTATTTTTACCGGAAGTGGAATAATTTTTAAAAGAATCGAAAAATGTATGTCCTTTTATAAAACTTGTACGGTTAAAAAGCTTATTGTTAGTAAGTTTAGACGATTTGCGATTTTTCGAGCCCAAAAACAAGCGGGGTTTTCGATAATTGCAGAGAGATATTTTGTTTGAAGTTTATGAAATTATTCGTTTTCAAGTCACTACCGGTGTAGATGTTTGGAATATAAAAATCTGACAACATTGCACGGCAGCATGTCGATAATAATGTGCTGTTTATTTTCCTCTCTTAGTGACCACATGTGCGTTAATATGAAAACGTAAAATTAATGTGCTTCAAAGTTTTTACAAGATTTAGGAGGTAAAAAGTTAATTATGAATTTTATATGTACGTACCCATAAGTGTATATTAATCAAGAAATCTTGAGTAATTTCATGAAGAAATGTTGAATAACATTGATAATGTGATATTGCTAATCAAATTATTCATTGCACCGTTCCAAATTAGAGAGATAAAAAGGGGAAAGGAAAAATATCTGATAAGCTTTTGGGTCATTAGAGTTGGCTTTGCACTGTCATATTTGTAAAAATTAATAATCCTGTAGTGATAATCATATATTACACTTCGTACACCACAATTCTTCTGCTAGGGTGGCAAGCTCAACTATTCTTCTACCAATCATTGTGCTCATATAAACATCACGAGGACGTTTTCGTTTTGAACCACCCTCTTTCACGTTGTCTAACCATCGCTTCTTTGATTTCGATGTAAATTGACCTTTTTATTTCAATATAAAGGAGCATTAACACTTTAAGATGCATCACTAGTAGTATCCATGACTGTCAAAATTTCAGGGTTATAATTTCAAATACACAACTTCAAATGCCACGCGGCCTGCAGTGTTGCCAGATTTTCTTCCGACTATAGACGCGGTAGTCAAATTTAATGTTTAATATTTTTTTATAATATTTAATTATAAATTTTTTTTTAAAAAATGTATCATATAAACTTATTATAATTAAAGAAAATGTCGCTGTATACAATTTACTATATTTTATTAAGTTTAAAAATTAATTAGATGTACTACGTAATTTGACCTTATACACATCCTTAAACAGGCATATTATTGAGTATCTAAAATTATGAATTGGCTTCTAAGACACAATTAAAATTAAAGGTAATAACTTTTTTGTGCATGTTTTATTAAGATAATACTAAAAATTATTGAATATTTTTTTTTTAATTTATAAACTACAGTTTCTATTTATTTTAACAAATACCTAAGTTATAAGATTAAAACAATCATTAAACAACAAAACCCATCACCAATAAATTCTTATAATTACAAGTTGTGACGGCCATAATAGATTTTTTATGTGATCATAAAGTTTGCGTAATAAAAAGTTGGTTAAATAAAACTTTCATACAACTTTCTATTTGGAATAAATGGTTAAAGTTTTCGAAAATATTTTTAAACTAAAATCAATGGATAATATTCATCGTATTTTTAGGATATCACTAAAAAAATCTATAGACAATATTTATTTATTGTTGATAAGTCATGATATTTGGATGTTGCTTATTTTTTTTTATACACAGTGTTGTTATTTAAGTGTGCAATATGTGGGAATTTTTATAATTAATTTTACAACCAAAACACAAATATTGCCAAAAAGTCAGCAATATATTATAAAAAAAATTGTTTAAAATTAAAAGTCTAAATACCAAAACATGGCCTTGCAAGAATTTTTTTTATCTGTTGCTTCTCCACAAACTAAAAATAATTCTGCCTTCTCGGCTAACGTTTCATACAGGCAAAAGGTTAATGGAATACCCATTAACAATACCCGGCATGCAGACGACACCATACTTTTTGCTGAAACAATAGACTTACAGAGCTTGGTTGATCAAGTAGTGACGAGCAGCAAGGAGTGTGGACTTTTCTTAAATATCAAAAAGACCAAATTTATGACCATTACAAAATCAGTTCAGCAACAGATAAACCTATGGATCAATGGAGAACTAGTAGAAAAAGTCAGTAAGTACTTAGGAACAACTGTCAATGAAGGTAATGAGTACACTGAAGAAATTAAATCAAGAATAGGACAAGCCAGAACCATATTTAACAGAATGAGAAACGTGTTATGCAGTAGAGATCTTAACTTACAACTTCATCATTATCACACAGACAACTGCGTCCACTGCTGGACATATGCCTCCCATAAACTTGTCCATTACCGACGGTTTTAAGCTGCGTTCATCCAATTTGTTTCAATACTCTTGATGTCGTCGGACCATCTTGTTGGTGGGCGTCCCCTGCTACGTTGTGCATCCATTCATGGTCTCCACTCTAGGATTCTTTTCGTCCATCTTTCGTCTGAGAAACGTGCAATACGTCCCATCCAGTTCCATTTTAAGGTTGTTATACGTTCAATTGCGTCCGTTACAACCGACATAATGTCACGTGCCTATTTTTTCCCTTCTACGGTTCATTATAATTCTTACTCGTAAGTAGTGTTGCATAACTTGTAGGGATAGGATTATCGTTTGGTTTGCAATTTCTGTGTGGATGCGACTGGATATCGACACGAACGAGGCACAGATTTGAGAAGATTGTGGGTTGACGTTTATTCCGCGCCATTTTTCTTGATTTCCGGGATAGGAGCGGCAGTCGTGTTTTGAGAGTCTTGGAGGCCAGGTGTCGGTAAAAGTTGTTGGGGACGGTGTGTTATTAGCACGTGTGCAGAACCTCTATGGGATTTCTTTCATATCTGGCTGTATTTGGGCCATCTTAATTGGATTTTGAAGAAAAACCATTTGATTTTCAACTTGACCATTTTGTCTTGCCATTGTTGTGGATATTTTTGGAGTTGGTGTCGAGTTGAATAGCCGTTATCGGGATTTATTTGAGGGAAGCCATTGTTATCTAACCGGTGCCACCCCATAATCTAACCAGCCACAGGAGTAGCCCCGGAGTAGCTCAGGAGTAGGCCACAGGAGTAGGCCACAGGAGTACATGTGAATTCGCATACCCAAAGGTTATCAGTGATTTATTTTTAAATATATAACGCCTTGTCTCATTCGACACCACGTGTAAGTTTTGCTTTAGTTATAAATATAGTACTTTGTGAATTCGTATACCCAAAGGTTATAAGTGATTTATTTTTAAATATATAACGCAGTGACTCATGCTGACACCACTATTACGTTCTGTTTTAGTTTATTAATATAGTACATTGTTGGAAACTATTTATTGCATTAGATAATACGCCAAAACTAAACTTGGATTAAAATAATTCTGTATGTCCAAGTAAAAAACATATTTTCTTCCTACTTATTTGTAAATATCCTACAATCTAGATATTTTAAAGGACAACCATTGTAAAGATATTTTTAAATGAACTCGATTGTTTTGGCTGTGAAAATCTTTATGTAAACGGTTAACTAGTGAATCTTCTTTGCCTTTATGTAAATGTTTGAATTAGTGTTATTAATGAGTTAACTTATATATATATATATATATGTTTTACCTTTTATTCTTTGCCTTTATGTAAATGTTTGAATTAGTGTTATTAATGAGTTAATTTATATATGTCTTACCTTTTTCTGTAACTTGGTAAAGTCTGTTACTCTTACTTCTGTTCTAGTTATTTTATAAAGTTGTAAATTTTACATTTTTGGTTTGTTTTAGCAAGAAAATTTTACCATAGCTGTTAATTTTGACTATATTTGTTATGATGTTGCTATTGAACTGTGTACCTTAATTATCTATTGTGTGAGTAAAGTATCCAACATATTTTTGCTATAATTTTATTTATTTGGTTCACCATAATCATAGTTGTTTATCCTGTGTCTCTGCTAGTGCCTATAATATCTAGGGGTTTCCGGCTTATACCGTTTAAGTCGGTGGAGCAGCTCACTTTATATTTTTTTCTTCTACCCTCTACGGCTGAGCTCGGGCATAATTTGCCAGTAGAGAAACCGCTAGCAGAGTACTCTTTAGAGAACGAAAAAGACGTGGCAATAAGTCTTAATCTACCATTTGAAATTCTGTTTCGGAGTGACAGGCCCAACATCGACCTCTCCATTCGTCTTTGAGCAATGCGTATCTTGTTTATTGTGTTTTTTATAAGAGTTAGTGTTTCTGCCCCATAAGTGAGAACAGGTAATACGCATTGGTTGAAAGTTTTTCTCTTCAGACACACAGTAATATTGGCTTTAAAGACGTTCCGCAGCTTTCCAAAGGCAGCATATGTCAGACCGATTCTTCTCTTGATTTCACGGGTCTGATTTTCTCTTCCTATGCAAATTTCGTACCCAAGGCATTTATAGAAAGTAACTTGCTGTATGTTCTTTCCACCTACAGAAAAACTTCCGCTTATGATAAGGTTGGTCATATACTGGGTCTTGTTTGTGTTTATTTTTAGTCCAATTAATTGAGGCATTCTCTAGTCTCGATAGCATTTTTTTTAGCCTCATCGACTCTGTCTGTAATTAACAGGATATCATCAGCGAATCTTAAATGGTGTAGTTTCTCGCTATTGATGTTTATACCCATTTCACCAAAATCTATTATCTTAAACATATATTCAAGGAGTGTCGTGAACAATTTTGGTGATATGACGTCTCCCTGGCGCACTCATAACGAAATTCTCGAGAAGTTTGACATATGCTTTTGCATATTGAGATGCTACGTTTTCTCGGTGTTGCTATATGGGATGGAATCCTGGGCGTAAAAAAAAGTGATAAACTGGAAGCATTTAATATGTGGTCATATAAAAGGATCTAAAGAATAAGTTGGGTAGACATGGTAACAAATGAGGAGGTGCTGTGAAAATGAGGATAAGGAAGCTGCAATATCTGGGCGACATGCTGAGGAAAGAGAAATATGTATTGTTGCAGAATATTATGCAGGAAAAAATACAGGGAAAAAAAAGTAGAGGAAGAAGACGGATTTCATGGTTAAATAACTTTGGAAAATGATACAACTGTAGTTCCATTAAATTGTTTAGAGCTGCAGCATCAAAAGTGAGAATAGCTATGATGATAGCCAAGCTTCTAAGAGGAGATGACACTTGAAGAAGAATCACCTTCTGAATTTTTTCGAATGAATTTGGAAACACCCTGTATATTTTAATCGTAGAGTTATGAAGAAATGAAAAATACGAAACCAAAATGTTTATTTTTCAAAAAAAATAAGGATAACTGAAAAGTTATTTTTCGAATTTTTGTATTTTGCGTTTAAAGTTTTGAAAAAAAATAAAGATTGTGCCTACATTTATCATCTTTAAAAAAATCTTCAACAATATAAAAACTTAAAAAAACTTAAACCTGATTGGAATAGTTATTTACTTAGTGATATGTCACTTTTAATAAAAACGATTTTTATTATAATAAAATAGTATTTTCCAAAATTTAATCAAATCCAAAGTTATGGAAAAACCGATTAACACAGAACTCATCAAATATCTGGAGAAATTTGAGATAATTCATGACAGACAATTTGGATTTCGACAACTTCGGTCTACTGGAGATTTGCTGGCTTATGTCACTCAGCTCTGGACAAACACTATTGAAAAGTTTGGTGAATCCCGTGCAATAGCCTTGGATATATCTAAAGCCTTTGACCGCGTTTGGCACCAGGCATTGTCCATGGTCTCCCAACCAAACTGCGCCAATAACTCTTGAGCTTCATGCAAGATCGCTCCTTACATGTGGCAGTTGACGGTATTTCTTCTGATGCGTTTAAAACCAATGCCGGGGTCCCCCAGGGTTCCATCCTGTCCCCCACCTTATTTCTTTTACACATCAACGACATCTTGAAAACCCCCACGAACCCCATTTACAGTTTCGCAGACGATAGCACACTTGTCTCAACTTTCACATCCTATCGATCACTTTCGGTGAATGATACAAATAGACTCAGGCAGAAACAGGTTGATTCCATCAATAGAGATCTTAAAGCAATCGTCGAGTGGGGAACCAACAATCTTGTTCAGTTCAACGCCCAAAAAACACAAAGTGCCACGTTTTCCAAGAAAGTGAATGCTTCAAATCATCCCATCACAATGTCCGGAAATACCCTTGAACCAAGTCCCTCCATCACATCACAGAGTCGGCAAGCCAAAGGCTAGGTTTTCTGTGGAAAGCCAGAAAGTTTTTTACTCCTGATCAACTGTTGACGACGTACAAGGCTCAAATCCGACCTCTACTGGAGTATTGCTTTATTCTCTGGGGATGTATATTTTTAAGGTGCCAGTCAGAGTAGGTAATTAAAATTTAAACATAAAATTTGTGTCAGTTTAATTAAGATCCAGATACATAATTTTAAAAGCTTCATATAAAAATAAAACTTATTATTGCACATTGTAATTCAACTTTGGTAATAGAATATGATATTTTGTTGAAAGGAGGAACTTTTTTATTACTTTTTACAACTGTGACTGACAAAAATAAGAAAATTCCAAAATATAATTTTTATGTTCCAACACAATTCACATGCAAATCTTATACTTTTAAAAAAATTAAAATTTTTCTTTCATAACTTTATATTTAGAAGTTTCCCTTGTTTTTTTTTTATGAAAATAGTCACAAAAAGGGTAGACCTATCGTGTGTTATAGAAAGGAAATGATTGTGGACACGCTTTTTAAAAAGTTGCAGGTCATAGTTCATTGAAAAAACTGATTTTGGAAGCTTATTCCATTCCGTAGCAGCCCTGTAAAAGAAGGATTCTTGATGAAGATTGGTTCTTGTAGTGTCAAGCTTGAGAGTAAATGTGTGAGACTGATCAGCGTGCCGAGTTCTTCGGCCGAATGTGGCCAATGGTGGTACAAGAGTTTTTATTTCTCTGGAGCATCTGCCATGGAAATATTTGTAGAGCAATGACTGGCAACTCTTCTTCTATGTTCTAGAGGGTGAAGGGTATCTTTGAGAGTTGAGCTGTTTATCAAGCGAATGGCTCTTTTCTGAATGGAATCTAGAAGACGAAGAGAATGCCTTGGTGTTGAACCCCAAATGTGCGCTTTATACTCCAGTGATGTCTTTCTTATACGAATCTAAAGGGGCGTCCGACAGGGTTGCATCCTTTTACCATTGCTTTTTAACATTTACTTTTTTTTTTTTTCTTATGAAAATAGTCGTGTGGGCCGCGGACGGATCATGATTGCCATTACGATTGTCAACATCCGAAACGGATAGGTACTTAAAGAAGAAGAATACTGCAGAATTTTGATTAAATTTAAACATAAAAAAACCAAAGGGATGCTGATTAATAAGAACTAAGGTAGGGGTGGTATTATACAGGTACAGAACCAACAAATCGATCGCGTCCAGTCATACAAATACCTTGGATGCCAGGTCAACGAAAGCTGGGATAATATGCAGGAGGTACGTATCCGGATTGAACAAACCAAAGCATCATTTGTGAGGATGAAGTCCGTGTTGTGTTGCCGAAGACTGTCGCTCTCCGTTCGCACTCGAGTAGTGAAACTCGAGCGAACAACTACAGGTATTTGGGAACGTGTATAACATAAGATATAGACCTAACTAAATGAATGAAAACGCGAATCGAGATAGTACGTACCGCATTTATTAAACTTGAGAATTTCTTGTGTTGTCGAGATATAACGTTGACACTACGTCCAATGATGCTTCGGTGCCATGTGTTTCTACGCTTCTGTATAACACATTTAAATAGATTGTCTGCCTTTGAATTCTGGTGTTACAGAAGAATTCTACGAAGATCATAGATGGAAAAAGTGTCAAACGTGGAAGTAACCAGAAGAATTGGAAATGAACCAGGAATGCTATTGACTGTCGCTCTCCGTTCGCACTCGAGTAGTGAAACTCGAGCGAACAACTACAGGTATTTGGGAACGTGTATAACATAAGATATAGACCTAACTAAATGAATGAAAACGCGAATCGAGATAGTACGTACCGCATTTATTAAACTTGAGAATTTCTTGTGTTGTCGAGATATAACGTTGACACTACGTCCAATGATGCTTCGGTGCTATGTGTTTCTACGCTTCTGTATAACACATTTAAATAGATTGTCTGCCTTTGAATTCTGGTGTTACAGAAGAATTCTACGAAGATCATAGATGGAAAAAGTGTCAAACGTGGAAGTAACCAGAAGAATTGGAAATGAACCAGGAATGCTATTGACTGTCGCTCTCCGTTCGCACTCGAGTAGTGAAACTCGAGCGAACAACTACAGGTATTTGGGAACGTGTATAACATAAGATATAGACCTAACTAAATGAATGAAAACGCGAATCGAGATAGTACGTACCGCATTTATTAAACTTGAGAATTTCTTGTGTTGTCGAGATATAACGTTGACACTACGTCCAATGATGCTTCGGTGCTATGTGTTTCTACGCTTCTGTATAACACATTTAAATAGATTGTCTGCCTTTGAATTCTGGTGTTACAGAAGAATTCTACGAAGATCATAGATGGAAAAAGTGTCAAACGTGGAAGTAACCAGAAGAATTGGAAATGAACCAGGAATGCTATTGACTGTCGCTCTCCGTTCGCACTCGAGTAGTGAAACTCGAGCGAACAACTACAGGTATTTGGGAACGTGTATAACATAAGATATAGACCTAACTAAATGAATGAAAACGCGAATCGAGATAGTACGTACCGCATTTATTAAACTTGAGAATTTCTTGTGTTGTCGAGATATAACGTTGACACTACGTCCAATGATGCTTCGGTGCTATGTGTTTCTACGCTTCTGTATAACACATTTAAATAGATTGTCTGCCTTTGAATTCTGGTGTTACAGAAGAATTCTACGAAGATCATAGATGGAAAAAGTGTCAAACGTGGAAGTAACCAGAAGAATTGGAAATGAACCAGGAATGCTATTGACTGTCGCTCTCCGTTCGCACTCGAGTAGTGAAACTCGAGCGAACAACTACAGGTATTTGGGAACGTGTATAACATAAGATATAGACCTAACTAAATGAATGAAAACGCGAATCGAGATAGTACGTACCGCATTTATTAAACTTGAGAATTTCTTGTGTTGTCGAGATATAACGTTGACACTACGTCCAATGATGCTTCGGTGCTATGTGTTTCTACGCTTCTGTATAACACATTTAAATAGATTGTCTGCCTTTGAATTCTGGTGTTACAGAAGAATTCTACGAAGATCATAGATGGAAAAAGTGTCAAACGTGGAAGTAACCAGAAGAATTGGAAATGAACCAGGAATGCTATTGACTGTTAAACGAAGAAAATTAAAAAACTTGGGAGATGTGTTGAGAGGGCAAAGATACAAACTACTAAAACTCATTATGCAGGGCAAAATTCGAGGAAAGAGAAATGTAGGTTAACGCAGAATATCCTGGCTCAAGCACCTAAGAGAATGGTTCGGATGCAGCAGCTCAGAATTATTTAGCTATGATGGTTTCCAACCTTCCAACCTTCGATAGAAGATAGAACTTGAAGAGGAATAAAACGGTTTTGTGCCGAATTATTTGCTATTATTGACAAAGAATATTTTAAATTGTTCGTGGACCTGCCGTCGGCTAAATTATTTGAGGTGCCAAATATTATTTACAACTTTAACTACATGTAATGAACAACCATAATTGGAATATTGAAAGTGTTGTCTAATAAGATTTTACAAATTTAATGAAAGAATAAAACGTGTAAACGTGCTCGAAAATATTTTAAAAGAAGGCATGTATCTTTAAATCATGGTTTTTAACTACATAACGAAGTTCGTTAAGCCGATAAAGTTTTCTGTCTACGTATTTCATTATTGACGTAACACCAGTTTCACAGCGAACTGTAAATACCCCAAAGGAATGTCACATTAGGGTCGGTTGCTTTATTTGAACGATAACCTTAGGCTCATCGGATAGACTTCTGTCTTAGGCATGTGTTCTGTTTATGTAGTTTATCCACTCGAGGCATCTTAGTTTCACAACCCCTTAAACTAACCATTAACGGGGAGGAAAGGTCAACAAGTGTCTCAGTGACAAAATTAAACATTTATTCGAAGATTTAAAAGAGTTCATATTAATTATAAATATAGAAAGAAGTTCAAATATAATCGTGAAAATGTCCGACCATATTTTGTCAATAACCCAACGTGCTAACAACAGGCTGTATCTTATAGGGAATCGTTTTTCGAGAGTTACGTTTCAATCGTTTTGTAAACTTTACACCATTTATGTAAGATCCATTCTTGAATATGCGGGGACCACCCGGTATCCTGACTTGATTCGTGATAGAAGTTTATTAGAAAATGTTCAATGAAAAGCCACTTGACTTTCACTGTGACCAAGAAGACATTCCTATGAAGAGAGACTTGCTATGGAGATCTTATCACAACATTTAAAATATTAAAATTCAACGTTGGAAACCTTTCCGTGATAATTCCATCAAACCATGACAACCGGCTCAGAGGACATGAATTAATGCTTAAAAAAGAAAACTTTGTGACCAGATCAAGACAAAATTTTCTGAGTAATAAAATTGTTGATGCCTGGAATAATCTCGATGTTGACCTTATTTCTGCTTCTTCTACTAACATATTTAAAAATAGACTGGACTGCCTTATATATCAATAAATTTGAATTTAATATTTATCCTAATAACAAGTATTTTATTTTTGTTTTGTTATCTTATCTTTTTTATTTTTGTTTATTTTCAATTTATGTATTAATTTGCTAGTAGGTAATTGATTTGTATATTATCTACAGTTTTGCCCTTGTTTAATAATAATAATAATAATAATAATAATAATAATAATAATAATAATAATAATAATAATAATAATAATAATAATAATAATAATAATAATAATAATAATAATAATAATAATAATAATAATAATAATAATAATAATAATAATAATAATAATAATAATAATAGTAATAAACTGTCAAACGAAGTGACGTTCGTTTGTTGATTCAAATGTCAAGTAATAAGATTCACTGTCATCAGTATCAAAAATCCATCAATTTGTTTTTAGTATATTCCCATCGGGTCGCATGATAAAATTCATTTTCATCTCTATAGAAAAAAACTATCACTTTCATGTAGGGTAGCCGGTTAGAATATGATCATTTTTATATACACGAGTAGAAAAATTATAGTATTGCCATTTTAAATCTCAATTTTTTTATTTAATATCTTTTTTAAGAGTAAGTGCATCAGTCTACGCGAAAATAGTAATTAGTAATTTGAAAATTATAACTGTTAGATCCACTCAGCAATTTTTTGTGGAGTAAAATCCAATATTAAAGATTGTGTTTTAAAAGTGTAATCTATATACAATGAAGTTGGTAGTGGATGCAATATTCTTCTGAATCTCATCATTCGTATTTTACCAACACGTCGAAATGCACTGACACTCCCTCGCTGCAATTTCACACTAAATTGATGTATAATCCCTTTATTGGAGGTCAGTAGGATGCCACGCTTAATGATATTATTTTAGAAATAAATAGGAAGCATCAACAATAACGCTAGAGTCCTACTTTGGAACCTCTGGAGAACAGCTATATTGGAAATAC
Source organism: Agelastica alni (assembly GCA_950111635.1). NCBI lineage: Eukaryota > Metazoa > Arthropoda > Insecta > Coleoptera > Chrysomelidae > Agelastica > Agelastica alni. The sequence continues at coordinate 9,674,749 of OX467711.1, forward strand.
GCTTTAAAATAGTTCTGTAAAGTAATAGCGATGATTCAATGGGTTACTTTCAACGAATATGTGTTTATAAAAATATTATAAAGTTAGTAAATTAGTGTTCATCTAACATCCTATAAAAAAAATGCTGCTGTTTTTTTTACCCTTGTTTTACTTTTAGCGGCGTCTGCGTTGATAATGATAGTAGGGTAGAATGGGGTAATGGCGATCACTTTTTTTTTACTGAGGGTAGACCTATCGTGTGGGCCGCAAAAGGCCCGCACTGCGACTATTAGAAGGAGGAGGGATTATAAAAAGGAGACGCTTTTTAAAAAGTTGCATCTGCCATGGAAATATCTGTAGAGCAATGACTGGTCTGCAACTCTTCTTCTATGTTCTAGAGGGTGAAGGGTATCTGTGAGAGTTGAGCTGTTTATCAAACGAATGGCTCTTTTCTGAATGGAATCTAGAAGACGAAGAGAATGCCTTGGTGCTGAACCCCAAATGTGCGAGCAATACTCCAGTAGAGGTCGGATTTGAGCCTTGTACGTCGTCAACAGTTGATCAGGAGTAAAAAACTTTCTGGCTTTCCACAGAAAACCTAGCCTCTGGCTTGCCGACTCTGCGATGTTAGCAACATGGTCATGCCAAGACATATTATTGGACACCGTGACTCCCAAAATCAAGATGGAGGGACTTGGTTCAAGGGTATTTCCGGACATTGTGATGGGATGATTTGAGGAATTCACTTTCTTGGAAAACGTGGCACTTTGTGTTTTTTGGGCGTTGAACTGAACAAGATTGTTGGTTGCCCACTCGACGATTGCTTTAAGATCTCTATTGATGGAATCAACCTGTTCCTCTCTGAGTCTATTTGTATCATTCACCGAAAGTGATCGATAGGATGTGAAAGTTGAGACAAGTATGCTATCGTCTGCGAAACTGTAAATGGGGTTCGTGGTGGTTTTCAAGAGGTCGTTGATGTGTAAAAGAAATAAGGTGGGGGACAGGATGCCACCCTGGGGGACAATACTAAAGAAAATCAAGTCCCAACATAAGAAATGATCTTTAACAAACTGCAAGATTTTAAATATAAATCATAAATTTTTTTTAATAGAATGTGGTTTTAAGAATAAGAAGTTAGATAGTTAAATTGATATCTTCTCGTATTGTGGTTCTTCGTTAAAATTAATTATGACAGTTCTTAAGTTATAGAGAAAGTAATAGAAATATAGTGTATTTAGATGAAACGTGTTTCGACCCACTTCGACTTACGATGTCGTATAATAAATAAATAAATAATTTTAAATATATATATATATATATATATATATATATATATATATATATATATATATATATATATATATATATATATATATATGTTTTAAAAATAAAATTGTTACGCCACTGGTCTACAATGAACATCGTGAGTATTTAAAGCAATACAAATGGAGGACGCAGTACACCTTCTATACAACAGGCAAATCCCATGGACAATGTTGAAAATGTTATTTTTACGTGGTTCATGTTAAGTAGCAATAATTTGAATTTTCGTAAACATTTTACAAATGTTGGTTAAAATTGTTATATATAACATTTCTTTAATAACCGAAATGCTAAAAGTATACCTAATATTAATTTATAATTGCAATCTCTATTTCGCAAATATGAATTAATTTTCCTGTACTATTAACGCTCCTCATACATCATAAACGAATAGACCCATGTTTTCCGTATATAGTTCTGCACAAATGTCTGTTGAAATAGAGTTGAAGTTTGAAACAAAAAGTAAAAATTTTCAGGAAAGTATGTTCCTTAATCTACAGAAGAAGTTCTAGATGTACAGCAGGCATAGAACTATCTACAATATTTTTCCTGTTTGTGCAAATAATTTCAATAAGAAATTACGACGTCTTACGTTGTTGACTAAAAAAAAAATTTATGTCTTATGACAACAAAGAGCTTTTACATTTTACTCGAAGAAAATGGTGTACTGAAAAGTAGCACGAAACCGTTGGGTTTTCCGTAGAGACAAAATCTTATAAATTACCTTTCGTGCAATAGCTTGCATTCGACGTGTAGTAGAGAAAAGAACCACGCTGCCACGTACAAATGAACCGATTACTTTAATTTCAACGTCAGCTTTTTCTTTGCTGTCTTTATATGGATACTAATAACAATTTAAACTACCAATTTAAACAAAGTTTTCTCGAAAACTTTATAATTCAGTTGAAAGATTATTATCCAAAAAAAATGATTTTATTTTTTTAAATTATGCTTGTTTAATTAACTTTACTGGATAGAGCATAAAAACATTAATAATTATCTATACATATAAAATGCTTTGCCCTGAATGACTGACTGACGGATCAACGCACAGCCTAAACCGCTGATCGTAAAGACCTGAAACTTAAAAGGTATGTTCTTTGTATGAAGTAGGCATCCGATAAGAAAGGATTTTTCAAAATTCTGCCCCTAAGGGGGTGAAAAACGGAGGCAAAGTTTGTATGGGACGACGTGATTCCTTGATCCAATCTTCTTCAGATTTTGCATAAACATTCTTTAACAGAATTGATGGAAGACATGTTACGTATTTTATTAAAACTCATCGCCTAACATGGTTAAAAAGGGGTAGGAAGTTATTTTGGGGGTGATTTGCATTGAAGTTGATATATCAATACTCCTTAGTGCTTTCGATTTAAATAACATTTTATTTTGACACATGTTTGAAAACTCAATCCGATTTTATTAAAAAAACGTTGAACTTACATAAAAGCTTGGTGCAATGCAATACTCTTTAAAATTGAAATGTCAAATAAAAAACAATATTTAAATCGAATTAGAGTTCGAAATTTCAATATTATTTGTTCTTGAATATTTAAACGAAAAACTTACCTTATACCTTTATTTTACTCCGAAAATTCTTAGATTTGTTGTTATAATCTTCTATCTTCTCTTCTATACATATAAAATGCTTTGTCCTAAATGACTAACTGACGGATCAACGCACAGCCTAAACTGCTGATCGTAGAGACCTGAAACTTGGAGGGTGTGTTCTTTGTTTGACGTAGGCAACCGATAAGAAAGGATTTTTTGAAATTCTGCCCCAAGCGGGTGAAAAACGGGGGCAAAGTTTGCATGGAACAGCGTAATTTCTTAGTTCAATCTATTATTTTCCAATAAACAATAAAATATTCGACGATTTTAATATTATTATTACTTTAGTTTTAGTTCAGTCCGTTTTATGTTCTCTCTTTTTTTTTTTAATTAAAATTAATTTTTTTTAGTAGGTCTATTAAGTGTTTATTAAAATTACTCGACCATGAACTAGCTATGTATTTCAAATATTCTAGGAATGTTCATTCGTTATTTAGATTATGCATTAATGAGAATTATTAACGATGGTTGTTAAAAGTAAATACAGGGTGGCCAACCGAAAACGTAACAGAGCCATTTGCAGTAACCTCGTCAACATTTTAGAAAAACGCTCAGACCCGTTGAATTTTAATTAAAGGGGGACACTCTTTTCCGATATTTTTAACTCCACTTCTTTAAACCGCAAGCGAGGGTAAGAATTACTCCAAAATTTTTAAATGGCATTGGGGTCGAATAAGATGTCTGTCTGTCTCAAAAGATCTTACAATTCTCTATACAATAGTCTTCAAATTTTAAAATTCCGCCCATTACTTATTAAGAAATTAGATTTTAAATGTGAAACTTATCTGCAAACAATCACGAACGGTAAAAATGTCATTCATTCGAGTTAAGTACGCCAATGGTACAAATTAAGTACCTGTTTTTTGCTTTGCATCACTTATCACCTCTAAAAAACACAAATGGATACGATCAGGAAATTGCTTCGAAGTGTTGGTTGGTAGTTTATTAAACGTAGTTATAAAAATTTGAATACTATGACATATTCCATTGCGGAAAGGGTGGATATTATTTTGCTTTACTATTATGAACAATAAATGTGCGAATAGAACAGCTCAGCTATTCAAAGCACAACGTCAAGATCGACGTGTCAGTAGAAAGTATGTACTAGAGTTGGTAAAAAAATTGGATTGGGAGGAGAGGCAGCATTGAATGGCCTCCACGATCGCCAGATTTATCACCCCTCGATTTTTTTTGTAGGGACATCTGAAAAGTAAAATCTATAAAACACAACGAGCAGCGTTGTTGGAAGATTTGCGTCAAAGAATCGTTGACGAGTGCCGTCGAATTACTCCGGAAATTCTTCGGAATGTGCGTGAACGTTTTGAACAAAATCTTTATTATTGTATGGAGGCGGGCGGTCATCAGTTTAAACATTTAATCAATTAAGTTGTAAGTAAGCAACTAAAATGCCCTCTAAGGTACCACCTGAAACAGATGGGCAAAACAGAGAGTGATACTACGAGAACTTCGCTGAAACTGCAGAACATTTTCTTTGCGAATGCCCAGCGCTTTTCTGCAAGAGGCTCAAGTTTCTAGAAGGAGCCTTGCTAAAGCCCTTCGATATCAAAAACTTAGCTCCCAGGAAACTGATAAACTTTACTCGAAGTCCCGGAATCCCAGGCCTCGAATAGATTAAGGGTTATGCACAAAAGATCTGATAGGTCGAAGTGCTTGAGAGGCAGCATGGCCTTCACGACCCACCCTACAATCCACAATCTACAAGCAACTAAAATAATTGGAATTTTAACATGTAATTTTTTTTAAAGTATTGGGAGGAAATGTAAATTCAGACTATTGTAAAGAGAATTGTCATAGCTTTCAAAAGACATCTTATTCGACCCCCAATGCCATTTAAAAATTTGGGGTAATTCTTACCCTCGCTTAGGGTTGAAAGTAGGGGAGTCAAAAATATCGGAAAAGAGTCTTCTTTTTCTTCTTTAATTAGATCTGTCGATCTGTTAATTGGATCGCCTTAGGATCTCTTGGGATGTCGATTGCCAGCTGTCCTTTCATCTCTTAGGTGGTCTTCCTAGGGGTCTATCTCCCGCTGGTCTGTTCTGGAACTGTTCCTTGACTGAGTGTCCTCCTTTAAAAACAAATCGAGGGGTCTGAGCGTTTGTCTAAAATGTTGACGAGGTTTCTGCAAATGGCTCTGTTTCGTTTTCGGTTGGCCACCCTTATACCTTTTGTTGAATGCAAAAATCATTAATTACCAAAGTTTAAAAATAGATGCAAACAAGCAGAATATTGCATGGTTAAAATAATTAAATATTTGTATTTACTTTACTTTCGAGGCCTATCCTCTTTAAAATCAAAGCAAAAGTCTGAATATTTACAAGATCCTTTTATTTAGTATTTTACATTTTTTTATTTTGTTTCCTTAGTATTTTGTCTTTAAGGGTAACTATTCTAAAATAATTTTTTCGGGCGTTCTCCTAACAATGTTTCGTATTTATTTTATTTAAGAGCTCACAAAATTCTGTTAAATAATTAACTTTTCTTAATTGGATCTTTTGTTTCTCGATAATCCTATTTCTCATATGCTATAAGCTCCGTAACTATACGAGGTCTAATTTAATATGATATTAGTGACACATCTTGCCCATTAGAACTTTCAAAAAAAATTCTGTTTCAAACTTTGTTAGAGTAGGAAAATTATTGGGATTCGAGTCACCGAAACCGTAAAGCATCTGTTACCAGAAGGATTTGATATTGTCTGCTGCTTATATCTTACAGGACTACATTTAATAATATTAGTATTATTAGTAGACGAAAGGATGTTGCATGGTTCTTTTAGAATGTTTAAAAAACTTTCATTCTTATGACTAGATTTTGCCATATTTGCGTAGATCAGGCTTTTCTTATCGACGCCGACAAAATAAAAACATATAAAATGTGATACATTTTTTTACTGTATGAGAATATTTATACAACGCAAATTTTTAAACTTAACGTTACCAATAACAATAATAAAAACAGAATTAAAAAAACATAATAATAGAGGTCGACCTCGGAGAACATATCTTGATCAGATCAACATTGTTTTAAATAAACGCCAGGTCAAGAGTACCAACAATCGACGAGCATGTATGATAGCACTGATAAAAGTAGAGGAAGCAAAAGATGTGTGTGAGAACCGTAGCAAGTGAAGGGAAGTGGTCTCTGCCTACCCCTACGGGAAAGAGGCGTGATTATATGTATGTATGTGTCCCCACCATCCCAATTGCTTTTGTTCTATGAATGAAATAATATCTTCTATGCTTAGTTCTTTTCTTATTCGTGTATTTTTGAAGTGATAACTTCTTATGGCACGCTGTGAACTTTTTTTGTAATGGGTTAAAAATGTTAAACTCGCGTCAGGATACGTGGCCTGATCGAAAATTCGTAAGACGGATAAAAATGTTAAACTTGCGTCAGGACACGTGGCCTGATCGAAAATTCGTAAGACGGATAAAAATGTTAAACTCGCGTCAGGACACGTGGCCTGATCGAAAATTCGTAAGACGGATAAAAATGTTAAACTTGCGTCAGGACACGTGGCCTGATCGAAAATTCGTAAGACGGATAAAAATGTTAAACTCGCGTCAGGACACGTGGCCTGATCGAAAATTCGTAAGACGGATGGAGAGTAGACAGCTGGCGTGGCGTAGGAGAGGGAGTATCCCCCTCTCTTTCTACGGCGCGGCGAAAATGTATGCCTGCGCCGGCTGTTTCGTTTAGGCGGCGCAGGGCGCACAACGTTAATACTTAAGTTTTCACTTCTGCCGGCACTCCCAGAGTGCAACCCGTAAATTTTTTTTTTCTTATCTCTTCTTGTCACTCCTTTAATTCTTCTCAGATATTTCATTTTTGTTGCTTGTATTCTACTTTTTATTTTTTTTTGTTAATATCCAAGATTCACATCCATATGTTAATACTGGTGTATATATTGTCTTGAATATTTTTAGTTTTGTCTGTCTTGAGATTTCTCTTTTGTTGATCAATTTGCTATTCATTGCATAATAAAGTTCTATGGTTTTCTCGATTCTGTCGTTGATTTCCGCTTTTTGTCTTCCCTTTTCGTCTATTGTTACTCCTAGATATTTACACTCTTTAACTTGTTCTATTTTTATATTATCTATCTATTTATTTCTTCGTCTCCTATAGTCATCACTTTGGTTTTATCTCATTGTTAAGACTTTTAGTTTCTCTGTGGGTTTGACGATTAAAACTCTCGATCCAGTAACAAAACAATTTTTATTCCAATACAATAAATTCTACTTTTATTAACCACTTAGATATTCACGTGAATATACAACTTTTTATAACTATTTACATTTCTTAATTCATAAACACTTTTAAAATTAATACTGTCTTTTCATCACAACCGCCGTCTTTTTTATACCTGTAAATCATACTTCGACCTTATTCTCGAAGGCGATAGCCCCCTTTTCGAAACGGTAAGAATTGTCGAGAACTTGCGGAAACTTTCCTTTGATCTCCGCACCGACAGTGCCAGTTGTGGCCGACGCATTGTCGCGACAGAAAGGGTCAACAGGGACGGGATCGTAACATGATTTATTTTCATTTGTTTTCTATTTCCATTTCATACTTTAATATTACATTGTAATCGATCTTATCGTTCTAATTTACTCTAAAAGTATCCAATACATTTTTACTATTTTTTAATTTAACCAATGTCCATAAAAAATTATTATAATTAATTTGTATGATTTAATATATCGTTGCGTTAATTTTGCCCAGGAGTATATTTATCTATTTAATAACGACGATAAAATTATATGGTTAAAATATTAAAATATTTTTCCGGTTGCGAACATTAAATGTAACCAATTTTGTGGCAAAGCTTGGTAAACAAAAAGGTTTCGATGGCGAAAAAGTAAAAATATTTTCGTCGGAAAATAACAGACGTAGCTAAAACGTTCTTTGTTTTGCCGAAAATTAGCAATTATTAAACGAAACGTGTAACAAATAAACCAACGATAAAGAAAATGCTTTGTAATGAAATATCAGAAAATAGCTTTAAGTATGTCACCAAATTTAAATACGGTGTTTCTGCACGAGTTAAACGGGAATCGATTGCAATAATGGACTTTTTAGCGAAAACAATCGAGTTATTTATGTAGAACCTTTTAGCATTGAATGCATTTCTGCAAATTACTTTTTAACAAAATCCTAAGAATGAATAAATTATGGTTGTTTGAAATTACAGACGATGAATAAAATAGGTAGGCTGAAGCATTATTCTGATTCGTTAAACAAAAAATATAATTTCTTTTCAGATTACAAGATATTCAAAATGTGCAACCAAAGAATGAACTGTTAATGGTTAACGGGTCATTTTAAAATATTGGGGAGAGACACACACACACACACACACACACACACACACACACACACACACACACACACACACACACACACACACACACACACACACACACACACACACACACACACACACACACACACACACACACACACACACACACACACACACACACACACACACACACACACACACACACACACACACACACACACACACACACACACACACACACACACACACACACACACACACACACACACACACACACACACACACACACACACACACACACACACACACACACACACACACACACACACACACACACACACACACACACACACACACACACACACACACACACACACACACACACACACACACACACACACACACACACACACACACACACACACACACACACACACACACACACACACACACACACACACACACACACACACACACACACACACACACACACACACACACACACACACACACACACACACACACACACACACACACACACACACACACACACACACACACACACACACACACACACACACACACACACACACACACACACACACACACACACACACACACACACACACACACACACACACACACACACACACACACACACACACACACACACACACACACACACACACACACACACACACACACACACACACACACACACACACACACACACACACATACACACACATACACACACATACACACACATACACACACACACACATACACACACATACACTAACACACATACACACACACACACTAACACACATACACACACACACACACACACACACACATACACACATACACACATACACACATACACACATACACACATACACACATACACACACACACACTTAGTAACTAAGTAAGTAAGTAAGTAAGTACATAATATTACTTGTATTTAATTATAATATTTTATAATATTTTTAAAAATAATTACTTTAGTTTATCATTCACATAAATTCTTCCGAAGATTGGAAATCTATAGAACGAGATGCGAATACATGCGGTTTTGAAAATATTTTTGTGGTGGTTTCAATTTTATTTTTGATTTATTCGTCCATATAACCTTCTGCGACATAACTACTTTTCCATCCACCATGTTTCTTTAGTTGTATTAGATCTCCTTTACCATTCACCAATAAAGTAGCAGATGTTCGTCGAAAACAATGTCCTGTATATAAAGTATGTTTAGGTAATTTTAAATATTTAACAATTTCACTGTAAATTTTCCCGATTGTATTCATACCCACAACTTGTTTCGTACATCTACCTTTTTGATAACGTAAAAATAGGCGTTGCGGAGTATTATTGTTATTTTGACAAAGTTGTCTGATTGCAATGTAGTCAATTTCTTTCCCAATTTTACAGCTTTCTAGCTCTTACACATGGGTCTCTTATTTCTACTTTTGGCAACTCATACTGTAGTAATTCGTTGTCGTTAGTTAACAGTTTTTTCAAATTATTATCCATCGAAATGCTTGGTCTATAAAATAAAGTTACCAAGTCACTTTCAAATTGGTTTTACATACAAAAGAAAATTCACTGACTCGCAGATAAACTGTATAAGCAAAATATACAATACTGTAGGATCACATAACTTTATTTAAATGTTGTAAAATGAAAATAGTTTAAAAGTTGAAGCGACGAAAATGAAAATAAAAGGAAACAAAAAGAATATAACCGCAACAAAACAATAAGAAGGTTCCATGTATTAAAATATTTACGTTGAAAACTTGTTAGCAAGAATTTTTATCACAATAACAACAACATGGATTTATATCGAGATCACAGTTGAAAGAATATGTCATATTCTTTTAACTGTGGCGATACAGATCATCGAAACGTGACTTTATTTTCTTGACTGCTTTTTTTTACTGAAAATAGTCGCAAAAAGGGTGGACCTACTATTAGAAGGGGGAGGAATTATAGAAAGGAAATGATTGTGGACCCGCTTTTTGAAAAGTTGCAGGTCATAGTTTTCTGAAAAACTGATTTTGGAAGCAGCCCTGTAAAAGAAGGACTCTTGATAGAGATTGGTCCTTGTAGTGTCAATCTTGAAAGTAAATGGGTGAGACTGATTATCGTGCCGAGTTCTTCGGCCGAATGTGGTCAGTTGTGGTGTAAGAGTTTTTATTTCTCTGGAGCATCTGCCATAAAAATATCTGTAGAGTAATATCTGGTCTGCAACTCTAATTCTATCTTCGAGTGGGTGAAGGGTATCTGTGAGAGTTGAGCTGAATATCAACCAAATGGCTCTTTTCTGAATGGAATCTAAAAGACGAAGAGAATGCCTTGGTGCTGAACCCCAAATGTGCGAGCATTACTCAAGTAGAGGTCGGATTTGAGCCTTGTACGTCGTCAACAGTTGATCAGGAGTAAAAAACTTTCTAGCTTTCCACAGAAAACCTAGCCTCTGGCTTGCTGACTTTGCGATGTTACCAACTTGGGTACCCCAAGGCTCTCACATGGGTCCTTTACTGTTCAACGTATTTGTAAACGATATAAAGTCCTGTTTCCACCACGCTAACTTTCAGATGTTCGCTGACGATCTGAAATTGTATTCCAAGATAACATCCAAACTGGACTGTATGTTGCTACAGTCTGATGTACAAAACGTAACTAACTGGTGTGAGCTAAATGACATGGAATTGAATCCTAATAAATGCCATGTTACAGTCTTCCACAGATCTCATGCAACGACTCAGTTTCAATACAGCATCAATGGTGTTAATCTAAATGTCTGTGAACACGTGAAAGATCTAGGTGTTACTTTTGATCCACATCTGACCTTTACCACACATATATCAAATATGATCACTAAGTCGCTTCAACTTTTAGGCTTTGTGAAAAGGATCACTCAAGACTTTACGAACACCCACACTTTTAAGCTACTATATTGTTCCTTAATAAGAACTCATTTAGAATATGCCTCAAGTATTTGGTCACCTTATTACCAAAATTATATAACTAAAATAGAAGCAGTAGAACATAAATTCTTGCGCTATATAGCTTTTAAACAAGGATCAGTACATCAAACATTGACTATGTAAATCTGCGATCCGAGTTGAATCTGATGTCAGTTACAACCAGACGCAAGCAGAAAGATCTGAAAATACTGTACGACATCTTAAATTCGTTTATACCATGCCCCCAACTACTCAATAAAATCGGTATCCATGTCCCACCTAGATTCACTCGCTCAACTATTACCTTCAATATACCTTTTAGCAGGACCAATTACGGGCAACACACATTCATTTCGAGATCCAGCAGCCTAGCGAACCAGCATAACCACTCCCTTGATTTCTTTGATACTCGTAGTGCATTTATATCTCAATTGACAGATCTTATTGTTTGAATATTCATCTGTTTCTGCCTACCTTGGTCAGAAATGTTTTTGTTTTTGTCTTATTTTTTATTTTTATATTCTAGTAATATTATCTTAGCATTAGTATTAGTGTTAGTATTAAGGATTTGTATTTACTTTGTTAATCTGCATATGTAATCAACCGAATTGGGGATTTCCCCGTTCATAAATAAATAAATAAACATGGTCATGCCAAGACATATTATTAGACAACGTGACTCCCAAAATCAAGATGGAGGGACTTGATTTAAGAATACATTAGGGTCCCTAATAACCACTATAACTTGGTAAGACTGTAGCTGGAGGAGTAGCTGTACACAATAGACCTCATCAGGTCGAAGGAAAAAATACTTACAAAAAGCCTCTCATCAAATCTAATCCAATCTTCTTCTTCTTTTTCTTCTGCTTTTATTTAGGCAGTTCTGCCTTTTTTTTCTTCAGACTATCTCGATTAAGCCGTCATTCCATCTTTTCCTTGGGCGCCCTTCGCCCTAATGGGGAGTTGTCTCTGGCTATTCTCACTATCCTATTTCCATCCATTTTGCTGATGTGATTGTTCCATTCTCTTCTTCTATGATTTGTCCACTGATTGATGTCTTCAACCTTGCATGATCGTCTGGTCTCTGCGTTTCTGACTCTATCTCTTATCGTTATCCCATCGATGCGTCTGAGGATTTTCATTTCGGCGGTTTCTAACATTCTTTCCGTTTTGGATGTTTCCGGTCTTGTTTCAGCAGTATACGTCATAATCGGTCTTATAACAGTTTTATAAATACGGCATTTAGCATCCTGTGTGATATATCTATTTCTAATCCAATCTAACGCAAGTTATTTTAATTTATAAATTTCATTTGGAGGGGATAAAAAATACGTTTTGGAGTTTAATAGTAATTATGCTATTTTATGTTTTGTTTTAACAAAGAAACATATCCAAGCAAAATTGGGGATCTATTTAATTAGATGAATGAATAATAAAAGCATCGAGTAAACAGACATACATTTAGTTTAAAGTGTATGATTTCGATTGTGTACAATTAAATAAATTTTAATTCGTTGTTAGAAAGCAGTTAACTAAAAATTTAGACACGATGCCTACTGGTTCATTTTGCTATAGATCTTAAGAAAGCACCGTAAGTATAATTTATTTTACAAAAAATTAACAACTTGGTTTAATTAAGCTTAGGTAGGCATAAACAAGATGTTTATGTTGTAAGTTTGATTTTACACACAAATGGTATTGAATAAGTAAAATACCACACAAAATTTCTTCATTTAAAACTACTTGTAATTAAAATTGTTTGTGGGTACTAGTCGAATTCGAAATTATTTTGTATTATTTTCTTTTTATTATCTTAATTCGGTTTCGAAGAGGATGCGGTATATTGTTATCGAAAAAGTTCACACATTAAATGTCAATGAAAACAAATATGTAGTATTTCCCACACTGATTTTAAAACCGAGCAAAAATGTCCACATAATCTGCAAATACAGGACTAAATGTTACCTACTGTTATTTTTAAATATTTTTTTTTTAATACTTTCAAGTTAAAATCCAATTGAATACGTATTAATGGTGATAAAGGATATTTCACGAATATACGGCAGTTTCGGATTATCGTTAGAAACTCTTCTTCTTTTTCTTCTTCCTTCTTTAATGTAAGCAATTTGCTTGTGTTTCTTCGTATCCTCTGCCGTTCAATTATTAGAAAGGTTGTCGCTCCATCTCTTGCGGGGTCTTCCAACGCTTCGGCGACTTGTCTCTGGTTATTTTGACCATTCTGTCGTCATTCATCCGGTCTATGTGTTCGTTCCACTCTCTCTTTCTTTCCAGTTTCCATTCATTTACATTGTCTATTTTACATGTTTTTCTAATGTCCTCGCTTCTCTGTTTTTCCAGCGATCCTGCGCACTATTTTCATTTCATTTTCTAATATTCTCTTTGTGTTCGATGTATCTGGTCTAGTTTCCACTGTGTATGTTAATATAGGTCGGATAACCGCCCTGTAGATTCAAGATTTGGTCTCGATTCCGATATATTTGTTTCGGAGGATTGTATCGTTCAGGTAAGCTAAGGTTCGTGCTGCTTTTACCACTTGGTTTGTTACCTCTGCCTCGATGTCACCGTATCCTGATATTTCTATGCCTAGGTATTTAAATTTCATCTCCTGTTGTATAATTTTGTCATCCACAACCAGTTTGCATCTGATAGGTGTTTTTGAGGTGGGCATGCATTTCTTTTTTGCAGCAGATATCTTCATTTTTAGACTTTTTGCCGTTGTGCTGAATTTGAATAGTAATCTCTGTAGGTCATCTTCGTTTTCTGCAATCAGAACAGCATCAACGGCATAGCATAGGATTTTTACGTCTTTGTTCTCCATTTTATACCCTTTCAGGTTACGAGTGCTTTTTATTATTTTGTCCATAACGATGTTGAACAATAAGGGGCTAAGGGAATCTCACTGTCAAATACCACTATTTACAGGAATTTCTTCGGTAGTTGTGCCATTAATTTTGGCTTGTATTTTGTTTATCTGGTAAATATTTTCAATGGTTTTTATGACGTTGTATGTGATTTGCCTGTTGTATAAAAGGTGTACCACGTCCTCCAGTTGGATTCGGTCAAACGCCTTTTCCAGGTCTATAAAACACATAAAGGTTGGTTTGTTATACTCGATGGATTTTTCAGTTATTTGTCGCAGGACAAATACCGCATCTTTCTGATCTGAATCCGTGTTGTTTATCGCCCAATGTGGCGAATTCATTTATTTTATTTGTTATAATTTTTGTTACTAGCTTCAAAGTTGTATTTAGAAGGTTTATGCCTCGGTAGTTTGCGGATATCTTTTTGTCTCCTTTTTTAAACAGTAAGATTGTGTTACTTAGGCGCCATTCGTCCGGAATTTTTTGATGTAAGAGGATTTTGCGAATTATGGCTGTTAGCTGCTGTTTTAGGCTTCTCTCGCCGTATTTAAGAACTTCATTTGGAATACCGTCTGGGCCTGGACTTTTTTTGTTCTTAATTTTCATTAATGCCGTTTCTATATCATTTTCTTCTATTTCAGTTAATTTGTTACTTCGAGTTATAAACTCGATAATCAGTATTTAACTGTCATTTAAGAAGTTCGAAAGTACCGGCGAACATAACAAAGATAATCCATAACCTAAATAACAATAACATAACAAAGGTTAAAGCAGGAGATCAATTCACTGAAACACCCAACACCGGGAGGTGACAGTCCCTTTTTGTTTAATCTTCTCATGAATAAAATTATAAATGAAGTAACAGATCATAACTTGGGATACAGACTGGGCAACAAAAGAATTGGTATCTCATGGCTGAAGAACCTCCGACAATGGTTTGGAGTAACATTCGCAGAGCTGTTTCGGAGAGTCGTTAACAAAAATATGATAGCCTTGACGATCGCCAACATCCGGATCGGATAAGGCACCAAAGGAGAAGAAGAAGAAGAAATAAATAATTTTAAGTTCTTTTATTTTTGACAAGACAGATAAATTTTGTAAAGATTTTGAGATACGCCACTGAAATGTACGTAAGTAAGCTGGGCGGTATTGTGACGTCACAGCCAATGATAAGAATGTTCCAGTACCTTCCCGGCTAATCTAGAATTTTCGATAGAACGGTTCGGATACGGCTAGAAGATTTTCGATTCAGTGTTAAATATATAAATTGACCTTGGTTCGCGGAGGCGAGTTAGTAAGTTTTCAAATGTTAATGATTGTGTTCGCTAGTTGACATAAATTAAATTGTAAAATTATAAATAAAATGTGCATATAAATTCGAACCCCGAGTGTGATTAAAGTAAAAACGTTACAATATATTAAAAATATAAATTATAATATTCTTTACTTCACTAAAAAGTTAATCTGCAGTTACATTCACTTTCGTAAAAAAATTTAAATTCCGGTATGAATCATCCTGTAAAGTCTTTAATAAAGTTTAGATAACGGATAATAATTGTAGGAATATAAATATCCTGTTTACGAAAATATAAATTATTTGTGACATTTGCATTAATCCAGTTCGCCAAAATGGGACCGCTTTTATTATTTTTATTATTTATAAATCATGGCCAAAGTGCGATTTTT